>JBBBVM010000403.1:0-384651 GCA_037355625.1 Petunia x hybrida | reverse complement strand
GATGGGACGAATGCGGATGCAATGCAGTCACATATGCTTGATACCTATCTCCGGCGCGGGACACTCATCGTCTACCAGGAGATATACGCAATAATGACCCTTCACCGGCTCTGGAGTCTCATCGATTACCAGGAAGTATATTCAATAATGACCCTTCACCAGTACGGGACTCTCATTGCCAACCAGGAAGTATATGCATTAATGACCCATCACCGGCTCGGGACTCTCATCGATTACCAAGAAAGTATATGCAATAATGACCCTTCACCAGCTCGGGACTCTCATTGATTAACGGGTAGTATATGCAATAATGACCCTTCACCGGTGCGGGACTCTCATCGCCAACCGGGAAGTATATGCAATAGTGACCCTTCACCAGCTCGGGACTCTCATCAATTACCGGAAAGTATATGCAATAATTACCCTTCACTAGTGCTGGACTCTCATCGCCAACCGAAAAGTATGTGCAATAATGACCCTTCACTGGCTCGGGACTCTCATCGATTACCGGAAAGTATATGCAATTATGACCCTGCACCGGCTCGGGACTCACATCAATTACCGGGAAGTATATGTAATAATCACCCTTCACTGGTGCAGGACTCTTATCGCCAACCAAGAAGTATATAGAATAATGACCCTTCACCAGTGCGGGACACTCATCGCCAACCGGGAAGTATATGCAATAATGACCCTTTACCGGTGCGGGACTCTCATCGCCAACCGGGAAGTATATGCAATAATGACCCTTCACTGGTGCGGGACACTCATCACCAACTGGGAAGTATATGCATAATGACCTTCACCGGCTCGGGACTCTCATCGATTACCGGGAAGTGTATGCAATGCTCAAAACTAGAGTGCAATGCTCATATGCTCAATGCAATACCCAACAATAGGGTATAACATATAATATACAATGTAAATTCAAAGATAAGGCGTAATGAGTACGCCTATCGGCAGCTGTGCACGTAAGGAACACTTGGTAGATTATCCACAAGGCCAAGGGCCTCCAAAGAAATGGATACAAACACTTACCTTATTTCAAAGTGCTACTCAACAACCGCTTTATCCTTTGGATTCACTTCCAGACGATCCTGCTTATTCAATAAGCAGAAAAAATATCAAATTAGGATAAAGGCTTCATTCCTCACATCTTAGTGCAATCCGGTTAGGAACCTGATACCCTATTCGCATACGCATACGTAGGCCAGGCCTAGTATAAGAGTTTAAGGTCACATAACCAAACTCTAAATAAATTACATTTATATGTTACCCATAACTCACTGAGTACAAATATATACTCAATTCCATTATCAGGTCCATTAACCCTTTAAACTATTAATTAAAGTTATTAAAATGATGTCTAATATCTCAATTTTTACCGGAAAAATATATTCAAACACACGTAATAACTAATTAATGCATTAAGATCATTACCTGAATATTTCGTGGTCAAAATTTTATCTTTCTCCAGCTCTTTCTCATTTCTGGCATTTTTTTCTTCTCCTTCGTGCTCTTGTTTTTGTTCCTCATGTTTCTGATCATGTCCTTGTTTAGTTTTTAATTCGGCTAGTAAATGTAGCTAAGGGATATAGCCCACCGCCATTGACCTTTCTTTTTCTTTATTTAATTCTTTTCTTTTCGCGACGAAAATTAAACGGAACTCTACGAAATTTGAAATGATCCCAAATTTGTCAAGTAATTTATACAAAATATATGTAACACACTTGCTAAGGCAGATCTAATATCGGACTCTCGAAACTCAATACGCAAATTAAATGGAAAAAGGTCAAATTATTTACTTTCAGCATTTTAGTGGAAACTAGCCGAACAACCTCGAAATTCACTTTCGAAAGTTCACAAAAGTCACTAATAATCATACGAACCTAACGGCGCTTTCGGATTTCGAATCGAAGTTCATTTGCCAAAATCGAGCTCGAAAAAATCTCTTTTTAATATTTATCGACAATAAAAACTGAAATCTTCTTCCGATGCCTACCAAACAAAGTCCGACTTAGTTTAAATTTTACAGACAGGTCCTAATGGACTATACAAAGATTTTAAAATTATTGGCACGCCAATTAGAGTCCTAACTCCAAAACGACTACCTAAAATCGTTTCACTAGATCATTAAGTTCAACTAGTGTATACTCCATATTACCAACTTGACTTTCAATGCAAGGTAAAGAGTCATCAATTCCAACAAAAGTCAAGCTATCATCCATACTCAAATCTCTACCTAGCTCACCCAAAGAAATACAAGAGTTAGGATTAGCTATCTTACCTTGAAGCACCAAAGAACATTCTTTACCTTGAATTTCAAAGTAAGGCTCACTTGACCAATCGGAGAAGTATTTTTGGCGGCATCATTTTCTTCCAAGCAAGAGTCTTTTTCCAATGATGATTCATTTTTGCCATCACTTCCACAAGAACCTACAAAAGAGACATCACTACTAGAAGAAGCAATGAGGGAGTTAGAGTTAAAAGCATTGAGTAGCCTCTTTTACGCTCTCTTGTTTTTCTTTTCCCTCAATCTCTTCATTCTTTCCCTCAATCTCTTCATTCTTTTCTTCCTCACCCTTTCCATTTTCTTTTGGTGACAACTCATCCTCATTTTTCAACTCATCCTCTCCTTTTTCGTCTCTTGAGTTGTCACTTTGCTCACCCTTACTACTCTCGATCTTTTCTCTCTCACAATTTCTTTTGATTGGAGTATCAAGGTTACAAGATATATCAGCATGGGGAAGCTTTTCTTGCACCCCAAAATGGCTCCTCAAAGTTTCCTTAATATATTGCTAAGTGGGCTTTGGTATCTAGGAGGTTCCCAAGGCCGCCCACGACTTAGATTATAACGATTTCTCAAGTCTAGGGGAAGAGCCAATGCCACCAAAGTTAGTTTATCCAACTCCTTGCAAATGTCTTCTTGCACAAAGATCTCCTCCAATTGAGATTCCCAAAGGACATAGAGCTCCTTTTATATTTTACTTGCAACTTAGGCAATTCTATGTACCTCCTATTCCTTTTACTTTGGCCCTTCCTCTTGGAAATTCTAAAGGTGCCATCTTTTTGTTTCGAGTATTCAACTACCACAACTTGCTTGATATTGCCGTTTCCACTATAACGTAGTGGAACTTAAGATATCCCTACAAAATGAACGAACAAGTTAGAAAGAAAAAGTCCTAAAAAATTCACTCCCTAAGCGTTTACACTTGATTTGATTGCACTCAATCCACTCGTGTTTACACTCAATGGATGACTTTTACTCTCTCGAATGTTCTCACCACTCTTGCCTTTTACCTCTCGTGGGCAAAGTCAAGTTGCTTTTCACACTCAATTCCGATTTGACAATCGAACTCAATCCAATTCGGGATGGAATAGAGTTGATGTGGCAAAGAACAGACAATGAAAGCTAATTGAACGAAACTAGAAAAAGTCAAGGAAATGAAGAAAGAAAGGCTCGAATCGAGTACGCACAAAACGAACTCGGATTTTGATGAAATTTTTTTATGATCTAGAAACTCACTGTATTTGATGATATGATAGGGGTTTGGGTGATCTGAAACTGTTGAGGGGCTGTTCCAAGCAATCTGTGAAGTGACTGAATTTTTGTTCAGCGATGTCGCGTGAGAACGTGCGCTATCATGAAGAAGAATAATTTTTGTTCAGCGCTGTCGCGACAAAAGGCGCGCGATTCCGAAGAAGAATGATTAACTCTACGGTGTCGCTTCGTGATCGCGAAGAGAAATAAATAAATAAGCCTGCGCGATCGCGATACCTCTCGCGCGATCGCGAAGAGCAAATTCTGGGTCTGATGCAGAACTTGAAGCCCGAATTTCTGAAAATTTTCTTCACTTGAATCTTCACAAATCAACTTCTTTATGCTCCAAATTTGAGATATAAGCTTCTTATATGTCCATGAACAAACCCCAATGATCGATTCTTCAAGAACAACACCCAAAATGCAAAAGCCCCAAATCTTTGTGGAAGAACCCTAGATTTGGATTCTTCAAATTAACACCCCAAATGTTGTTTGTTGTTCAATTCCTTCGAGAATCAGCTTCTAGAATCACCAAGCAACAATTGGTAACAAATATTTTATCCAAAGGAAACTTAAACCTATGACACAATTTTTGGATTTTTGATTCATTTTTGTGATTTTTCAGATTTGATAAGCAAATTTGGGTTAGTGATTGTAAGAACAAACACTAATCTAGCTCTGATACCAAATGATATGATCCTAGATTAGGAATTAGGAAATAACAAGAAAATTAAAGAGATAAAAGAAAGACCCGATATGATTAATTTAGAATTAAGAAAACAAATTAGGGATAAGCCTAATCACCCCCTTAAACACATAATCAAAAGGAATCCAAAATATTTGATCCTCAATTGAATCAACATTCAATTGCAAACCAAGGAAATGAAGTGCTCAAGCAGCATGCTTAGCCATTGTTCACTCACAGTCTATTCATCATCAATGTCTAACCCTAGCAAATGAGGCTAAGAGGCGTTAAATACTGGTTTCTAAAATGGCATAACATTGCCTTAATTTCTCCTAAAGTGGGTTGAACCAAAAGTCATTAACTTAAAGTGGACTTCTGATCAACGTCTTAGCGCTATCACGACAGAATAAGCGCGATCGCGATGACCAAGCAAGCAGTGCTTCGCGACCGCACCAAAGGCCACACGTCCGCGAAGGGGGTTACTTCAGCCTTTCTCGACTTCCTGTGGGATCGCGTATGTGGACTCGCGATCGCGCTGCTCAGTGAGTTGCCCTTGCACGATCGAATTTGTTGACTCACGATCACGCTGAGTTGATTCTGGAGTTGAGGCAGTAAGTTTGTAAACAGGCTTTGCTGCGTCGAATATTTGCCCCAACAGCTTCACTTGTTCACTTTGGCCATTTTTTGCCTGATTCTTGGCTTCCAAGGGCTTTTGAAACACTCCTAGCTTTTGATGTTAAGTCTAAATCCGCCAATGTCATGAGCGCCAATCCGGTTTGCATCATTCCCTCCTTCTTTAAAGAAATTCTTCCTCGAATTTGGACCTAGCAAAACAATAACCGGAATAAGCACCAAATCACAAGCTTTATAGATCTTGCATAACAAAGATGATGGAGTGGGGTATTCCCACTCAAACCTCACACTTTTGTGGAAGAGCCAAGAGTCAAATTACTCAAAGAAGATCAATTCTAAAACTAAAGTTCCAAGAAGTGGGCAAAAGGATAAATATCCACACGAGAAATCAAGGAATCCAATAGGTTTAATGAATACATACTGTAGATTGCAATTGGATCCTTTAACCATAATACCACCAAGATCACTATGAGTTTCAAAGGATAAGTTCCATACCTCAATGGCTTTAGATAGCCCAAAAATAAGAACTAGCCATTCGAAAAAACCATTCTTCGCTTTAGGAGACAACAACACCTCAAATCTTTTTGTAGCCCAAGAAAATTCTTCCAACTGCCTTACCTCTTCGTAGATCCTCTCTTGATGTTCTTTCACAAGTAAATCAAAAAGATTAGGAAACCCATCAAGAAAAGGATTAACACATCCATACCCATGGATATTTGGCAATGCCTCAAATGAGTTATTTTTCCATTTCTTTTTAGAAGCATTCACAAAATCCCTCAAAATTAAATCCTAAAAACTAGAAATAGAGTAAGTAAAGAACATGACACTAAAATTAGCATCAACCAAGTTACTACTACTATCACTAGTGTCTTACGCATTCTTTAAAAGACCCTTTTCATTTTGGAGAACTTACCAACATAAGACAAGATTTCAACAAATATTTTGGGAGTTAGCTTGCTAACATCCACACAATTAGCACTTTCAAGCAAGTCGCAAGAATAATTTTCACAAGTTATGCACTCTTTAAATATTGACTCATCATTTTCATCAAGTGCAAACAATTTCAAAAGGAAGGTTCATCCAAAAAAACATGAACATCATCAAGTGCAAACCTTTCATGAACACAAGTGTCAATTAAAGCAACATCATCAATAGTGTCCACACACTCAAGCTCACTTTCTAAAGTAGAATCTCTATCAAGGACAAGATCAAAACTAGGAAAAATCAAAGAACATTTCACTTTTTCAAGTGTACACTCACTTAACAACTCACCCGATGATTCATCAATTTCAAACAAAAAGGAAGAAAATTCATTATCATTCAAAAGCAATTCTTCACTTCCTTCATTGTTGCTTGCACAAATAGAATTCATGCCTTTACAAGTTAAGGAATCTACAAAATTTAATTCACTTGCAAAAAGGCAATCATTATTTAACAAATTAGCACCAAAAATAGTGTCCCTATTAGATAAACACAAAGTAAATTCATCTTCATGGCAAGAATCCATAGAAACACTTCCTATCTCATGTGCTCCAATAATGGGCATAACACTAGTTTGCTTTTCGCACTCAATTCCGATTTGACAATCGAACTCAATCCAATTCGGGATGGAATAGAGTTGATGTGGCAAAGAACAGACAATGAAAGCTAATTGAACGAAATTAGAAAATGTCAAGGAAATGAAGAAAGAAAGGCTCGAATCGAGTACTCACAAACGAACTCGGATTTTGATGAAATTTTTTTATGATCTAGAAACTCACTGTATTTGATGATATGATAGGGGTTTGGGTGATCTGAAACTGTTGAGGGGCTGTTCCAAGCAATCTGTGAAGTGACTGAATTTTTGTTCAGCGATGTCGCGTGTGAACGTGCGCTATCATGAAGAAGAATAATTTTTGTTCAGCGCTTGTCGCGACAGAAGGTGCGCGATTCCGAAGAGGAATGATTAACATACGGTGTTGCTTCGTGATCGCGAAGAGAAATAAATAAATAAATAAGCCTGCGCGATCGCGATACCTCTCGCGTGATCGCGAAGAGCAAATTCTGGGTCTGATGCAGAACTTGAAGCCCGAATTTCTGAAAATTTTCTTCACTTGAATCTTCACAAATCAACTTCTTTATACTCCAAATTTGAGATATAAGCTCCTTGTATGTCCATGAACAAACCCCAATGATCGATTCTTCAAGAACAACACCCAAAATGCAAAAGCCCCAAATCTTTGTGGAAGAACCCTAGATTTGGATTCTTCAAATTAACACCCCAAAAATTGTTTGTTGTTCAATTCCTTCGAGAATCAGCTTCTAGAATCACCAAGCAACAATTGGTAACAAAGATTTCATCCAAAGGAAACTTAAACCTATGACACAATTTTTGGATTTTTGATTCATTTTTGTGATTTTTCAGATTTGATAAACAAATTTTGGTTAGTGATTGTAAGAACAAACACTAATGAAGCTCTAATACCAAATGATATGATCCTAGATTAGGAATTAGGAAATAACAAGAAAATTAAAGAGATAAAAGAAAGACCCGATATGATTAATTTAGAATTAAGAAAACAAATTAGGGATAAGCCTAATCACCCCCTTAAACACATAATCAAAAGGAACCCTAAATATTTGATCCTCAATTGAATCAACATTCAATTGCAAACCAAGGAAATGAAGTGCTCAAGCAGCATGCTTAGCCATTGTTCACTCACAGTCTATTCATCATCAATGTCTAACCCTAGCAAATGAGGCTAAGAGGCGTTAAATACTGGTTTCTAAAAATGGCATAACATTGCCTTAATTTCTCCTAAACTGAGTTGAACCAAAAGTCATTAACTTAAAGTGGACTTCTGATCAACGTCTTAGCGCTGTCACGACAGAATAAGCGCGATCGCGATGATCAAGCCAGCAGTGCTTCGCGACCGCACCAAAGGCCACACGTCCGCGAAGGGGTTACTTCAGCCTTTCTCGACTTCCTGTGGGATCGCGTATGTGGACTCGCGATCGCGCTGCTCAGTGAGTTGCCCTTGCACGATCGAATCTGTTGACTCACGATCGCGCTGAGTTGATTCTGGAGTTGAGGCAAGTAGTAAGTTTGTAAACAGGCTCTGCTGCGTCGAATATTTGCCCCAACAGCTTCACTTGTTCACTTTGGCCATCTTTTGCCTGATTCTTGGCTTCCAAGCGCTTTTGAAACACTCCTAGCTTTTGATGTTAAGTCTAAATCCGCCAATGTCATGAGCGCCAATCCGGTTTGCATCATTCCCTCCTTCTTTAAAGAAATTCTTCCTCGTATTTAGACCTAGCAAAACAATAACCGGAATAAGCACCAAGTCACAAGCTTTATAGATCTTGCATAACAAAGATGATGGAGTGGGGTATTCCCACTCAAACCTCACAATTTTGTGGAAGAGCCAAGAGTCAAATTACTCAAAGAAGATCAATCCTAAACTAAAGTTCCAAGAAGTGGGCAAAAGGATAAATATCCACACGAGAAATCAAGGAATCCAATAGGTTTAATGAATACATACTGTAGATTGCAATTGGATCCTTTAACCATAATACCACCAAGATCACTATGAGTTTGTTGAACCCCAAAAATTATCCTTTCTTTAAAGAAAAGATAGGTTTCGGATATATTTCAACAAAATGGGACTCCAAAGGGTTTTTCTTTGGAGTCGCCACCTAATTTAAGGATTATTAGGAACCTAAGTTAATTAAAGAGTGCCATTTTATTCTTTATTTAAAAGAAATTAAATAAAAATCAGAGATTCTTAGGTAAGTGGTTCTATTAAATTCGAAAGAAGGTCCCTTGCGGGAGCACTTTCGAAAATCCGCTAAAAGCGGTTAATCCGGCGGTTTTCACGAATTTGTTAAGAATAATAAGTGTATAAAATTAATTTTAAATAAGGATAATAGAAATAATAAAATAAGATAAGATTTTAGTTATGCCGATACTTAGATAAATAAATGACCCAATTTAAGATTAATTAAATGGATAATGAGATAATGGTCAATTGATTAATTAAAAGAATAAATAAAGGTTAAATGAAGTTAGATAATTAAATAAAACAAACTAGATAAATAATTGGATAATAATAAAGGATTAATTAATTGATTGAATAAATAGATAAATAAATAAGCAAATAAATAACTTAATTAAATAAATGAATACTCATCAATTTTAATTAAATAAAGGAGTAAATAACTGATTAATTAAATAAATAAATGAATAAATATTTAATTGATTAAATAAAGAATTAATTGAAATTAAATAAATTGGATTAAGTAAATAAATCAGGAATTAAAATTTAATTGATTAACTAAATAAATAAATTAGATTAGATAAATAAATAATTGAATATTTAATATAATAATAAAGAAGCAACTCAAATGCGAATTAATGCGAGGGTACGATTTTAGTCGAATTTGATTTTGCACTCATTAATTGACAAATGATTCTAAACATCCATAAATTAATAGGCGATTCGAAAAGAAATGATACAAAAGCATTCATATAAAATAATTTAAGTGATTTACAATAGTTATTCACAATTCAAATATCATTTCTATCATATAGGGCTATTAATCCAGTCTATGGGGGAATCCTATACAACATGCATTTTCTAAGGGAGCGGGGAAAGATGGAGTTTAGAAAAATAGAACCCGGAAGCGCAAACTCATCATTGAGCTTTGGACTTTGTGATTCTCATTTTCTTTCTTTTACATTTTCGGGGATATCAAGTCCCGAAAATGTAGAGCGGATCGAATGACTTCCCAATGCGGACCATCCCAATTGTGAGTTTTAGCCGAACTCGATCCCAAGAGAGTGCACATGGCAAGAAAAATAAAGGAAGATAAGGATTAGGAAGAGTCCAACATTACCTTGTAACTTCGTGAATTAAGAAAGAATAAAATAGACAGGCATGTATGTATCAAAACAAATTAATATTTTTTGGGTATTAAGATTTCTTGAGATAAAATGAAGATGGTGGAAAAATATCAACTTCAGATGGTTATGGTGACATTAGAAAAACTACTTCTCTAGTGACCAGATAGCCTGAGCAAGTGTTGCTAAAAGATCCATTTGAGTAGTCTGGTGATTTTAATCAGGCAACACCTTACTAGCAAAGATTTTCGACATATCAAAAGGTAATTCCCTGCACCTGGTATTTTGCTAGTGGGACTACTGAGGGTACCAGGCACTTGGAAAAGTAAGGTGGGATGCTTAGCTTCTTTAGACAAGCAAGATATTCTCGAGATTTTGCCTTAAGCAGCGTCATGATCAGAAGGAACTTATACCTTCGGATTCAACTAGCAGGTTATGGCATCACAAAAAGAAAACTTGAGATTTAGTTTAATCACACAATATGAAATTCCAGGAATCAAATATACAGCTTACGCAAATATCTTATCAAGTTCAGCACATCCTTAGGAACTTCCCTCTAGATAGGAAATGCTCATTTAGCATCTATATTAAGCCTACCTCTCACATTTGTTTAACACAATCACCGGATTTCGCTAACCTAACATAACTTGCAATATAGCACATGTAAAATGAGCTAAACAATTCTATGCACGTTAACCAGATAACACGTTTAAAAGATTAGAGATGAAATCAAAATTTAACCCAAAGTGGCAGTAGAAATAGGTGGATAACTGTAAGGATGAAATCTTTAAAAGAAAGACAAAGATTCACTGCTACAAAACTGAGACAAGAGGTTGAGCTTAAACTAGACAGACCCACTAACGAGCAAAACGTCAATAAGTAAAGATTCAAACTTTTCTTCAAACAACCGGAACTCTCCTATTCTACTTCTATCATCCTACTGCAGCATCTAAACTCCCTGCCACAAGCTCACAGTATCAACCCCACACAGGAAACTAAAACTTGAACCAAATAAATCTCATCAACTAATGCAAGAACAGGCAACTTAAAACTCATTTTTATTGGCAGAATAACTCTTTTAAAAGATTCATGACTTCTAAAATACTAAACTACATCTATATTCGCAGAAGAGAACTAGATGAAACACATGAAGACTAAGACTAAGAGGAGGAAATAGACTGCTAACTGAGAACAGAACCTCAGACCCCTCCTTGCCTTTCCCTACTAGACAGGCATTGCTGCCAATTTTAAACAAGCAAGAAATACAGAACCAACAACATCAGCTTGCCAGAACTTCTTCTTCACTGCCCTAACAATCCCATAGCTCCCTTGGACCCCTGCAATACATACTATATCACCAGAACAGACCCCTCTCATTACTCAATACTATAAACAGCCTCCTAACATGGGGAATTAACTGCTATCCCCTCAGAAAACAAACCTCCCAGCAAACAGCTTCTCACTGAACCTCTTGCTTCTTCTTCTCCAAGACCTAACAACTTCACAACCAGGACAGACCCCTAGAAACACCTTGAAACCAGAACTAAACACCCTGAACCACTCTTAAGCCTGCACTTCCTCCCAAACCAGAGAACATACTCCCTGGCATTCTCCTACACAGCCTCATTTAGCATCACCGACCTGCAAACTCACTTGACAAGCCAGGAACAAGCTTGCAAAACTACCTCAACTACCCTACAACACCTACAGCCTATGAACAAACCTCACAGGTTCCTCTGCTCAACAAACTCCAGAACCAAACCTCACACGTACCTAAACACTAGCAGACTACCTGGAAACCAAACCATAACTTGAACACCCTCTTTAGACCCTCAGAGAACCCAATACAACCCCATTAGATCACCTGACATCCCTGCTTCTACTCACTGAAACTGGAACAACTATAACCAGCCTCACAGGCCCTGCAAACTTAAATTCTTTCCTGACCCATTCCATTCCCTCATAAACACTCTTTGCAAACTGCCAGAGCCTAAACTAACACCTGCTTATCACCCTCTCCTGAATCACAGCTAACTACAAACCTTTTTCATACAATCCAACAGGACTAACAGTTTAGACCATAAAACTTATCATGTTTAACCACTTCACCACACGAAAAATCTTAGGACAGGAACAATGTTCTTCTTATACACAGATTAGAGTGATCACTACAAACCAACATTAAGATTGAACAAAGCAAGAAACTTTAGCAGAAAGAATACTAAGAGTACAAGAGTATAATTTTACCTTTGCGGCGCAGCGAACAAGGGCGAGGGTCCGAAGAATACGCGACTCGACCAAGGTCGACGACTTAAACAATGAAGCGACGACACAAAATCGAAAGCGACGATACCAGACTTTCTCAAAAATCAGAATCAAAAACTTAATATTAACTGAAAAAATCTTTTATCATTCGAAATCCATAAATGTGCTAGGTTTTTCTTTTTGCTAGCTGCTGCTGCTACCCCTTTTTTTTTTTTTTTTTTTTCACATCAACTGAAAAACAAAGCTTAAATACCTTCATTTAGGCTTTGGACTGCTCCTTGAATTCTCACAAACATAATTGACCCATTTCGGACATTTTCCTCACAAGATAAGGGTGAAACTTGTCCGAAAAAATCCTCCAATTCGTACAAGTCTCATCCTTATCTATAAGGTTATATCCGGTATACAAGATTCACGGCTCGGATCAAACGATTTGAAATGGACGCTTAGGATACGGAATTCGTACTAGGGTACGCGTGGAAGAGAGAGGGTAAAAACAAGATCAGGGACCACTGATTTTGGCATGATTCAAACTGAGTTTGGGATTGAATGGAATTGGGTTTCGTCGCGGGTCGGCGGGATCGGGTTTAGGGATTGGAATGGGTAAAGGGGAAATGGGATTTACTGATATGCCTTTATGTATAATGTATATAATGCTTTTGCAGAAGTGAACCTAAACTGAGATGTAAAAGCAGATTTAGCCCCTTTCTTAGGATTAATTAGGAATTGAAAGGCGTTGCACGGGGTGGGCTACATTGGGGTTATATTTCCCAATTTTAGCCCTTTCTTTTGAAATAAATTAATTTACTTTAATTAATTTTAATTAGTTAATTTTAATTTAAATTTTATTCTAAATAATTGATTCTCATTCAAATGATTGGTCATTAATTAAATCTCGGGACGAAATTGGGTGTCAACAGCTGCCCCTCTTTACCCGAAAAAGGATGAAAGAGTTTTCAGGGTAAAGAAAGTTGACGTGAAAACCAATTTCGTCACGGTAAAGCCAAGACTTCGATTCCAATGACCGAAATGCGAGGCTTATGGACATGGCCGAACTCCGGTTTTCGAGTTGCCTACATATCTCGGGCTGAAAGAGAATCAGGCCATATGTAGTTCAATGACACTTAGATACGAAGACTCGCACGATTTCAAAAGAAAGGACGCACGAATAGGAAAGAATTCAAACTGACCCTAATCTGGAATGAAAGATTAGGTAAGATTTGCTTGTTCGAGTGCGATTCTTCAGATCCTCGTTGACGAGTCTAGCTCATATCAACGTTGCCCCAGTTCACTGCTAAGAAAAAGTTCCACGTTATGCTCCAAATGCTGCTGCGTTATTGCAAAATTCTGTAAAGACTTAACAAACGGGTAAGCGAGCAACTGCTAATAAACTGTAAATAATTGGAATAAGAAATAAAATAGTGATAACAATAAAATTATAAATGCGGGTTGCGATATCATCAATAAGTTCTTCCTTCGGCCAACTGACGAGATGCTCCGCCTGGAGAACCTCTAAGCTGATCATTATTCAATATTGCATGACAACCGACATCGCGAACACTCTGAAAGCGGTGCTTCAGCCGACTTGTTCTTAGACTATCATCTACTTGAAAAAAAACCTGCATATCCTATTTGTGAGTGGAAGAACCCAAAGTATCCTATTTGTGGGTGGAAGGACCCGAGTATCCTATTTGTGGGTGGAAGGACCCGAATATCCTATTTGTGGGTGGAAGAAAACCCAGATATCCTATTTGTGGGTGGAAGGACCCAGATATCCATTTGGTGAGGACCAGATCATTGTGGGTGGAAGGACCCGAGTATCCTATTTGTGGGTGGAAGGACCTATTTGTGGGTGGAAGAAACCCGAGTATCCTATTTGGGTGGAGAACCGATATCTATTGGTGGAAGGACCCAGATATCCTATTTGTGGGTGGAAGGACCCAAATATCCTATTCGTGGGTGGAAGGACCCAAATATCCTATTTGTGGGTGGAAGGACCCAAAATATCCTATCGTGGGTGAAGGACCCAAAGTATCCTATTTGTGGGTGGATAAACCCTGATATCCTATTTGTGGGTGGAAGGACCCAGATATCCTATTTGTGGGTGGAAGAACCCAAATATCCTATTTGTGGGTGGAAGGGACCCGATACATCCTATTTGTGGGTGGAAGGACCCAAATATCCTATTTGTGGGTGGATAAACCCTGTATCTTGCAAAATCTGAAATCTCCTGACTTGTGCTGGTGATGCGATAATCGATCAAAAGCTAAAATAGAGTTGTTCTGCATATGCGATAAGGCAAATATTCTTCGAGGAACTAACAGTTGCGAGTTCTTCTCGTTTCGCTGCTTGATATTTCTGCATTCAAAGAAAAATTGTAAGTACTATAAAATTTCTGGGAAGTTGCGACACTTTGCGTTGCTCCTTCCACCTTGATGCTGAACTTTGCGGTAAATGCAAAATTTGCCCCTGTTTAATCAAAGAACAATTGTCAGTGTTTGATCAAATAACGGTTGGCTTGTTTGAACACCTAATTTGGCTTCAAATCTGCATTTTTATTGCATGGCAATCAAATGTGTTGTTGCTGCGAAAATCTGTCATTCTTGAAACTCTTCTCTTTGCACAAGATAAACCATCTATAACTGCTTTGGCTTGGGCTATTTGGGAAAAATGAAATTTCATTGATTTTGGGACTAAGCCCAATAAGGGTAGCAAAACATAACGTAGTTCATTACAACTAGGATGAATAAAATTGCAACAGAGTAGTTAAAACATAAGATAGTTGGGCAATAAAATGCCATTTCAAGCTGCAAAAAACGCGGTCTTTTCAATCTTCTTAGCTTGCAAACCGCTTCTTCTTTGAATATCTTGTGGTTGATGCCTCGCCTTTAACAAAAATTGTGCCTGCGGGAGGAATGTTGCAATTACCACTGAATGGATCTTCTTGCACTATTATTTTGCCATTATCAATCAAGCTTTGAATTTGTATCTCAAGCCACTGCATTCTTCGGTATGATGACCTTGGATATTTGAATGATAAGCACAATGCTTTGACGGATCAAAGTGTGGAGGCAAGTACTTAGGAATTGTTCCTTTCCTTGGTTGCAAAAGTCCTTCAGCTTGCAACTTTTCAAATATGCTCGTCACAGACTCTTCTAGAGGAGTGAATGTATTCGACTTCCTCTTCTTTGACACCGGGTCGTCGGAATATGATTGTTGAAATTGACTTTGAGAGCCTTGCAAATTTGAGGGTTTCTCTGATTGAGTGGTGTACCCAAATAAACCAGAAGGGATTTTTTCTGTTGCTATGCCTTCTTCTATCATTTTTCCCAGTTGGATCAATTCAGAGAAAGTGCTTGCATTATTGACAACCATTTTGGCATAGTATATGCCTTCTTGCATGTCAATGAAAGCTGCTATTAACTTCTTCTCAGACAAGGGAGGATACATCTTCGAAGCCTCTAACCTCCACCTCATAGCATATTCTGCAAAAGACTCATGAGACATCCTCTTAATGTTGTGCATATCAAACACATCGGGATCTCCTACTATGTTGAACTTGTATTGTTCCACAAAGTCATGAGCCATATCCTCCCATGTGTGCCATTTGGAAAAATCTTGTTTGGTATACCATGCAAGTGCCATCCCTGATAAACTTTGAATGAAAAATCTCATCCGCAGAGCTTCATTCTTGCCAATTCCAATCAATCTGCTGCAATAATCTTTCAAATGAGCATAGGGATTCCCCTTTCCATCGAAAGTATTGAATTTTGGTATCTGATACCCATGTGGAAGCTCAATGTCTGGGTGAATGCATAAGTCTTCATAGCATAAACTCTGAATGTTCCTAGAGCGCAACTCATCTTTAATGACCTTGTGCAAATTGCGGATTTGTCTTTGCATGCTATGTAAATCAGTTGTCTCAACTTCTTTTCTAGGCATTTCTCGTGGGCGCACTATCACTTCATTTGATTGACTCCCGACAGCAGGCATAGTGCTAAAAGGTGGTTGGCATAAAGTTGCAGCTGGCCAAGCAATTGGATTGGTAAGATATTGTTGCGGGATTTGTGGATATACGGTATGTATAGGCATTGAGTAATGAGGCATTGTTGAGTAAGGTGGATTAAAGGTAAAGCTTGTATTTGGCAAAGGTTTGCTAGTGTTGACAAAGTTGACAATCCTATTCCTTTGGACCACATGTTCTTCAACATCATCATTCTGCGGTTGCAAGATACCCATACCAGAACTGGTTGGCCGAAGCTGCTTTGCCATGTTGTTTTGTCCTTGATGCAGATTCTCAACCATTTCAGTGTTCAATGCTAGCCAACCTTTAACAAATGAATTCTACACATTGAACAAAAGCAAGTTAATACGTAAAATGATAATGCATGCATAAAATTTCAAATGTAGAATAAGCCATTAGGCCGAATGGATGGGACCAAAATCCCGACTCAACACATGAGTAAAATATTTAAGAGTTTGAAACTCAATGATCAACAAAATTTGATTTTTCAAGACGCGAATTGAGGAAAACAAGAAAGTTTTTACTAAATTAGTATGCGTGCTAGACCATTTTGACACAAATTGCTAAAATGGTCAGCTTATTTTGAACATCAATGCTTTGCTCGACTATCGATTCTTGTTTGTCGCATAACAATCTGTACCAATTCATAGAAAAAACCGCTTCTGATAACTATGAAATCAACATCAATGTCTTCAATTTCCTTTGCAAAATTTTGCCCCAGTTATAACTTCAACATTTCAACTTGTTTTGCAAAAATTGCCCCAGTTATGACTTTCAAAACTTCAAACTACTTATCAAAAGCTGCCCCGGTTGCAATCTCCCACGTCTTCTACTTGCTTTGCAAAATTTGCCCCAGTTTCTATCTTTGGGAAAATTAAAATTTAAATACTAAAGGGTCGAGCCCGATGGAGGAGCCTACGTATCCCTCCTTGGGAATCAGACCGTGCGTAGTTCTGCTTACATAAAAGAGAATTTTCAAATGCTGGTGTAACCGAAACTCGATATGAGTTGCCTACGTTTCCCGCCTTGGGAAACCGGTTACCGTAGTTTGCTTACATAGAAATAGAGTTAACATTCATAATTTGATATTCTTTCTTTTCTTTTCTTTCAACAAGCTAACAAAAGGAAATTACAATAATTACTTCCTAATAATGCGAATAAACTAACTTCTACTTCTGCAACTCTACTGCTTTTCTGGAACTTGATAAATGCCTAAATGCCCTTCTTCGAGGGATTTTCCTTTGCATATGGTAAGATTAAGACAAAAGGTTCGCCAATGCCGTTTGTGGGTAGAATTTTGACATGGCCAGATTTGATCAAGCTTTCAACCTTCTTCTTAAATAAAGTGCATTCTTCAATATTGTGCCCCTCCATCCCTGAATGGTAAGTACAAAATTTTCTCAAATTTTCAGGCTTACGTGACCAACACGGCTTTGGTTTTGCAAGATATACCAAACCGACCTTCAGAAGCCTTTCAAACAGGTTTGCATAAGATCCTGGTATTGGTGTGAATGCAACAGCAGATACTTTGTGGCTGCTTGACTGAAAACCTGGATTAACAACCACTTTCTCGATGTTATAAGGTTTTTCTGCTATGGGTGGCAAAGGGCTTGGCATAACATCTTTTCCTTTGTCTTTAGATTGCGCCTCAACTAAGCCACATATTCTCTTGTCAGTTATTGCAACCGGCTCCACTTGAAGCTCTGCAGATTTTCTTTTCAATGGACTGCCCTTTGCCAGAATCGGGTTCGAGAATTCATAATGCGTGACAAAGTCCCGGGCTAGTTTATCCCAATTGTCATATTTCCAAGGACCTCGTATTGCAAACCATGTTAAAGCTGGTTCCTTAAGTGTCCTAGCAAACATCATCAACTTGGTTTCATTGCTTGGTCCATACCTTGCGACCCAGCCAAGCTATGCTTTCAAGTGATCACGAGGATTTCCTGTCCCGTCATACATTGGTGGATCAACTGAGTCAAAAACATCCACATGTTCGCTTTCTGCCTCCCCTAAGCTTACTTGAGATGGTAGAGCATTCTCATCTATCATTGTGCCATTGCTATCTTTAGCATTGGGAAGCCCTCCCTCGTTGCTTTTCTCATTGCTTGTTTTTGATGAGACACGGAACCCGTTCTCCAACAAGAATGCATGCAGATGGGGGAATTCTCGAGCATCACACTCGAATGCGGGAGCTACTTGACTTGTAGGAGGTGCAACGGTAGAGATAGGAGCAACAGGGTCACTTGGCCCTGGGCTTGGCACATTTCGCACTGGGTTGCGAGCATCCATGAGCGCGACAACCAATTCAGTAAGACTATCAAGTCTCTTCTCCAAACTTGCTACGGTTGCTTCAAGCTTGTTAACCTTGTCTTGGTGGAGTTCATCACTTTCGGTCAAATCAATCACAACAGTTTGGCGAGCCATAGGTCCTGATCTTGATGTTCAAAATAATTAACCCTTTAGCAACGCATACCGAATTTAATAAAATTTGTTAATGCTGAAACTGACGGATCAACTTATTCCAAAATAGAAAAAATCGAGACCGTACTGAAGAGACCCAAAATTTTAGGCAAGACACTCATTTTGTTGAAGCAAACCAGATGCGAAAATGCTTGTTTAACTCTGAAGTTATTTTCAAAAGGAAGACACACTTGCAAATACTTTAAAATATGACGATAAATAATTTTGCAAAATGAGAAGGCTGGGGTTAAAATAACATTTAAAAGGCGTTTTAAAATAATGGTATGCATGAATTCTGATGATAGATAAATGTGTTCATAAAGCGGTTAACTTTTACAAAAGATAGGTTGAAATAACATAACGTTAATCTTACCATACCACCGAACAAATTCAATCACAGCGCAATCAGTGCCAACAAATTTCAAGCAAGCAGCACATATTTAGCAAGTAATCGCATATTGGACAGATAATTTGACATGTGGCAACCACAAGTAATTGGGCGTAAATAAAAAATGCGAACGCTTCCTAACCTGTAAGGTGCCTCTTTGTGCCAGAGGTGGGCCTAAGACGCGCAAACAAGTGGTAACGAAAAATAGTTCATGCCAGTTTTGAGCAATTCAGATTTAGAGTAAGCAACAATAACAATATTTGATAACAATCATCTCTTCACCTTGACATTGCAATTTGTTATCCCAACTACCTTCCAAAGTTGGTATCAACTCCAAATTTGCACAAAATTCTAAACCCAAATGCCTAAAACCTGAAACAATCCCCATACACCTTTTGTAAACATCCACACTCCTCCAAATACAACTCCCAATTATTTACAACATCCAGGGGTGAATTTCCAACGCCTTCACAATACCAGACTGCAAATCATGAAAGACGTCAATTGGCCTTTCAAAAAATAAAACCTCACTGGTCCTCGGCTTTAGTCAAGCCTCTCAGCTTCCTAGGTTTTGGAAGGCTCACAGACCTTGCTCATAGGGCTCCTCACTGGTCCTTGGCTTTGATCAGGCCTCTCAGTTTCCTAGGTAGCCAAGACCGCACTGGTCTTAAGGAGGGACCCCATTGGTCGTTTATAGACATAGGGACTTCACTCTCCTAGTATGCGTCAAGCATACTTCAATTATCATGAATGCAGCTGGACAGTCAACACGGGCCTGCACACACGCAAAGCCATTCTCGAGAGGGACCCCACTGATCTTTTAAAGACACCAGGGGCTTCGCCTCTTAGATTTCACTACACCAGACCATCTCCAAAACACAATCCAACCAAATTCGCCTAACTTTCCCCACGACTACAATTCTACCTTGTTCACAAAAAATCTGCATTATGATCTCAATTCTGCTAAATTCTTCCATTTTCTGACCTAAAAGACAACATAGGAGACAAAATTCTAAATCTGATTTCGCTCAAAACATGGTTAGGACTGAGGATTCGTTATCACACAGCACATAATATGCATTGTCGTTGGGTTCAAGAACCCGTTGACAAAAGGGCGGTTTCTTAATTCCTGGAAACGGTATCAAGGACCGGGTCCAAACTAAAGTGTATATGCATGCATGACCTAATCTCCTTCTAAGAGTGGGCTAACGGTTGAGGCTGATCCAGACCTATGCGGGATAAACCTGGCCCCATAAACCAGTAAAACCGGCCATGACAAAACCAGGCAAACCATACCCCAACTAACTTTGGTGACACGAAAGAAATTCAGAGACCTAGGAAGGGCAATGCCCTTCCTGCATAACTACCCGTCAAGCGGGTACCCCGTGATGAAATCGAGGAGGTGAAAGAGAATTGACAGGCTCCATGAGGGAGGAAATATGAACGGAATGCAGACTATGCACAAATAAAACATGCTTCAATACATTCATTTCCAACAATTAATTCTACGCATGCAAACAAATAAATAGTTAAGCTACGCATACATACAATCAACACACATATAAAGAAAGCAAATTCGTGAAAATCTTTTGGTTAGAACCATTTGCGTATCCCCAGCGGAGTCGCCACGCTGTTGAACCCCAAAAATTATCCTTTCTTTAAAGAAAAGATAGGTTTCGGATATATTTCAACAAAATGGGACTCCAAAGGGTTTTTCTTTGGAGTCGCCACCTAATTTAAGGATTATTAGGAACCTAAGTTAATTAAAGAGTGCCATTTTATTCTTTATTTAAAAGAAATTAAATAAAAATCAGAGATTCTTAGGTAAGTGGTTCTATTAAATTCGAAAGAAGGTCCCTTGCGGGAGCACTTTCGAAAATCCGCTAAAAGCGGTTAATCCGGCGGTTTTCACGAATTTGTTAAGAATAATAAGTGTATAAAATTAATTTTAAATAAGGATAATAGAAATAATAAAATAAGATAAGATTTTAGTTATGCCGATACTTAGATAAATAAATGACCCAATTTAAGATTAATTAAATGGATAATTAGATAATGGTCAATTGATTAATTAAAAGAATAAATAAAGGTTAAATGAAGTTAGATAATTAAATAAAACAAACTAGATAAATAATTGGATAATAATAAAGGATTAATTAATTGATTGAATAAATAGATAAATAAATAAGCAAATAAATAACTTAATTAAATAAATGAATACTCATCAATTTTAATTAAATAAAGGAGTAAATAACTGATTAATTAAATAAATAAATGAATAAATATTTAATTGATTAAATAAAGAATTAATTGAAATTAAATAAATTGGATTAAGTAAATAAATCAGGAATTAAAATTTAATTGATTAACTAAATAAATAAATTAGATTAGATAAATAAATAATTGAATATTTAATATAATAAATAAAGAAGCAACTCAAATGCGAATTAATGCGAGGGTACGATTTTAGTCGAATTTGATTTTGCACTCATTAATTGACAAATGATTCTAAACATCCATAAATTAATTGGCGATTCGAAAAGAAATGATACAAAAGCATTCATATAAAATAATTTAAGTGATTTACAATAGTTATTCACAATTCAAATATCATTTCTATCATATAGGGCTATTAATCCAGTCTATGGGGGAATCCTATACAACATGCATTTTCTAAGGGAGCGGGGAAAGATGGAGTTTAGAAAATAGAACCCGGAAGCGCAAACTCATCATTGAGCTTTGGACTTTGTGATTCTCATTTTCTTTCTTTTACATTTTCGGGGATATCAAGTCCCGAAAATGTAGAGCGGATCGAATGACTTCCCAATGCGGACCATCCCAATTGTGAGTTTTAGCCGAACTCGATCCCAAGAGAGTGCACATGGCAAGAAAAATAAAGGAAGATAAGGATTAGGAAGAGTCCAACATTACCTTGTAACTTCGTGAATTAAGAAAGAATAAAATAGACAGGCATGTATGTATCAAAACAAATTAATATTTTTTGGGTATTAAGATTTCTTGAGATAAAATGAAGATGGTGGAAAAATATCAACTTCAGATGGTTATGGTGACATTAGAAAAAAACTACTTCTCTAGTGACCAGATAGCCTGAGCAAGTGTTGCTAAAAGATCCATTTGAGTAGTCTGGTGATTTTAATCAGGCAACACCTTACTAGCAAAGATTTTCGACATATCAAAAGGTAATTCCCTGCACCTGGTATTTTACTAGTGGGACTACTGAGGTACCAGGCACTTGAAAAAGTAAGGTGGGATGCTTAGCTTCTTTAGACAAACAAGATATTCTCGAGATTTTGCCTTAAGCAGCGTCATGATCAGAAGGAACTTATACCTTCGGATTCAACTAGCAGGTTATGGCATCACAAAAAGAAAACTTGAGATTTAGTTTAATCACACAATATGAAATTCCAGGAATCAAATATACAGCTTACGCAAATATCTTATCAAGTTCAGCACATCCTTAGGAACTTCCCTCTAGATAGGAAATGCTCATTTAGCATCTATATATTAAGCCTACCTCTCACATTTGTTTAACACAATCACCGGATTTCGCTAATCTAACATAACTTGCAATATAGCACATGTAAAATGAGCTAAACAATTCTATGCACGTTAACCTGATAACACGTTTAAAAGATTAGAGATGAAATCAAAATTTAACCCAAAGTGGCAGTAGAAATAGGTGGATAACTGTAAGGATGAAATCTTTAAAAGAAAGACAAAGATTCACTGCTACAAAACTGAGACAAGAGGTTGAGCTTAAACTAGACAGACCCACTAACGAGCAAAACGTCAATAAGTAAAGATTCAAACTTTTCTTCAAACAACCGGAACTCTCCTATTCTACTTCTATCATCCTACTGCAGCATCTAAACTCCCTGCCACAAGCTCACAGGATCAACCCCACACAGGAAACTAAAACTTGAACCAAATAAATCTCATCAACTAATGCAAGAACAGGCAACTTAAAACTCATTTTTATTGGCAGAATAACTCTTTTAAAAGATTCATGACTTCTAAAATACTAAACTACATCTATATTCTCAGAAGAGAACTAGATGAAACACATGAAGACTAAGACTAAGAGGGGGAAATAGACTGCTAACTGAGAACAGAACCTCAGACCCCTCCTTGCCTTTCCCTACTAGACAGGCATTGCTGCCAATTTTAAACAAGCAAGAAATACAGAACCAACAACATCAGCTTGCCAGAACTTCTTCTTCACTGCCCTAACAATCCCATAGCTCCCTTGGACCCCTGCAATACATACTATATCACCAGAACAGACCCCTCTCATTACTCAATACTATAAACAGCCTCCTAACATGGGGAATTAACTGCTATCCCCTCAGAAAACAAACCTCCCAGCAAACAGCTTCTCACTGAACCTCTTGCTTCTTCTTCTCCAAGACCTAACAACTTCACAACCAGGACAGACCCCTAGAAACACCTTGAAACCAGAACTAAACACCCTGAACCACTCTTAAGCCTGCACTTCCTCCCAAACCAGAGAACATACTCCCTGGCATTCTCCTACATAGCCTCATTTAGCATCACCGACCTGCAAACTCACTTGACAAGCCAGGAACAAGCTTGCAAAACTACCTCAACTACCCTACAACACCTACAGCCTATGAACAAACCTCACAGGCCTCTAACACCCTTAACAAACAGAACCAAGGCCAAAATTCTACACCACCTGAACATTCTTTCCAGCTCCTTGCATAAGCATGATATGGAACTAGGACAATTAACTTGAAATATACCAAATAAACTCATTTTAACCGCATATATTCGGAAACCAAGTAGGGATTTAAAGAGTCAGCATTCTGTCCTAATGAGACAACTACAAATGCTGTGTAAACAAAATCAGTTCAAGCCATAGGAAATAAAGCGACAGGCTCAATTCTTCAGTGGTTCACACAAAATGAATTTAATCAGGCTAAGTGAAAGAAACTCTAACACATGCTAACAATGAACCAGATCTTATGCATTTCAGCTTGTTTTTCATGCTAAAGGCCTAAACTTTACATTAACTTTCATGTTTAACCACTTCACCACAGAAAAATCTTAGGACAGGAACAATGTTCTTCTTATACACAGATTAGAGTGATCACTACAAACCAACATTAAGATTGAACAAAGCAAGAAACTTTAGCAGAAAGAATACTAAGAGTACAAGAGTATAATTTTACCTTTTGCGGCGCAGCGAACAAGGGCGAGGGTCCGAAGAATACGCGACTCGACCAAGGTCGACGACTTAAAACAATGAAGCGACGACACAAAATCGAAAGCGACGATACCAGACTTTCTCAAAAATCAGTAATCAAAAACTTAATATTAAACTGAAAAAATCTTTTATCATTCGAAATCCTATAAATGTGCTAGGTTTTTCTTTTGCTAGCTGCTGCTGCTACCCCCTTTTTTTTTTTTTTTTTTTTTTCAACATCAACTGAAAAACAAAGCTTAAATACCTTCATTTAGGGCTTTGGACTGCTCCTTTGAATTCTCACAAAACATTGACCCATTTCGGACATTTTCCTCACAAGATAAGGGTGAAACTTGTCCGAAAAAATCCTCCAATTCGTACAAGTCTCATCCTTATCTATAAGGTTATATCCGTTATACAAGATTCACGGCTCGGATCAAACGATTTGAAATGGACGCTTAGGGTACGGAATTCGTACTAGGGTACGCGTGGAAGAGAGAGGGTAAAAAAAAGATCAGGGACCACTGATTTTGGCATGATTCAAACTGAGTTTGGGATTGAATGGAATTGGGTTTCGTCGCGGGTCGCGGGATCGGGTTTAGGGATTGGAATGGGTAAAGGGGAAATGGGATTTACTGATATGCCTTTATGTATAATGTATATAATGCTTTTGCAGAAGTGAACCTAAACTGAGATGTAAAAGCAGATTTAGCCCCTTTCTTAGGATTAATTAGGAATTGAAAGGCGTTGCACGGGGTGGGCTACATTGGGGTTATATTTTCCAATTTTAGCCCTTTCTTTTGAAATAAATTAATTTACTTTAATTAATTTTAATTAGTTAATTTTAATTTAAATTTTATTCTAAATAATTGATTCTCATTCAAAATGATTGGTCATTAATTAAATCTCGGGACGAAATTGGGTGTCAACACATACCAAACACAACCTTAGTTAAAATCAAGCTTTTAATATTTGACCTAGCTTCCATTGCCTTTTCATATATCTCGTTTTCTATAATAATCTTGAATTTTTTGAAGTTTTCTCATGAAATCTGAAGGATTTGTACTCGAATTCTCCACCTTAGACCCATATTGAATCGACATTAACC
Source organism: Petunia x hybrida (assembly GCA_037355625.1). NCBI lineage: Eukaryota > Viridiplantae > Streptophyta > Magnoliopsida > Solanales > Solanaceae > Petunia > Petunia x hybrida. The sequence continues at coordinate 359,441 of JBBBVM010000403.1, read as the reverse complement.
AATTTGCATATTTCTTTATTGCTTCATTATTAAGACAAATGAGGAAAAAAATAAAATAATTATTAACTTGTTATAAAAAGAAAAAGAAAAATTGATATATAAGGGCAAATTTGTCAATTTAAGATCATTAAATAGTATTGTTACACTCACATATCAAAGAAGGGATGTCTATGTAATGTTTCAAACTACATGAAAAGTAAATGTATTACGAGCTAAAAATTTAGGGGATCTCTTAAATTACCCCTAAAATTTAATAAATTTCGTGTAGTTTAAAAATAAGTTTGGATATTTTCCCTAATTTTATTTTATAAATGGGTGTCAACTCTTAAGTCTTCATCATAATGTCTAAAGTTTATATTTCCATATGCTAAAACTATTAATATATTTCTATTTACTTAAGCTATAATTCATCATTAGTACGACAATGTAATACTACGATACTATAGTATACATTATCAAAGGATATATAACAATCATTTTGGGTGTGTTTGGTAGGGGAAAATATTTTCTATGGAAAATGTTTTTCCATATTTGGTTAGCGGAAAAAATTTTCCAAAAAAAAAAAAATAAAAAAAAAATAAAAATAAACAGAGTTCATAAAGCGATGAAACAACAGAAAATACAACGTAAAAGTTTAAAATCGCGAGATCGGAAAGTACCTTTATATTTGATGTTTGAAATACGAGTAGCTAATGCTAGTGGAGAGTAGCGGAGAGCGGTATAGAAAAAGATGGAGAGCTTTTTGTGAGAGAAATCTAGAGTAGAGAAAGAAAGAATGAAAATGATCTGATGGGGAGGTGGCGAGAGAACACGTGTTTTTTGATTTTAACAAAATGTTTTCCCAATTTTTGGGGACAACATTTTCCTCAATTTGGAGGAAAATGAAAAGTTTTGAAAAATGTTTTCCAAGTCATACATATCAACCAAACAAGAAAAAATGGGAAAAATATTTTTCCCCAATACCAAACACACCCTTCATCAGACCCCCAACACCCTTCTCCTGATGACTGGGCGGCTACTTTTGCAAACCAGTATATAGGGTCCGTTGGTTCATGGGTCTTCCCCAAGTGTTTTAATAAGGAAAAAGACCCCTAGTTTTAAATAATAGGTGTAGGGGCCTTATTTAGGATTAGTGTTAATAATTTAAAACTTGAGTTCAAAAAAACCCCCAAGTTTATAAGTTTGCACTTTCACTCACTCTTACTAAACCCCAAACCCACCCCAAAATAGCAAAAAACACTCACTCCAAACACCCAAACATCACAGCCGTGCGCCTCCCCTACCCCATTTCTCGTCCGCCGTCGCCGGCGACCTGCCGGTCGGTTTTTTTCACTTTTTGCTTCAATCTCAGGTCCCCCATGAAGAGACAACCAACCTTTACAACTACATTGGGCCCTTTCGATCAGATCTAGCATTTCCCAAATTTGATAAAATTTTGTAATTATTTCACCATTTTTTACGGGTATTCTCCCCTTTCCTTGCTCTGGTAAGTTTTCCTTTTGCTTTAGGTTGTTTAAATGGAACTAGGAAAAGCATTTTGTCGATTTTGCCTATTTTTCACGTCTGAGTTTTCTTCTGGTGAAACATCCGTCGTCAGTTTGCATGGATGTTTAAACATTTAATATGTTGTTTAAACAACATCCGTCCTCATGTTGCATGGATGTTTAAACATAACTTTTGATGTTTAAACAACATCCGTCCTCATGTTGCATGGATGTTTAAACATTACCTATGATGTTTAAACAGCATGCGTCCTCATGTTGCATGGATGTTTAAACATTACTTATGATGTTTAAACAGCATCCGTCCTCATGTTGCATATATGTTTAAACATCTTGTGTTTTTATTGGATGCTTAAATCATAAGGTTTTTCTACTTGAATTGCTTTATTCATCATCTGGCACATCTGATGAAACATCTGTAAAAATGTGTAAACATATATTTGATGTTGTGCACACTCTGTTATATGTTTAAACATAGTTTTGTTTTTAATAATGAGATGTTCCAAACATCAGTCACAGTCAGTGAAACATCTATCATGATGTTTACACATTATGAATTCCTGACATAATGTTTGAAACATTACTATAATATTTCGTGTTCCTTGCTTTATATGATATGTATGCTAAATATAATACTATAACGACCTAATATATTTCTTTTTTTGCATGTTTAGGACTCATTGACAATAAAATGGCGCCGGCATTAATAGGAGTGGATTATCTCGGTCAATGGGTGGAGAAGGCCAAATGTTATACTTGGGTTCCAGCGGTTAAAGAGTGTAGGCCGATTCTTGTGAGTAGGACCCAGGTTACCTATGCTGATTTGGTAGAGAAAATAATTCAACGTTGGGAGATAAGTGAGGATCCGAGGGATTTGTGTATTACGTACATGATGACCGTCGCAAAGCAAAAGACTGCCCCTTCTAGAATAAGGAATGATAATGATGTCTCTCTATTTATGGCCGACGTTGATGCCACTGGTGCTAGGCCAACTCTTAGAGTAAATGTGGTTCCTAGGTCGGAAGAATTATCAAATTCAAAACCAATGGAAAATCAGGGGGTGGAAGACGTTGGGGATGCTCCATTGAACATGGATGTGGCTGAAAAGGAGGAAGTAGGAGAAGCAGAACAAGGTGAAAGTGGGGTAGGTAATTCTGGACCTGCCATGAGTTCACTGCCATCACAACTGAGCAATGATCGCCAAGACGGCACTGGTTTTTACAAGGGCCAAACATTTGCGAACAAGCGTGAGTTGGTTGTGTTGTTGAAGTTGGCGGCAGTTAAGAAGCCTTTTTATTTCGAGATAGTGAAGAACAAGAAAAAAGTATTTTGTGCTCGATGCATAGACAGGAATTGCCGTTGGTGGTTGCGAGCCATTAAGTATAAAAGTGGGGATGTTTTTTATATCACCGTTTACAATGGTGAGCACACCTGTGGCTCCGAGCATGCTAAAAGCCACCATCCGCACGCCACATGCGACGTCATTGGGGAGTACATGAAAAGTAGATTTATTGATGGCAAAGCACCGAGCACAAGAGATATTAAGAGAACAATTCTGGCAGATTTGGGTTGTAATATAAGCTATTGGAAATGTCTAAATGGAGGTAGTGTTGCAAAGAGCTTGGCAAGGGGGACATACGAACATGGTTATGCTTGTCTTGATGCATATTGTTTCATGATTAGGAAATTAAATGAAGGAAGCAAGACTGGACTGGTAACTGATGAGCGAGGGAGGTTTCTGTATATGTTTGTGTCTTATGGTGCCTGGATTAGGGGGTTTGCTACTATTAGAAAAGTCCTTGCAGTTGATGGGACTTTTTTGACTGGCCCATATGGGGGAGTTTTGTTGTCTGCTGTGGGACAGGATGCTGAGAATCACATTTATCCTGTTGCATTTTGTGTAGTTGACAAAGAGTGTGATGCCGCATATGAATACTTCTTTGAACAGTTGCTCGGTGTGATCCCCGATAGTGATGAGTTGTGCATTGTTTCTGATAGGCACAAAAGCATAGAAAAGGCTGTTTCCAAGTTTTTCCCTTCAGCTCATTATGGTTATTGCATTAGGCACCTTGGCGAGAACCTCCGCTCGACGTTTCATTGTGGAGATCTCCTTTCCAAATACTATTTGGCTGCAGAGGCATATCGTTTAAGTGAGTTTAACACTCATTTTAAAGAAATTGAAACTTTGGATCCAAGGGTTGCCAAATATCTAGTGGAGAAAGTTGGGCTTCATAAGTGGAGCAGATGCCACTTTACTGGAAACAGGTCAGTAGAGAAAATACTGCTTAAACATGTTCTGTTTTTTGAAGACTTAGCTGAACTGCTAAACACATGGAAGATGTTTAATCTTTGTTCCATATGTATGAAACACCAGAGTGATGTTTGAAACATTTTAGCTTATGTTTGTGACAGCTGATTGATGTTTGGTACATTCTTAATAATGCTGATTTGTTTTGGCTTCTCGATTTCAACATCTGTTAACATGTGTAAACATTATCTTTGATGTTTGACACTTAAAATAGATGTTTGAAACATTCTGATTGATGTTTAAATGTATAGGCTTATATTTTTTAAACATCTGAAGTAATGTTTAACCATTTTGTTTAGGGTTTAAAACATTTTATGGTGATGTTTGAAACATTCTATTAGATTACGATTTTTAAAATTTTGATGACTGCAACATTTGATGTTTCATAAATTTTTGTATATGTTTTTTAAGAGTTTCTTTCTTTACAAATATTGTAGGTATGCGGTGACAACTACAAATATTGCGGAGTCCGTTAATGCTATGTTTAGAGATGTGAAGGACTTCCCAATTGATGCCTTATTCACTGCTATCACTAAAAACTATGCTGAAAAGTTTCATCATAGGCGCATGGAATTTTTAGAGAGTTCCAACACATGTGTCAAAATGATTGAAGCTAAAATATCACTCAATAATTCACTCGGCAGCAAGCTTGTGGTCCACCAAAAGAATAACGTTGAATTTGATGTTTCTGGGGGTGGAACAACTGATAAAGATGCTACTGTGGATCTACATAACAAATCCTGTACCTGCAGGGAGTTTGATTACGACAAGATACCTTGTCGACATGCTATGGCAGCAATCCGGATGAAGTTTGGTGCAGATTATGGGAGAAAAATCTATGATTACACTTCTCCGTATTATTCTGTTGATTCTTACTTGCTTGCCTATGCAGAAACTGTCCATGCAGTCCCAGATGAAGAATTTTGGGAGGATTGTCCTACTGAGCTAGTTGAGAGTAGACCTTCCATCCCTTACGTGAAGCCCAAGCGTGGACGAAGGAGGATAAAAAGAATTCCATCAATTGGGGAACGATTTGCCTCGAGGAAGAATCGTTGCTCCATTTGCAAAAGGATTGGCCATAAAAAAACAACCTGCCCAACTGTTACAAGACCTCCAGTTGTGAATGAAGAAGGAACAAGCGATGTTTTTTCAGTTTAAGACAATGCTTTATTTGGTGGCATGCTTTGAGACAATCTTTTTTGTTTGTAATGTTTGTTTAAGACAAAGGTCTATGTGGCCCGTGTTTTAATTTGTAATATTTGTTAAAGATATTCATTTTATCTATGATGACCGTCGTATGTAGAATTACATTGTCTCTATTTTTCTCAAAAGTAAAAACACGACCGTATCTGTATAAACACCGTTAGTATGTGCAAACATTTCAATTTTATGTGCGCAACATCCAAATAATGTGAAACGTCTGATATTATGCGCAGAACATCACTCCCTATTCTCAAACATATATCAATTATGTGAACAGTTGTTCAAATGTTTCAAACATAAGTAAATATGTAAACATATTATAAAATGCTTCAGATTCCACTTAATATATTAAACATCGTAGCTGATGTTTACACATCACGATGATGTTTCAACATAACTGTGTATTGAAAGGTGTTCTCTCGTAACTGCCACATGACACCCTTTCATGTCTGGCAATTTATCATAAGGTGCCTCTTCAAGTAAAAATGGTGACTTTTAAAAACCAAAATGACAGCCTATAAATACCCAACACTATATGCAAATTTTCCATCACCAACAACTTCAATAGCATAAAAATGTCTGAAGCAGGATCAAACGACCCCTTGCAGGTTGCCAATAGTGATCAGGCAGCACCAATACAGAATGCGCCACAAAGAGAACGACGAGGCGATATAAATTGGGAAGTTGCAATTCTAAAGGACGACATGGCAGAGATGAATCGAGCCATGGAAACAGTACGAGCAGATTTATGGCGTTTAAGGTACAGGCACGCGAGGGATCACAGAAGGGTCATGCAAATAATTACACAAATTTTGGATGAACTGGACCTGGAGATTGAGGGCGGATGAAGTTTATGATATATATTAAGTTGTTATGTATAATCTAATTTCCTTATTTAACGTTTTATTATTCTAAGTTTTATATACCATGTAATCTTGGTTATCGAACGTATAATGTATTGCATTAAGTTTTTATAATTAACTAGTCGATTTGTGTCTTCTTATAATGTGTAAGATGTGTCATTTTAGTATAAGAATTACAATATGTTACAAGAAGGCGGGATCTTAAACATTATCCTGCGTATAAATTTAAACATAAAGTTGGCTGTGCTAACATCAAGTTAAATGTTGCAACAAAAAAACAGATGTGCCACATAATAAGCTATGTTAAAACATTACAGATGATGTTCCAACATACTGTAATATGTTACAACAACATGTTTGATGTTTCAACATACCATCAAATGTTTATCACCACGGCAAAATATTGACACATCGTATTCGATGTTTCAACATCCTGAAAGGTGTTTAAACATCAAAGAAGATGACGCCACATAGTCAATTATGTTTACACATCGCGAGATATGTCCGCAACATATCGTTATATGTTCAAAACATATACTTAAATGTTTAAACATTTGTTGATATGTTTTGATGTAGCAATCTATTTTTGCAAGTGTTCGACCATACTCTCAGTGACAAGATGAATATCTACACATTTTACATGAAAAACTTAATAATTAAGTCTATAAAGTATTACTCCATCGATATTTAAGGTGTTTGAAATGATAACACTGATGATTGATGTTTTTATCATTTAAGGTTGAGGTGTTTGAGTGAAAGGTGATAGTGTTAGGTGAGATAACACAAACATCTATGTGGTTACGTGTATTTTGATTGATAGGCGAACATATTGATAGTTAAAACTATCAATAAGAAGTCGTTCATATGTGTTTGTGAGTGATTTTGAACAAAATTGGAGTGAGAACTCTAATTTAACTTATTCACTCATCTATATGAACATCAATAAAGGAGTTTGCAGTGATCTATCAAATGAGCAGAGTTAACCTATGTTTTAATCGAAATTTGAAGGTTTTAGGAGTTAAAACGGTAAAAAAAAAACCTTCAAAGTAAGTAATCATTGATAATTGAACTCATTCTTATTGAAAACTCAAACTTAATTATAAACATCTAAGAAGATGTTTAAGCATTTGATTGTAATGTTGAAACATTAGTATATATGTTTACACAGTCGTCCGATTGTTTAAAACATCGATTGGTATGTTTCAACATGTACATTATATGTTTAAACATTAATAGTGATGTTTGCGCATCGATTTCGATGTTGTAAACATACTCAAACGATGTTCAACATTCTTCCGAGTTGTCTGAACATTCTCTGAGATGTTTAAACATGTTTGATGATGTTTTTTTAAAAACTGCATTGCTGCCTAAACTATTATGTTGGGTTCAATTTATGCATGTTTTGAATATTTATGAAGTTGTATGAAATTTTTGTTATATGATCTGGATGAAGTTATTATACGATGTTATTGTTTGCTTCACGAGTGTCTATTCAGTTAAAACATAATACAGATGTTCCACCATCAGTTTTATGTTTGAACATAATACAAATCTTCCTAACAGTGAAACATAAACATTACCATTAATAAAATTAACAAAAGCATAGATCTAGATTGTCCTTACATAACACAAAAGTAATAAGTACTAAATAAAGGTTAAATTATCCTTAATTACAACCCAAAAAAAAATTTAAATTGTTCAACAGCCACAAACAATCATGGTACCATCTTGCCATGAAACATGTCAACAGCCCACTTCAACCTGAGACTCACCATGTTATCTTCATTAAGACTGTCCCAAGGAGTCTTTGTCAGAAGGTGCTCGATGAAAGCTAAGGCATACCCAGCAGATGCAGTGCGAGTCTGGGCTGCCGGAAGATCTGTCACACGCTCGTATGACCATGGGTTCTTGTTCAGGATCTCTTCCGGCAAGTTTTGGAACATCCCACACTGTTTGATGTAAATGGGGACCATGCAAGTGATTGGCTGAATGAGTGCGGCAAAGGCATCATCACTGTTGTCACCATAGTTAGAGTCGTACACTAAAATTTTTGCTTCCTCCACTTGTAACTCCAAGGTAACATAATGATCTTCTTCCAACTTATACACACTCATGATCCTCTTGGATCCAGCCCACTTTCTAGCCCCTGGGTTTGGCCTCTTACCTTCTGCATACTCCATCAACTCCTCCTTAAAATGGACAGTCGTCAACTGTATATCCATTGGTGCAGCCAAGGCAACCGCTGTTGCTTTTTCGACCATGTACATCTCACACATCTTCCTTAAAAACTCCAAATCAAGAAGCACATCACTTTTGGCATAGTGCTGGGAATATGTTTTTATTCTCACCCTCATCATAGTCAAGATGTCATCAACATGCTGGATTGAAACAAAAAATAAAAATAAAAATCAAGGCAGAATACTAAATCATCACCTGAGATGTTTAAACACTACGTAGGATGTTTAAACAGCGTAAGTTATGTTTAAACATCCGTATTGATGTTTATAAAAATTAAAACATGTGAAGTCAATGTTGAAACATATTACTGTATGTTTACATACGGTTATATTATATTCAAGGCAGAGTAAACAAAACATGACTTCAGATGTTTAAACACTACATGAGATGTTTAAACACCAACATATGTTTAAACATCTGTATTGATGTTTACAAAAATTAAAACATATGAAATCAATGTTGAAACATATTAGTGTATGTTTACATAATGTTTAAAAATAATTCAAGGCAGAGTAAACAAAATATGACTTCAGATGTTTAAACACTACATGAGATGTTTATAAAAATTAAAACATGTGAAGTCAATGTTGAAACATATTACTGTATGTTTACATACTGTTTAAAAATGATTCAAGGCAGAGTAAACAAAACATGACTTCAGATGTTTAAACACTACATGAGATGTTTATAAAAATTAAAACATGTGAAGTCAATGTTGAAACATATTACTGTATGTTTACATACTGTTTAAAAATGATTCAAGGCAGAGTAAACAAAACATGACTTCAGATGTTTAAACACTAGGTGAGATGTTTATAAAAATTAAAACATATGAAGTCAATGTTGCAACATATTATTGTTATGTTCACATATCAGGTACAAATTTTAACATTGTAATGAGATGTTTACACATCCACCAATATGCGTACACATAAAAATAAATGTTTAAACATATCCATAAATGTTGGTTTATAGGAAAAAATATTGAAGTAGATTCATATACCTGGTCCTCCAACTTGGTTTGCATACTCATCACCCCTTCTAGGTCTTTGTAGTTGTATTCATGACCAAGACAGAGAGGTGTCTTTTCCTCTTTCTTTTCTTCCAAAAAGGCATCCAGCGCCTCTCTTCTCTTCTTCCCTACAACTTTGTACATATCAACTTTTTTCATCACATTTTTTCCCCTCTTTCTTCCACTAGTAAATGGAGATTTCAGAGCTCTCCCAGGGAACACAACTCTCTTGGCAGGCACTTGGTTCTTTGTCCAGTCCCTCACCTCTACAAGAACCTTCTCAATTGCATCCACTTTGTCCATTAACAACTTCTTCTCTTTTTTACATTGGGAGCATTTGCAGCTACACTCTCCTTTAGCATTACCCACTACTTCCCTGCCACCTTCACCTCTCCTTACTGTCCCTCCCCTGCCACCTTCTTCTCTTTTTACTCCTTCAATCCTACCAACTTCCCTTCTAACAACTGCAGCCCTAGTATCTTCCCTTCTCTTGGCATATCCAAACAAATCACCTGCACTGCCACTATATTCTCTTCCAACATCTCCTAACAGATCAACTGCACCTCCACCACTGTATGCATTTAACATCGACCCACGGCTAAGAACAACATGTTCCATAGGGGTATTAGGTTCAGCATTTTCTTTCCTAAGCATTGTAACCCCCTTCATTTGTTGCATCAACCCATCAACCAATGCGTCCTCTACATCCTGGTATGGCACAAAGCCATCAAGAACATCCCTCAACTCCACAGGTGTAGGAACAAGGTAAGGGTGCACCTCCTACAAAGAACATAAGTTAATATAAAGTAAATTTCAGCATCACTTCAAATGTTTGCAACATATGTATTATGTGCAAACACATAACGAAATGTTTACACATCTGAACTATGTTTCGAATGTGTTAAACACATAATATAATATTGAAACATTCATGCAAATGTTTCAACATTCATTATGATGTGATGAACATCTCAGAAATGTTTCAACATAATATTAAATGTGTAACTCATAAAAGTCAAAATGTAAAAGGTGCCTTACTGGGGTCTCCACACGCTGAAACACTTGTTCAGGGTCTCTTTCAACTTTGTCAGATAACCAACGATGCATCCTTGGTACAGTCTTCTGTTCTGGATATTGCCTTAACCTAGCCGCAGGGATAGCCTCTAACACCCAGGCCATGAAGGCCCAGGGAAATCCATAAAGGTTATAGCTATTTTCTGGATTTCCAAGTGTTGCAAAATCCTTACCAAGATATGCCATCGTCAGTTCAAAGCTTTTTCTACCCCATGGGAACTTGTTAAATTCCTCAGGTCTGCTTGCCAAGCAAACAACATCTTCCTCAACACCACAACGGGTATCCTTTGCACATAAAACACCATGCACAAACCAAGCCAAACACAAACTGAACTTCACATTTTTGTTTTCAATTTTATCAGACTTTATCAATGTCATGATATGGTCACTTGAGGCAGCCTTCTTTTTGTCTTTCCCTGTCACCAAATCCCACAACTCTTTACCCTTCTCACGGACATCCTCTAAGTATTCTGTTGATGGAAACTCTGAACACCTCAGCTTAGTCATAAGTGCAAATTCAAGAAGACTAAAGCGTAAGGGCAACCCATGAAAATTGAACCATAACTCGTGCTTCTTCTCACAAATAACCCTACGGAGTAGGACGTTGTGAACGAGCTTCGGAGCAAACAGTCCCTTCGGCATTTTGAGAAAGTGACCAAAACAGCTTTTCCTAAATCTGTCCTCAAGTTTCAAATCCTTTAAACATTTACGGAATTCAGCCATCTTTCCTGAAATTGATGACCTTATAGTAATTTTCTTCGTCGTGAAAGCCGCATGCGTGTCCAACCAAGTAGGCAATACCATATCAGGCATGTCAGTTTTTATAATTGGGGCAACCTCATCAGATAAAACCACCTGCATCTAATATTTTATAAGTTAGGCAGATTGACAAGAGTAACGAGGAATAGCAAATACTTGTTTCGAACATCACTGCTATGTTTAAACATTTCTCAGTCATGATTATAACATCAGGGTGTTAGTTTAAACATTTCGTACTTATGTTTACAACATCTGTGTGTATGTTTAAACATTTCGTACTTATGCTTAGAACATCGGGGTGAATGTTTACACATTTCGTACTTATGTTTAAACCATTAAGGTGTATGTGTGAAACATTTCATACATATGTTTAAACATCAATAGTGATGTTTAAAAAAAAATAATGATGTGCCACCATCTAAGAAGATGTTTTCAACACTATTCTTACCTCCATTGCATGTTCCCCTTCACCATCCTGAACTGCACATACTGCACTAGGCCTCTGCTCCACTACTGACAAACCAGCTGTGGATTTCCTCGTCCTCCTCTGTAGTGTAGGAACTTCTTCCTGTTCTTCGTTCTCTCGACTCTGAGTAGGAGTAGATGCTTCTCTTCCTTCGGCAGAGCCTCTTTGTTCTCTGGATTTCATCGTACACCTCTGTAGAGTAGGAACAAGATCTTCTTCTTCTTCGTCCCCTTCATTCTGAGTAGGAGTAGATGTTTCAACTTCTTCAGCAGACCCCGACCCCGACCCTCTTTGATCATCACCTCCACTTCTGTTTCCCTCTTCATATTCAGATTGGTCCCTACTTAGATCACGACTATTGCTTGGGCTCAGAAAAGGAACCTGTACAAGCGAGGGTGCATCTCCAGCCCTGCCTTTCAGTCTTTTGCTGCGAGGAGATTCTTCATGTTCATCCATGTCAAGTCTTCTTTGCGTGTCAGCCGGCTGTTTCTTAGCCGCTGCCTTTACCAACCTCCTTCTTTTTGGTCCCATAATTTAATACCTGCAAACAGCGAACAATTAAACTAGTTCAACAAACACACAACTATTTTTTTTAAAAAAAAGTACAAGCCGAATCATTACGCATAAATTCACCATTTTAAAATTATAATGAATGTTTAAACATCCAACGTGGTGTTTAAAACATCATAAGTTATGTTTAAACATCAGAAAAAATGTTTAAATATCACTGTAGAATGGTCAACCGTGAAATTCAAACATCTGAAGTGATGTTTAAACATTCATGTTAGTGTTTAACAACATATCCAGTGATGTTGCAAACATCTACAATAATGTTTATGTTCCAAATTATAAACATTTACGAATATGTTTAAACATTTAATTTTATGTTTAAAAATTCAAAACTCAAATGATAACGTCTTCTCCGGCTAAACAACCGGTGACATAAACAAACACCTCATATGATGTTTAAACACCACAAATAATACGCCAAAATGTTTGAAAAAACAGTCGACGTTTTAAACATATCAACTCCAAAATCAGTCCTTCCCGCTCAAAATCAACACTTCCTACACTAAAACCAACTCAGACACAAGCAAAATTCAAAAGGAAACCACCAGAAACAACCACGATTTTACGATTTACATTTTAGGGTTTTCATTCAAATACAAAGAGGAAAAACAAGAAAAAGTGATGATTTTATGGAGTATCATGCAATGTAGGTGTCGGAATATACTTACAATGGGTATCAGAGAAATATGACGGCCGGAAAATTGAAATCGCGTGGGTTGCGTGAAAATGGGGGTGTACTGACGGCGGGATTTTGGGGGAAGGGGAAATGTTTGGTGTTTTGGGATTTGTGTGGCTGGGTGTTTGGTGTTTGGGTGTTTGAAAAATGTGAAGGGGAGGTAGTGGGGGTAGTGGGGGTAGTGGGTAGTTTTTAAGTTTTAGGTTGAAATTTCCCCCCACAAATTTCTAAAATATTAATCTGCCCCCCACTTAAATCTTAATTACACTTAGTAAATAGAAGAAAGTGAAAAATAAAAGAGTGAAAAGGAGAGGTCCCATTTCTCAATTGGACACTTGAGGGACCCTTTTGTGCCATTTTCTCCAGTATATATGAAGAATATTTGAACAAACACCAGATTACATCAATCTGCAAAATAGAACAAGAAATCAATGCAAGAAACTCAAAATGTATGTTCAAATGGCCAAGTGGATAATATTTCAGAAATGGAAGAAGAAGAAGAAGAAGCAACACCCCACCTGCAGTGGTGGGGGTGGGGGAGGTACCTAATTGACACTTGTATTGTGTAATCTGGAAAAAAGTTTTAATCTTAACAACCCCTTTATATACTAAAGCTTTCTCTTTTTTTTTTTTTTTTTTTTTTTGTTTCTTTAGTTTTTTGCAGCAAAAGATTAAAAGTGACTGAGAAAACAAAGTAACCATTCTTCAAGGGTAAGCATTTTTTTTTTAATTTCTTGTTTTTAGATGTAGAATTGTTATGGTTTATCTTGTTTAAACCGTTTCATTACTGCCAATTGATTGATTGTTAAAGCTAGAGGTTTTCAAAATCTCGAGCTTATCCATACATGATCATATATTTAAACCATGATTAAAAACAGAAAAAATGAATCTTGGTTAATTCATTCAAAAAGTTTTTAATTTTAGCTAGTTGGTATGGCCAGTTTGGGTCATTTGTTTCCATTTTGATCAACATTGATTGCGAGTTGCAAGTCTTCGGAGCCAAATTCTAATTAGCTAATCAAGGTTTTAGCTTTTGGTTTGACTCTACTTTTCATGAATTAACTCAATGTTTTAAAGGACCTTCTTTATTGGAAAGGGTTGGGATCTGTCGTTCCTTTATTAACCAGTCTAATGAAAGAAACTCTTGTAGGATCAGTTACGTCGTAAATAGAGTGAATGGAAAATCAGAATTTTAAAATGGTTTTATGTGTAGGATTCGATTCCAGTTGCTTGATTGCGCTCTATCTTGTATATCTTTTCTATTCCCATGAGGGTTTTTAAGTGGTCTCTTTAATTTGGAGTAACGTAGAATTATTAATAGCTCCAGCATGGATTTCTTTACAAGTTGATCGCAGAGGATGTTTATCATAGCCCCCGTTAGTCAATAAAAACTATACTTTAAAGAACTTAATTCTTGTAATCCCACCCTTTATGTACTAAAGCTTTTTCCTTTTTTTTTTTTTTGTTTGTTGCAGCAAAAGATTAATTGACTGAGAAAACAAAGTAACCATTCTTAAGGGTAAGCACTTCTCTTTTTACTTCTATTAGATTGCTTCTATGTTTCTACATTTGTTTTTTATTATGCTTGATATGTGAATTCAGATTCTTGTTTTTAAATGTATAAATATTTTTTATGAATTTTCATTTTTTAGATTGTTTAAACTGTTTGATTATGGTCAATCTATTGATTCTTATAAGGTACACTGATAATTCTTTAAAGCTGGAATTTTTCGAAATCTCGAGCTTTATCTATACATGAACGTATCTCTAACGAAGATTGAGAAAAAAAGAATCTTGGTTAATTCCAAGCCAATTTAAGTGTAAACCGATCAAGGAGTTTTAAGTCTAACTAGTTGGTATGGCTTATGTGGGAAATTTGTTTCCATTTTGATCTTCTCTTTAGCGAGGAGTTGCAAGTCTTCCGAGCCAACTCCTAATTAGTTGATCAAGCTGTTAGGTGTTGTTTTGGCTCTACTTTTCTTGACTTAACTTAGTGTCTTAAAGGAGCTTCTTTATCGGGAAGGGTTGGGATCTGTCATTCATTTATTGACTAGTCGAATGAAAGAAAGTTTTTGTATCATCAGTTGCGTCATAACAGAGTGAACAGAAAATTGCCATTTTAAAATGCTTTTATGTGTAAGATTCAATTCTGATTGACTTGATTGCGCTATCTTGTATATCTTTTCTTATCCCCCGAGGGTTTTTAAGTGGTCTCTGTACTTTGGAGTAACGTAGAACTATTAATAGTTCCAGCATGAATTTCTCTACAAGTTCATCGCAGTGGACAAGTATCATAGCCCCCTTTAGTCAAAAAGAATAACAAAATTATACTTTGAAGAACTTTACCCTAAATGTGTCTAAATTGAGGTTGTCTCATTGGCGGTAATGATACTGTTAATGAAATATGCATACAATAGCAGATTTTGCTTTATGAATTCACTATCCTATGTCGTTTCAAGATCTCTTCCTTTTTATCACCTATAGTGTTTCCTCTAATGATCAGTCATGTGATGTTGCCAAACCATTTGATCAATAACAGTAAGAAAAAACGAGATATACTTTGAAACCAAGACTGAGTAGAATTTGAAGACTGAAAATCCTTCACAATCTGATTGGATTTGAAGACTTAGTAGAGTTTGAAGACTGAAAACCTTCACTATCTGATGTTATGATGCACTAGTTTTCTTGTCCCTTCGTAATTAGTAAGTCAAAGTTCAAATATAACAGCACTAGATATATTTTTATATAGAAACTAAAATGTCAGCTTGTGTGCTGGATTTTGAGCATGCAAGAAGCAAAAAAACTTGCTACTTGCAGATATAATGTAAAATTTTCCGAGATCTTACAGAATAGGAAACTTGATTTTTCACTCACCTGATGAAGTTATTGCGATACTAACCTTCACTGAGGCTCGACAGTGGTGTCAAGCCTTATCGGCTATAGATAATGTTGCTTTCCGTTAGGCTTGGTTATCATATTAGGTTGTCCGAAAATGAATCTAAACCTACTGTGTTTTGCAAAGGAAATGTGTTTCCATTCGAAAAATCCTACTTTCTGAATTCAGGATGTCTTTTTTAACTGATTAGTAAAATCTTGGTTATTTGCAACTTTGGTCGTACGTGTAAGATGAGAGTCACTGTTCGTAACTCATGTGAAACCTTTTAAACCATAGCTCATGGGCTTCCAAAGGATGTAACTGTGAGTTCTGTGGAGGCTGTGGTTTGCTCGGTTCCGTTAAATGCCCTAACCAGCATTCACCACTCGAAAATTATTTCTAGATGAAAGTAATGCTTAAAATTAATTTTCTGGTTTTGAAACTATGGCTCTCACAGCTCTTAGTGTTTATACTTCATAAGCTGAGGTGTGCCAATGACCTACAGCTTTTCTATTAATGAATATGGTCATATTTGACTCAATTTCATAACATGCAAGTGTATCAGACTCAAACTATTAACAGAGAGAAATCTAATAAATTTTGCGTAGTTCAGAAATAAATTTGGACATTTTCCCTAGTTTTATAAAAGAGTGTCAACTCTTAACCATAATGTCCAAAGTTCATATTACCATATGCTAAGCCTATTAATATATTTCTATTTGCTTAAAATATAATCCATAATTAATACAACACTTCTAAACTTTTTTTTGATAAGCCTTTAAATTTAAATCAGTCTATCTGCACAAATATCAAACATTTCATCAACACCGCCCCTTCCCCCCGATTACTGGTGCGGCTACTTTTGCAAAGTATATATAATGAACATTTGAACAAACCCCAGATAACATCAATCTGCCAAAAAAAAAAAAAAAAAAAAAGTAAAGAAAAAAGAACTCAACTTTCACCAAAAAATGGGAGAAAAAGAACAAGTAATCAATGCAAATGGAAGTAGACAAGTGTATAATACACCCAAAATTTCAGAAATGGAAGAAGAAGAAGCAACACATGGTGAAGAATTATGCCAATACCCCACCTGCAGTGTGGAGGTGGGGTGGGTGGGTGGGTACCTAATGACACTTGTTCTTGGATTGTGATAATCTTAACCAAAATCTGGAAAAAAGTTTCAATCTTTTGTTCTTTATATACTAAAGTTTACTCCTTTTTTTTGTTTCTTTAGTTTGTTGCAGCAAATATTTTGTGTGACTGAGAAAACAAAGTAACCATTCTTCAGGGTAAGTACCTTTTTTTTCATTTCTTGTTTTTAGATGTAAAATTTTTATGGATTCTCTTGTTTAAACTGTTTGATTACTGCCAATTGATTGATTGTTAAGGTACATTGACGGTTATTTAAAGCTAGAGTTTTTCAAAATCTCGAGCTTATATATACATGATCATATCTATAAACCAGGATTAAAAAGGAAGGAAAGAATCTTGGTTAATTCCAAGCCAATGTAGGAGTAACCCCAACAAGGAGTTTTAGTTTTAACTAGTTGGTATGGCCTATGTGGGGGATCTGTTCCCATTTTGATTTCTCTTATGTATATCAACAGTGATCGAGAAGTTGCAAGTCTTCCGTGCCAACTCCTAATTAGCTGATCAAGCTTTTAGCTTTTGTTTTGACTCTACTTTTCATGACTTAACTCAGTGTTTGAAAGGATCTTCTTTATCGGCAAGGGTTGGCATCTGTCGGTCCTTTATTAACCAGTCGAATGAAAGAAAGTCTTGTAGGATCAGTTACGTCGTAAATAGAGTGAATGGAAAAACAGCATTTTAAAATGGTTTTATGTGTAGGATTCGATTTCAGTTACTTGATTGCGCTCTATCCTGTATATCTTTTCTCTTCCCGTGAGGGGTTTTAAGTGGTCTCTTTACTTTGGAGTAACGTAGATTTATTAATAGTTCCAGCATGGATTTCTTTACAAGTTGATCACAGAGAACAAATATCATAGCCCCCTTTAGTCAACAAAAATTATACTTTAAAGAACATTGCCCTGAATGTGTCTAAATTGAAGTTGTCTCATTGGCGGTAATGATACTGTTAATGAAATATGCATACGATAGCGGATTTTGCTTTATGAATTCACTATCCAATGTAGTTTCAAGATCTCTTCCTTTTTTATCACCTGATTGGATTTTGAGCATGCAAGAAGACTTAGTAGAGTTTGAAGACTGAAAACCTTCACTATCTGATGTTATCATGCACTATTTTTCTTGTCCCTTGTAATTAGTAAGTCAAAGTTCAAATATAGCAGCACTAGAGATGTTTAGATAAAAACTAAAATTTCAGCTTGTGTGCTGGATTTTGAGCATGCAAGAAGCAAGATAACTTACTACTTGTAGATATAATCTACGTAAAATTTACGATTTTCCGAGATCTTACAGAATAGGTAACTTGATTTTTCACTCACCTGATGAAGTAAGTTGTTGCGGCACTAACCTTCACTCAGGCTCGACAGTAGTGTCAAACCTTATTGGCTATAGATAATGTTACTTTCCGTTAGGCTTGGTTATCGTATTAGGTTGTCCGAAAATGAATCTAAACCTACTGTATTTTGCAAAGGAAATGTGTTTCCATTCGAAAGATCCTACTTTCTGAATTCAGAATGTCCTTTTTCTTATTGATAAGTAAAATCTTGGTTATTTGTAGCTTTAGTCATACATGTAAGATGAGAGCCACTGTTTCTTAACTCATATGAAACCATTTAAACCATATCATGGGCTTCCAAAGGGGTTTAACTGGGAGTTCTGTGGAGGCTGTGGTTTGCTCGGTTCCGTTAAATGCCCTAACCAGTATTCACCACTAGCAAATTATTTCTAGATGAAAGTAATGCTTAAAATTTTCTGGTTTTGAAACTATGGCTCTTGCAGCTCCTAGTGTTTGTACTTCATAAGCTGAGGTGGTTCAATAACCTACATCGATAGATTTCCTTTCGAACACTCCACTGCTCTCCCGTGGAATAGCCATAGCTTGCATGGCAACAGTTTTTGTGGAGTTGGATGAATTATGGTGAACGTTATAACCTACATTATTTGTAAAAGTTGGTAGTTGTATGACTCCTTATTGATTTTGCGTACTTTAATTTTTTCAAGTCTTTCCTCAAGTGTGTATGAAGGGAAAGGAAAAGAGTCATTGGTTGATTAATTGGATTGGGTTCTTCATTGTACTGGTGTGATGCTTGTAAAGTACATACAATATATATGGAGAAATATTTGACCAAACACCACATTACATCAATCTGCAAAATAGAGCAAATAACAAAGAAAAAAGAACTCAACTTTCACTAAAAGAAGGGGAGAAAAAGAACAAGTAATCAATGCAGATGGAAGTAGACAAGTGTATAATACACCCAAAATTTCAGAAATGGAAGGGTGGGTGGGTACCTAATGACACTTGTTCTTGGATTGTGATAATCTTAACCAAAATCAGGAAAAAAGTTTCAATCTTTTGTTCTTTAACAACCCCCTTTATATACTAAAGCTTTTTCAACCCCTTTATATACTGAAGCTTTCTCATTTTTTTCGTTTCTTTAGTTTGTTGCAGCAAAGATTGTGTGACTGAGAAAACTAAGTAACCATTCTTCAAGGGTAAGCACATTTTTTTTTAATTTCTTGTTTTTAGATGTATAATTGTTATGGATTCTCTTGTTTAAACTGTTTGATTACTGCTAATTGATTAATTGTTAAGTTACATTGACAGTTCTTTAAAGCTAGAGTTTTTCGAAATGTCGAGCTTATATATACATGATCATATCTTAAACCATGATCAAAAACAGAAAAAAGGAATCTCGGTTAATTCCAAGCCAATGTAAGTGTAACCCCAACAAGGAGTTCTAATCTTAACTGGTTGGTATGGCCAATTTGTTTCGTTTGTTTCGATTTTGATCAACATTGATTGCGAGAAGTTGCAAGTCTTCCGAGCCAACTCTTAATTAGCTGATCAAGCTTTTAGCTTTGCTTTGACTCTACTGTTTAATGACTTTGCTCAGTGTTTGAAAGAAGCTTCTTTATCGGCAAGGTTTGGGATCTGTCGTTCCTTTATTAACCAGTCTAATGAAAGAAAGTCTTGTAGTCGTAGGATCAGTTACGTTGTAAATAGAGTGAATGGAAAATCAGCATTTTAAAATGGTTTTATGTATAGGATTCGATTCCAATTGCTTGAATGCGCTCTATCTTGTATATCTTTTCTCTTCCCATGAGGGTTTTTAAGTGGGCTCTTTACTTTGGAGCAACGTAGAATTATTAATAGTTCCAGTATGGATTTCTTTGAAGAATTGAAGAAGATGATGTTGCAGTCATCATAATAGTGAACTTGTTTCTCCAGATTTATGGGCAAATTTGGACAATTTCGCATGGTTCAAGGACAAAAAATGATTTTTTTTCCTTGAATAAAACACTCAAGTGTTCAAAAGTTTCTTTACGTTAATGAATACGGACATTTGACCCTATTTCATAACAGTATGAGCATATACGAGTCAAAACTATTAACAGATAGAAAATCTAATAAGTTTCGCATAATTCATAAATGAGTTTGAACATTTTCCCTAGTTTAATAAATGTGTCAGCGCGTAGCCATACTGTCCAAATTTGGATGTTCAGTTCTCCGTATACTGAGGCTATTAATATATTTCTATTTACTTATTATAATCCATGATTAATACAAGACGTTTAAGTTTTTTTTTTTTTTGGTTAACCTTTAAATTTAGAAAGTACTACGTCTTTCCTGTATAATAGTACTACTGCCTCTGTTGTGTGTAATATAACTACTAGGTCTACTGTAGGCTCTAGTATCCTAGGATTTTCTACTACTGTAACTGCCCACAGTGGCCTCCCTGTTTGTTATTCGTAGCATAATATAGTACTATCTTTTGAACCCAAATAAACTAATCTGGACACATAACAAACATTTCATCAACCCCAACCCCCCTACTGATGAACTGGCGCGGCTACATTTGCAACTACAGTATATATGAAGAATATTTGAACAAACCCCAAATTACATCAATCTTCAAAAAGAGCAAAAAAACAAGAAAGAAAGACTCAACTTTCACCTAAGAAAGGGGAGAAAAAGAACAAGTAATCATCAATGCAAATGGAACTAGCCAAGTGTATAATACACCCAAATGGAAGAGGATGAAGAAGAAATATGCCAACACCCCACCCCCACCTGGAATAGGGTGGGGGTGGAGGTACCTAATTGACACTTTGTGTAATCTATCCAAAATCTGGAAAAGTTTCAATCTTTTTGTTCTTTAATGGAAGGTAATTAGTTACATTCTCAGTCAACAATCTGAATTCTTGTAATCCCAACAACCCCTTTATATTCTAAAGTTTTCTCATTTTTTGGTTTCTTTAGTTTGTTGCAGCGTAGATTGTGAGTGACTGAGAGATCAAGGTGACCCATTCTTCAGGGTGAGCACTTCTCTTTCTTACTTCTATTAGATTGCTTCTATGTTTCTGCATTTGTTTTTTATTATGCTTGATATGTGAATTCAGGTTCTTGTTTCTAGATAAATAAATAATTTTTATGAATTTTCATTTTTTAGATTGTTTAAACTGTTTGATTACTGTCAATCTTTTGATTCTTATAAGGTACATTGCCAGTTCTTTAAAGCTGGAATTTTTGAAATCTCGAGCTTTATCTATATCTTTAACCAGGATTGAGAAAAAAAGAATCTTGGTTAATTCCAAGCCAATTTAAGTGTAACCCGATCAAGGAGTTTTTAATCTAACCAGTTGGTATGGCCCATGTGGGAAATTCGTTTCCATTTTGATCTTCTCTTTAGCGAGGAGCTGCAAGTCTTCCGAGCCAACTCCTAATTAGCTGATCAAGCTGTTAGGTGTTGTTTTGGCTCTACTTTTCTTGACTTAACTCAGTGTCTTAAAGGAGCGTCTTTATTGGAAAGGGTTGGGATCTGTCATTCCTTTATTGACTAGTCTAATAAAAGAAAGTTTTTATATCATCAGTTATGTCGTAATTAGAGTGAACAGAAAGCAAGCATTTTAAAATGCTTCTATGCGTAGGATTCAATTCCAATTGACTTGATTGCGCTCTATCTTTCCCATGAGGGCTTTTAAGTTGTCTCTTTACTTTGGAGTAACGTAGACTTATTCATACTTCCAGCATGAATTTCTCTACAAGTTCATCGCAGAGGACAAATATCATAGCCCCCTTTCATCAATAAGAATAACAAAATTATACTTTAATAACTTTACCCAAAATGTGTCTAAATTGAAGTTGTCTCATTGGCGGTAATGATATTGTTAATGAAATATGCATACAAAATCGGATTTTGCTTTATGAATTCACTATCCGATACAGTTTCAAGACCTCTTCCTTTTTATTACCTGTAGCGTTTCCTCCATGGATCAGTCATGTGATATTGGCAAACCATTTGATCACCAACGGTCACAAAAAATAAGATATACTTTGAAACCAACACTCAGTAGAATTTGAAGACTGAAAGTTTTCACAATCTGATTGGATTTGAAGACTGCGAAGAGTTTGATGACTGAAAACCTTCACTATCTGATGTTATGATGCACTATTATTCTTGTCCCTCGTAATTAGTAAGTCAACGTTCAAATATAGCAGAACTGGAGATATTTAGATAAAAAGTAAAATGTCAGCTTGTATGCTGGATTTTGAGCATGCAAGAAGCAACATAACTTACTGCTTACAGATATAAACTATGTAGTATTCGGATTTTCCTAGATCTTACAGAATAGGAAACTTGATTTTTCACTCTCTGATGAAGTAAGTTGTGGCGATACTATCACCTTCACGGAGGCTCAACAGTGGTATCAAACCTTATTGGCTGTAGATAATGTTACTTTCTGTTAGGCTTGGTTATCGTATTAGGTCGCGGAAAATGAATCTAAACCTACTATATTTTTCAAAGGAAATGTGTTTCCATCTGCATGATCCTACTTTTTGGATTCAGGATGTCCTTTTTTTACTGATAAGTAAAATCTTGGTTATTTGTGACTTTAGTCTTACGTGTAAGATGAGACTCACTGTTTCGTAACTCATATGAAACCTTTTCATAGTTCATGGGCTTCCAAAGGGGTGTAACTTTGTGAGTTTTGTCGAGGCTGTGGTTTGCTTGGTTCTGTTAAATGCTCTAACCAGTATTATCTGTGTGATCAAACTAAACTCATAGTTTCATAACTTTTGATTCACGAAAATTAAATACTTCCAAACTGTTTGTAGGTTTGACATATATATATATATATATATATATATACGTGTATATTTGTTATATAGATTGATGTCATTGTGTGTGATATATACTCCTACTAGATTATATGCTATATTTAAATTTTTCTAGGAAAAAGATAGTTGTATGCTTGTTTTTGGTAATTGGTACTTTATATCTTTCGAGTCTTTCCTTCAAGTCGGTAATGAAGGCAAGACAAAAGGGTGGTCGATTACTTGGAATGGATTCTTCATTATACGGATACGTTGTGTGTGAACTGTGTGCCTAGCTAATCACCAATTCATTGGTTGACATTGTATCATTGCCATTTTCAGGCCCAGGGAGCACTGTGAGAATTATCTGGACTTAATTAAATCAAGAATCTTTTGGAAGGAAGCAAATTAACAATAATGCAGCAGGGTAGTGGCAACTCTTATTTGCCCACTGAAAACTACGCCAGTGGCGCAAGCTTCCGTCGATCAAATTTAACTCTCATGAATGTGACACCTTTCCATGGTGCACATGCTCCATATGTGCAGGGTTCAGAACAAAGGACTTCTCAAACAATTAATCTGTCTTTGCCAACAATAGTTAATCCAAACCTTGAAAATAGTGCAGATGGGCCATCAGCAGCTTCAGCAAGCTCTGGGTCTCGCTCTGTTGGTTCCATGATAGACCTTAATGCACCATATACTGCTGTCAATGGCGGCCTTCGACAAGACTTGGAGTCCACATCTGCGGGAAATAGCTCATTGCAAAACCAGCTTTGCTCTTGTGGAAGGATGAGAGAAGTGCTTGAAGAGGCTTCTGAAAATGTGCGTCATGATGAAAATGCACTTTACAGTCAGCGAGTGGATTACTGTCGTTGTCAGGAAATATCCACGCAAGGTGGCTCTTCCGGGAGCTTAAACTTACCGGGTTCTGCTAGCGTTCTTCCAAACGCTACATCATCCAGTGCTGTGGCTTTTTATCCCAGTCCTATAACCACTATAGCACATGCTAATACCTATCCAAGAAGAGCGGAAGCTCATCTCGATTTAATGCCAGGTACTAGTTATTCACCTTTGACCTCTACTATAAACTCTCATTTTGTACCTTCAACTCATCTACCCAACATTTCAGGTACTAACTATTTCTCCAGCTGGAGTCCATCACGGTCAACCGTGTACCAGCCTGCCATTTTTCCAAGAAATTATTTTTCCTTTTGGATTCCAGCAGCACCACTAGCAAATGCGTTGGCTCCCGTCCTACCAATCATGCATGCTCCTAGTTCCTTTGTACCACTGCCACATTCTCCAGGGAACTGGACTTATAGCTCAATCCAGGTTCCATCTATGTATCCTATAAATGGAACTATTGGAAACGAGGTAATTCTCCATCGAGATAGCCTGTTGCTTGTTCCTACTTATCAGTTTCCCCAGATCAGTCTTGTTCCGGGAGCTGAGAGAGTAATTACAGGAGTAAACATGGCAAACTCCAATTTTGCAGTTCAACAACTGAACTTCCCAGTCATTCACACCCTGACGTTCAGGGGTGATTACTTTTGGCATCTTCCTTTTCTAAGAGGAGTAAACCATGCACCTGGTCCTACAGCACTGCATCCTTACAATTTTCACATGGTTAGTTTCCTTAGCCTTCTCTGTTATTTTAGCTTCTTCGTTTTCTTTTATATTATATTTTTATAGCAAGCTGCGGGAACGCCACTGATGCTTGCATCAGGGTAGGCTGCATACATCACATCCCTTGGGGTGCGGTACTTCCCCGGACCCTGCGTGAACACGGGATGCTTTGTGCACCAGGCTGCACTTTTTAATCTTCACCTAAGCTTTATCTTAGCACACATAAACTTGATTTAATAACTAGCCTAGACATATCGCACTAGAAATATGCTTTTCATGTTTGGATGCACTTATGGTTTTAAGTTTGGATATATGCTTATGCTTCTAATGATTACATGATGCTTTTAATCATTCCATGTGCTTAGTTGTTAAAATATCTGTGGTAATAAGTGCTACTCTGCGTTAATGACGAAGAATCATAGTGCTAAACTATACAATCCATTGCAGTCATATGCTTTCAAACTTTCTGCTGTTATGTTTCAATTGATTGCTACCTAACTATATCACGTGGTATGAGTTTTCCTGTGGTTTATTTTTTACAAAAGCCTCAAATGAACATCTTTTTGGTCAACCCATAACTAATCAATGTAGACATGCATATGGGTTGACATGCACATTTGTGCACAGCAGTGTTCCAAACATTAGTGCTTTTGTCGTGCAGTTTTTTCAATCCTTTGTTTCTTTGGGGTGGAAAGTTGGGTAGAAAGTTGATAACTGATAAAGTTGTAGCTTCAACATTATTCATGGTTTATGCATGCATTTGTAAGCCTATTAACTATGGATAGTTGCCCATGAGGCTATTATGGGAAGAAAGAGTAACCTAATTTGCTATTTTGATCTTCTCTTTAGCTAAATCAACATTGATTGTGAGGAGTTGCAAGTCTTCTGAGCCAACTCCTAATTACCTGATCAAGCTTTTAGCTCTTGTTTTGGCTCTAATTTTTTTGACTTAACTCAGTGTCTTAAAGAAGCTTCTTTATCGGCAGGGTTGGGATCTGTCTTTCCTTTATTGACCTGTCTTATGAAAGAAAGTTTTTTTAGCATCAGCTGCGCCATAAATTGAATGAACGGAGAATCAGCAAAAAAAAAAAAAAAACTTTTGTCTGTAGGATTCAATTCCCATTTACTTGATTTGTCTCTCTTTTCTATATCTTTTCTTATTCCATGAGGATTTTTAAGTGGTCTCTTTACTTTGGAGTAACGTAGAACTATTAATAGTTCCAGCATGAATTTCTCTACAAGTTCATCTCAGCGGACAAGTATCATAGCCCCTTTAGTCAATAAGAATAACAAATTATACTTTAAAGAACTTTACCCTAAATGTATCTAAATTGAAGTTGTATCATTGGCGGTAATGATACTGTTAATGAAATATGCATACAATGGCGGATTTTGCTTTATGAGTTCACTATCCGGTGTCGTTTCAAGAGCTCTTCGTTTTTATCACCTATAGTGTTTCCTCTAAAGATCAGTCATGTAATATTGCCAAACCATTTGATCACTAACGGTAACAAAAATAAGATATACTTTGAAACCAAGACTCAGTACTCTCTGTGACTCCAGTGGTCGGAATCTGGTCTCCGGCGACTCGGGTTGCCGGAATTTTTGCTCCGGCGACGTTGGATCTGTAAAAGGAAGGGGGATAGGGGGTCCAAACAGCATGGGGAAGGTGGGCAGCCCTTCTTGTGCTTTGAATAATCCTGTTTTACAGATTTCAGAGGCCTCTGCCAGTGGAACTACTGTTCCAGCACCTCTGCAGTCGCCGGAAAAATGGTCTGAAACTGCTGGAACGCTTGTTTGCACTGCTGGAAGCTTATATAATCTTGGGGGTAAGGAAACAGGTGAGGGTAGCATTCCAGAGGAGAATAGGCACAAACAGAGGGCTCCTACAACTTCTTTGGAGCCTGTTTTGGACACTTCCTTGGCTGTTTACTGTCTTGAAAAGGAGGAGGAGACAGGAAACAGAGAGGAGGAGCATCCCTTGGCAATTATTGAAGGTGGAAGGATGTCTAATTGGGTGGAGGAGAAATACCTATACTTTGGTAAGTTTCTTGGTGTATCTTTTGAGGGGAAGGAAGATAGGGTATCAGATCTTCTAAGGGAAATTGAACAAGGGGCAATTGAAACATATAGGCATATGCAAGGGGAGAGCGGTGGGAGAAAGGAGAAGGGTCAGGGAGAGTTGCAAGAATGTAATAGGTATCAATTGGTGTATCAGAGAAAGGGTAGGACTACTGTTAGGGATGGAGTGGAAGAGGTTATGGGGGATGGGGAGAAAGGGAAGAATGTTTCTTATGGAAGCTAAAATACTATCATGGAATGTGAGAGGGATGAATGACCCGATCAAAAGGGCAATCATCAAGGGGGGAGTTATGGAGTGGTGTCCGGATCTAGTATGTTTTCAAGAAACTAAAATGGAGACTATGACGGATGCGGTCGTGAGAAGTGTGTGGGGTGGTAGGTGGGTGAGGTATGACTGGATTCCATCCATAGGTAATTCGGGAGGTATTTTGCTACTTTGGGATGATAGGAGGTTGGAGGTCGAGGAGGTTTTTAAAGGGGATTTCATGATAGCGGTTAAGGTTAAAAATCGAGAGAGAGGAGTAGAGTGGAGCTTTGGGGGAGTGTATGGACCGGTAGGCGAAGGTTCTAAGATTGCCTTTTGGGAGGAAATGGCCAATGCTATGATGGCATGGGATATTCCGTGGGTGCTAGGAGGGGACTTTAATACTATAAGATTCCCGGAGGAAAGATTGGGATGTAGATTATTGACGAGGGCAATGGAGGAGTTCTCGGAGTTTATTAATAATCATTTTCTTATTGATTTGTCTTTGGCAGGGGAACGATTTACGTGGACTAGAGCGGAAGATTCCAACTCAAAGTCAAGACTTGATAGATTCTTGATTTCGACTTCATGGGAAGAGTTGGTGCCGGACGTGTTGCAAAAGCCTTTGCCTAGGCTAACCTCAGATCATATGCCTATTATGTTAGATGGAAGCAAAAGAAGACCAGTGCGATCCCCGTTCCGGTTTGAGAATATGTGGCTTAAGGCGGAGGACTTTGGAGATAGAGTAAAGAATTGGTGGACAAGCTACGTGGTGGTAGGGACACCCTCTTTCCGATTGGCAAAGAAATTGAAGTTGTTGAAGAGAGACATAATCCAGTGGAATAAAGAGGTATTTGGGAGGGTTGAGGTAAAAATGAGAGAATTAATGAATGAGTTAGGGGATATTGAGAGTAGGGAAGGGGTGAGGGAGCCAGAGGAAGGGGAGAAAGTGAGAAAAGAAGAGGTAAAGAGGGAGTTTGCTGCTTTGGCCATAGCACAGGAGACTAGTTGGAGACAAAAATCGAGGGCATTGTGGTTAAATGAGGGAGACTCAAATACTAAGTTCTTTCACCGGGTTGCCATAGCAAACCGAAGAAGGAACTTTATAGAATCTTTGGAAGTGAACAGGGAGAGGATTGAGGGAGATGTAGAGGTAAGGGGGAAGATTGTGGGGTTCTATGAGCATTTGTACAGTGAGGAGGCGAGTTGGAGGCCAAAAATGGAGGGGGTAGCTTTTAATCAAATAGGGGAGAATAAGAGGGAGTGGTTGGAGAGGGCAACAGGGGAAGAGGAGGTGTGGGAGGCGGTTGAGAGTTGTGCCGGTGACAAAGCCCCGGGACCTGATGGCTTCTCATTGGCTTTCTTTCAGCAGTGTTGGAGCACAGTGAAGGGGGACCTGATGGAGACAGTTTGTGCATTCCATAATACTGGAGAGTTTGAGAAAAGCCTCAATGCATCTTTTATAGCTATTGTGCCAAAAAAGGAGTGAGCAACTAGTATTAGAGATTATAGACCCATTAGTCTGGTGGGTAGCATCTATAAGATAATATCTAAGGTGCTATCCAACAGATTAAAGAGGGTCCTGGAAGAGACAGTTTCTACCTCACAAAATGCATTTGTGGCAGGGAGACAGATTTTGGATGCGGCATTAGTGGCAAATGAAGTTGTGGATTCTAGAATGAAGATAGGAGAGCCAGGCATTCTATGCAAATTGGATCTTGAAAAGGCATTTGATCACGTTAATTGGGATTTCCTCGACTTTCTTATGTTGAAGATGGGGTTTGGGGAGAGATGGAGGAGATGGATTAGAGCTTGTATTTCCACTGTTAGATTTTCTATACTTGTGAATGGAAGTCCTTGTGGCTTCTTTGGTTCTTCTAGGGGTTTAAGGCAAGGGGATCCTCTATCCCCCATGTTGTTTATTCTAGTGATGGAAGCGTTGAGCAAAATGATGGATAGGGCTGTAGGTGGAGGATATTTGAGGGGTTTCTCGGCTTCATTTGGAGATCAAAGCATTACAAGGGTCTCTCACTTGCTCTTCGCGGATGATACGCTAGTATTCTGTGACGCAGATGTAGATCAATTGGGATACTTGAAGCAGGTTCTGATGTGGTTTCAAGTGGTGTTGGGGCTCAAAATTAACCTTAGTAAATGCGAGATTTTTCCTATGGGAGAGGTGGATAACATCAATTGCCTTGCACAAGTGCTCAATTGCAAGGTGGGTGCTTTGCCTACTACATACTTGGGTTTTCCATTGGGTGCTTCACATAGAGATATTTCTATTTGGAATCCTGTTATTCAAAGGGTTGAGAGAAGGCTTGCAGGATGGCAAAAGCGATATTTATCAAAGGGAGGAAAGGAGGTGCTCATCAAGAGCACGTTGTCAAGTATTCCTACCTACTTCTTATCTTTACTGCAGGCACCGGCTAAAGTGACAGAAAAATTGGAAAGGCTTTAAAGGAATTTCCTATGGGATGCTTCTGATGGTTCTAAAAAGATTCACTTGGTGTGTTGGGAGGCTGTTACGACACCAAAGAAGTGGGGCGGGCTAGGAGTGAAAGATCTTAGGGTTTTCAATAGAGCACTGCTAGGAAAATGGATGTGGAGATTTGGAGTTGAGGAGCGTGCTTTATGGAGGGAGGTGGTGGCAGAAAAGTATGGCACTTTAGAAGGGGGGTGGAGAACTAGTAATATCAATTCTCCATTTGGGTGCAGTTTGTGGAGAAGTATCATGAAGGGGTGGGAAGACTTTAGTGGCCATATTTCTCTCAAGGTAGGGGATGGAAGAAGAGTTTGTTTTTGGAACCATAAGTGGTGCGGGGAGGACACACTAAGGGTCTCTTTCCCTAATGTGTTCGCCCTTTCTAGCCAGAAAGAGTCGACTGTCCAACAGATTCGTAGGGTGCATGATGGGGAGGTGCTATGGGATCTAACGTTCAGGAGACATCTTCAAGATTGGGAGATAGATGAGTTCCAAACTATGTTGGAGTTACTTTATAAGCAGATCACATCAGTCTATAATCCCGACTCATGGAGGTGGGGGTTAAATAGTGATGGAATATTCACAGTCAAGTCGTTTTATCAGAAATTGTTGGTGAGAGAGGAGATATGCTTTCCACACTTGTCAGTTTGGATTCCCAGGGCTCCGAAGAAAGTGTGTTTTTTTGCTTGGTTAGCGGCAAGAGGAGCGATCCTAACGGCTGAGAATTTGAGGAAGAGAAATATTACTTATGTCAGTTGGTGCTATATGTGCAAATGCTCGGGAGAAGACGTTGATCATCTTTTGGTGCATTGCAAGATAGCGTCGGATCTACGGAGGGTGGTATTGAATTTCTTCGGGTTGTAATGGGTCATGCCACATAGTGTTAAAGATGTCCTACATAGTTGGGCATGTAGAAGCAAGAGAAGAAAACGTAGGGCATGGGAGGTCGCACCACTAGCTCTTATGTGGATAGTTTGGAGAGAGAGAAATAGGAGAGCTTTTCTACACCACCTGTCCAAATCAGTGAATCCACCTTGCTATTGTCAATTGAGACTGATTCTAACTGCTGAAGTAAACGACAGTAATCTTCGACCTCCCAGTTTCAAGTTTCTTCTGAGTATAATCTGCCATCCTGAGTTCGAGCAAAAATCAGCAATAACACCAGCTTTATTAACAGAACAATTAAACATTATAGGAAACTTGGACTTCAAACACTCATCTCCTATCCATATGTCTGTCCAGAACCTTGTTTTGTGTCCATTTCCAACTTCTATTTTTTGTACTTTCTAAAAATTCTTCCCATAGTTTATTGAAACACTTCCATATGCCACCAGTTGCATTCATTTGTAATGAGGAAGGTCTCCACCCACCCTTATTACTATAAATAGCATTGACCAGCCTCTTCCAAACTACATCTCCTTCCATCATGTACCTCCCTCATTTGAAGAGCAGGCTCTTGTTGTGTAATTTCAGATTTCTCACACCTAGGCCTCCACCTTTTTTATCACTCAACACCACTTGCCATCTTATTAAATGCAACTTCCTTTTACAAGCATTCCCATCCCATAGAAATTGGTTTCTCATGGAATTCATTTTTTTCTTCATTACTGTAGGCATTGAGGACAGAGACATCTGGTAGGTTGGCATTCCATCTAACACACTATTTATAAGTGTGAGTCTGCCGCCAAATGATAGGTAGTGCTTCTTCCACACCTATCCAGCACTTCCATCACCAAAGTAAACAAATATGGAGATAGTGGGTTTCCTTGTCCCAAACCCCTATGAGATCTAAAGTAGCTTTTGGGACTACTATTTATTAGTACAGAGAACCTTATTGTGGAAATACAGAAATTAATCCATTCAATCCATTTATCACCAAAATTCAGTTGCTTTAGGATACTTAACAGGCATGACCAATTAACATGGTCGTAAGCCTTTTCAAGATCCAGTTTACATGCAACGCCCCTTTTCAAGACCTCTTTCTTTTTATTACCAATAGTGTTTCCTCTATGGATCAGTCATGTGATAGTCTGTTGAGATTTGCATCTTCCTTGACAGCCCTGGGGCAAGTTTGCCTTTTTATGACAATTTTTGAATCTGGCTTTTCAAGAATATAAAGCTGAATTAATTGAAAAGGGCATAAGTTTTTGAATCCTTTTCAAGACATGTTTGCGAGTATTTGACTGGTGTCTCAATGTATATTCCTACTGGTCCCTTTCCAGCTCTTAACCCAAATCAGTGAATGTGTTGTCCAGTTTTTTCATTTACCTAAGATTAGATGTAAAACCCAATCTTGTTCATTTTTATTTTTCTCGCAAAAAGTTCAAGCCTTTTTGTCCATCCCAGACCTGAAACTCCTCAATGCCTGATTAAGATTTTCGATTTTAAGGATCATATGACTATAGTGTTTCAGACAATAGAGAGATTATGGATGTTTTGAGTAGCTTTTCCAGTTCTTACCGGTTTGTCCTTATTGAGTAATAGCTAGTCATTATTTGCATGAAATTCAGGAATTTATCTTTTGACATGAAGATCTCTTAAAGATAATCATTATTGTATTGTAAAGTAAAATATCCATGGCTAGTTATTTGTTCTTAGACAAGCAAACAATGCATGCTCTGAATGAATCACAATTGATGCTTGATCCATAGCATGAACTTGCTTGGAGATTGTAACAAATTGTATGTGGCATTTCAGGCACAAAATGGTGGAGGTATGCCTCAAACTTTCTACGTCGATGTAGACAACATGAGCTATGAGGTAATAGTCAAGAAACAACGAGAAACGTAGTACAATGATAAAACCTGTAACTCTTTATGGATTATTTTCCTCACAAGTTCTGGTATGGGTTATAGGGTTTGCTTGCCTTTCAAAATCGGGTTGGATTTGTCAGCACCGGACTGAGCAAGGAGGTAATTTGCGCACGTTTGAAGTGCACCAAGTATCAGTCTGGGGAAAAATCTGAAGATGACAATGATATGTGTATTATTTGTTTGGTAAGGGCTTAATTCATTTGGTTGTTTCCTGCTCAAAGTCTATTCATGCAAGTTGAATGGCCTTACTCAAAAATTCCTTTCTGGTTTTGATATTGCATTTGCAGGACGACTATTGTGATGGGCAGAGCATTGGTTTTTCTGACTGTGGACACAAGTTCCACTTTGATTGCTTCACCGAGTGGCTCATGCAGAAGAATTCTTGCCCCTTCTGCAGAAGGACTGCATTGACAATTTGAGGAAGAACAATTTGATCCAGCAAGTAATCCAGAACCAGAATTCCATTGCTAGAACCTGTATATGTCTTTCTTTCAAGAACTAGATTTTTATTGCTAGAACTTGTATATATGTTTCTTTCAAGAACTAGAATTTTATTACTAGAACCTTATAGTTAATGTGCAATGCAAGTGCTCCTGCCGACTGCCGTCACTCTAACATGGGAGTAAAAAAGAATGGTTTTGTTGGATGGCCTGAAAGATGGCGATCTGTATAGCAGGCTGTTCCATAGAATATAGAATGAGTGCAGAGGGCACTTGGTACATACAAAACTTGGACCATATCAGCTTTTGGTGATATGTCTGGAAATTTGGACAAGTTATGAAGTGCATTTGCTAAAATAGAGTGAGGATTTAATATACCAATGTCCCTATGATAGTTTATTTCACCTTTATTAGAATTGTCTAAGCTCTACATTTCTTTTGTTTAGTTTAGTGTGTTACATCAATTTTCACCAAAACCAATAATTCTAGTGGGCTTTTCATGAAGACTTGTGAATTACTACCGAGGACATTGGATTGTGATAACCTAAGCAAATTTAATGGTTTCACTGTCTTATCCTCTAATGGAAGGTACTTAATTACATTCTCATCTTGGTTCTTGATTGTGTGTAGAAGGTTTCTCTTTTTTTTTTCGTTAGGGTGTTGAAGCAAGATTGGGAGTGAATTAAATTTTTATTTGTTTACTTTTGATGGTAAGAAGACCTTTTGAACCAACACGACCAAAATTTTGTTCATTTTAGATGGCCTACAAGTGCAATACAAGCGCAGTATTGTGCAATATAAGTGCTTGTTGTGTGCTCAAGTGGTGCTAATCCAAAACCTTTTGTTCATGTTGGACGGCATTGGCCTGAAAGATGTTGTTTTCCGTAACAGTCGCTTCAATCTAACGTAGAATAAAATGCTTTTTTTGGGGATATGTCTGGAAATTTGACAGTGAACCTGTGTTGCATTTTGCTGAAATAAAATCAACACTTGTACGACCTATATATAACTCCAATGTTCTCATAATAGTTTATTTTGCCCTTATTAAGCTGTCTTAAGTTGTCCATTTCATTTGGCTTCGCTACAGTATAATGGTAAATCGAGTACTAATAGACATGTGAATGTATCTGAACTATATCTCAAGAAAAACCAAAGCAATATAGAGAGATGGGAATGCATAAACGGTATTTTTTCGCACCGCGAAATATGGTTTAGAGACGGGAAGATATTTGTAGAGATGAAATGGCTTTCATTTGTGACAACAGCGTATATAGTTTTACTTTCTAGAACAGATATCTACTCATATCGTACATCTTTAAGACCTTGTTTGACTAAGCTTAAAAATGTGCTTAATTTGAAGTGTATTTGTCAAACCTGCTTTTCGAAAAAGTTCTTTGAAGGTATAGCTGTTTGTATTTGACCAAAAAACAGTTAGTGTATTTTGCTATGCTAGCACCAGTCATGCATGCTCCTAGTTCCTTTGTACCATTGCCACATTCTCCATGGAACTAGACTTATAGCTCAATCCAGGTTCCATCTATGTATCCTATGAATGGAACTATTGGAAACGAGGTATAATTCTCCATCGAAGCCTGCCGCTTGTTCCTACTTATAGCTAGTGGCTATAGATGGAGGAAGGGCCAACCAGAGAAATTGCCATGGAGAAGATGGATATACCTGAGCATAGATTCATAAATTGACAAACCTTGCATAGACGGTTGTAAACTATGGACAGGTTACACATATTTGGAACCTGTCAAGGTATGCGGTGCTCAATATGTGGTGATTATAATGAATCAATAGAACATCTCTTCTTTGAATATTGAAGAAATTTTGGCATAGTTGAAAATAGGAGTGAAGAACTATGAACTGCAAGGTATTTGACACGGAAAGGACTATAAAAGGAAAGATGTGAAAGGCATTTGTTGTGGCTATTCTGACAGCGCTGATTTATCACATTTGGCAAGCCAGGAATGATGCACTCTGGAATCAAAAGATCGCACCACCTTAAATGGTATGCAATCAAGTCAACAATGAATGTGGATATAAGTTCCAAATTAGTGAAAATGTACAAGAGTCGAAATAGAAAAGGAATAGATTGGAGTGAGTCACTACATATATAGATATGAGCGAGTAATAAATACATGTAAAGTTAAATTGCTTAGGGAAAGAAGCTTGGACTGTATGTGAATGGCATAGCATAGACAGTCTTTGGTAGTTTTTGTTGTTGATTCCTCCATTTACTCGGTAATGCTTAGGGGCTCACTGCTTCATTGGCCATACAATTCATGGGTTCATACAGATTGTTTAAGGGTCATTTCAAGTACACTCAAGCTTTCAAGATACAGGTTTATCAAGTTTTCCCAGGAAGTACATTTCCAGGAGCTTGCGTGGTCGCTTGTTGACGCGACAGGAATTCTGTTTTGCCCAAGATTTTTTGTAGCGCTCGCTGAGACGCATGCTGTGGCGAGCAATTTTCTGCTGGCCAGCGCTTTGAACGTTGTTGAGGTGACTGGTTTTGCTTGCTAGTCGTCAAAAATCAGCTTGGATCCTTTTTTTTTTTTTTTACAATCTTGGCATCTATATGGAGGGCATGTATTCAGCTTAAGGACAGACGACGAGCAGCTGCAGTGCATGGTGCAGATCTGGAACGCCATGGTGGAAGCTGTGGGACAATGAAGGAGCAGCTGGGATCTTTTCTTCGCTCGTGGAGTCGCTCGCTGATGTGACACATTTTCTGTAAAGCAAGCAGCTGTGTTTCGCTCGTCAAGGAGCTTGCTGAAGCATACTATTTTCTGCTTGCTGGGCTTTTTTGCAGCTATGTTTTTGGCTCGCCAAGGTGCTTGCTGAAGCGACCTTTTTTCTGCCCGTTGGAGTTTGAAATTTGGGGCAAAATTGTGGAACTCTTAACGAACACCTCAACGAGCAGCTGCTGCAGTTTTTTCTCCTGTTTTGGAACTGTTTCAACGCCTGTTTCAATGCAGGGCTGTCCTTCTATCTCAGTCTTACTTGAAACTGTTTCTTTTATTGTTCCAACTTTAGATGAGCAGCAGCAACAAAGGAAGAGGAGCATTGCATTTCAGATTCTAATTTCCAGTTCAAGGCATTACATGGTGGCCTATTGATCATGATAAATGCCAACCTGTGCAAAATACAAATCAATCAGTGGAATAATCCTTTGCTACATGCACTAGTTTGGTTACAATTTTATAGGCTAGCTATGGGATTATGTATTATATTGTGCTACCTCAATTTATTGTATTTCTCTTCGATGGTGGTATTAGCACTAACTGCTCATTCCATTAAGAGGTATATGAGAGGTAGTACGACATGGTATATATGAAGAATATTTGAACAAACCCCAAATTACGTCAATCTGCAAAAAGAGCAAGAAAAGAAGAAAAAAAGACTCAACTTTCACCTAAGAAAGGGGAGAAAGAGAACAAGTATGCAATGCAAATGGAAGTAGCCAAGTGTATAATACACCCAACATTTCAGAAATGGGAGAGGGAGGGGGAGGGGGAGGAGGAGGCAGCTAATTGACACTTGGATAGTTGGATTGTGATAATCTGGAAAAGTTTCAATCTTTTGTTCTGCAATGGAAGGTAATTAATTACATTCTCATCCAAGAATCTAAATTGTTGTAATCCCAGTAACCCCCTTTATATACTAAAGCTTTCTCCTTTTTTTGTTTCTTTTGTTTGTTGCAGAAACGATTGTGCGACTGAGAAAACTAAGTAACCATTCTTCAGGGTAAGCACTTCTATTTTTACTTCTATTAGATTGCCTCTATGTTTCTACATTTGTACTTGATATGTGGATTTCAGGTTCTTGTTTTTGTAAGATTATTTAAACTGTTTGATTACTGCCAATCTATTGAATCTTATAAGGTACATTTACAGTTTTTGCGAAATCTCAATCTGATCTATACATGAACATATATTTAAACCATGATTAAAAACGGAAAAAGAAGAATCTTGGTTAATTCCAAGCCAATGTAAGTGTAACCCCAACAAGGAGTTTTAGTTTTAACTAGTTGGTATGGCTTATATGGGTCGTTTGCTTCCATTTTGATCTTCTCATTAGCTAAATCAACATTGATTGCGAGGAGTTGCAAGTCTTCCGAGCCAACTCCTAATTTGCTGATCAAGCTTTTAGCTCTTATTCATATACTAAAGCTTTCTCCTTTTGTTGTTTCTTTAGTTTGTTGCAGCAAAGATTTTGTGACTGAGAAAACAAAGTAACCATTCTTCAGGGTAAGCATTTTTTTTCCCCGAGATTTACAGAATAGGAAACTTGATTTTTCACTCACCTGATGAAGTAAGTTATTGCGATATTAACCTTCACTGAGGCTCGACAGTGGTGTCAAGCCTTATCGGCTATAGATAATGTTACTTTCTGTTAGGCTTGGTTATCGTATTAGGTTGTCCGAAAATGAATCTAAACCTACTGTGTTTTGCAAAGGAAATGTGTTCCCATTCGAAAGATTCCTACTTTCTGA
This sequence comes from Petunia x hybrida, assembly GCA_037355625.1. Lineage (NCBI taxonomy): Eukaryota > Viridiplantae > Streptophyta > Magnoliopsida > Solanales > Solanaceae > Petunia > Petunia x hybrida. Next base: position 322,458 of record JBBBVM010000403.1, on the reverse strand, counting down.
ATTCAGGATGTCTTTTTTTTTTTTTTTTTTTTTTCTTTTCTGATAAGTAAAATCTTGGTTATTTGTAACTTTAGTCGTACGTGTAAGATGTGAGTCACTTTTTCGTAACTCATTTGAAACCTTTTAAACCATAGCTCATGGGCTTCCAAAGGGGTGTAATTATGAGTTCTGTGGTTTGCTCGGTTCCGTTAAATGCCCTAACCAGCATTCACCACTCGAAAGTTATTTCTAGATGAAAGTAATGCTTAAAATTAATTTTCTGGTTTTGAAACTATGGCTCTCACAGCTCTTAGTGTTTATACTTCATAAGCTGAGGTGTGTCAATATCCTACAGCTTTTCTATTAATGAATAAGGTCATACTTGACTCAATTTCATAACATGCAAGTGTATCAGACTCAAACTATTAACAGAGAGAAATAAATTTTGCTTAGTTCAAAAATAAATTTGGACATTTTCCCTAGTTTTATAAAAGAGTGTCATCTCTTTACCATAATGTCCTAAGTTCATATTTCCATATGCTAAGCCTATTAATATATTTCTATTTACTTAAAATATAACCTATAATCAATACAACACTTCTAAACTTTGTTTTTTTGATAAACCTTTAAATTTAAATCAGTCTATCTGCACACATAATAAACATTTCATAACACCCCCCCCCCCCAACCCCCTCTTCCCCCGAAACCTGATGAACTGGCGCGGCTACTTATGCAAAGTATATATAATGAACATTTGAACAAACCCCAGATAACATCAATCTGCAAAAAATAAAAAAACAAAAAGAAAGAAAAAAAAGAACCCAACTTCCACCAAAAAAAGGGGAGAAAAAGAACAAGTAATCAATGCAAATGGAAGTAGATAAGTGTATAATACACCCAAAATTTCAGAAATGGAAGAAGAAGAAGAAGCAACACATGGTGAAGAATTGTGCCAGCACCCCACCTGCAGTGTGGAGGGGGGGTGGGTGGGTACTTAATGACACTTGTTCTTGGATTGTGATAATCTTAACCAAAATAAGGAAAAGTTTCAATCTTTGTTCTTTATATACTAAAGTTTACTCCTTTTTTGGTTTCTTTAGTTTGTTGCAGCAAAGATTTTGTGTGACTGAGAAAACAAAGTAACCATTCTTCAGGGTAAGTACCTTTTTTTTTCCATTTCTTTTTTTTAGATGTAAAAGTTTTATGGATTCTCTTGTTTAAACTGTTTGATTACTGCCAATTGATTGATTGTTAAGGTACATTGACAGTTCTTTAAAGCTAGAGTTTCTCGAAATCTCGAGCTTATATATACATGATCATATCTATAAACCAGGATTAAAAAGGAAAGAAAGAATCTTGGTTAATTCCAAGCCAATGTAGGAGTAACCCCAACAAGGAGTTTTAGTTTTAACTAGTTGGTATGGCCTATGTGGGGGATTTGTTTCCATTTTGATTTCTCTTATGTACTAGATGAGTAATAGCCCGTGCCAGCACGGGCCCAACATTATAATTGGTAACATCACATTTCATATTTCCGTTGGAATCAATTTATTGCAGACGTATTGCCACCACTTTCTTAACACACGTTTGAACGTAACAATCATATAGACTCAAAATATATTAGTAGAACACGTCTGACTTATGACGACTTGTTGTTTCCATGAATACTCACAACACCTTTTTCTTTCTTCTAGGAGATCGGTGTCTTTACATTTATCAAATTTTGAACGTTTACATGCACAAATATAGGATTGCACAATCTTTTATCCAGTTCTAGATCTGCTCTCTCAACTTCACCAAAGCTGCAGCATATCCAAACAATCAACAACTCCTTCCACCATAGCAGCCTATAAAACCACAGACAATAATTGAAACACTTTCAGTTCTAAGAGTGGTTGAAGGAGAAAGATACACAACTCATCGTCAGCCATATTGTGAAATAAGATACCAAAAAGTTTATCGATATCAAAACTTATATCTCAAAGTCAATGATGTAAGAGATGCGCTCCTTCACAATTCTCCAAAACCAAATATGAATGCGAATACCCATCATTATGAAATCAAATTACACCTTCCAACACATGAATAACTCATAGCGTCAAGTGCAGAACGTGCATATCCATAATGGGATGTAATAAATAATTATGAGAGCAATCTTGTCAAATATTTTTCAGGCAATCTTAGCAACTATTGGAATATGCAAAATACCAAGGTACCTCTCTATAGCAATAAAATGTGAACAATAAAGTAGTTATTGTCCAGGGATGGATCGATGCAATGTGGCAATGTGATACAAATCTGATTAAAGCCAACCAATTCAAAATGGCATCATGTAAGATAATTAAATGAAATTTATAGTTTATTAAGATATCCATAGAAGCCTTAATATCTAAGTTGCTTGGACTCTCCAAAATTGATGCCGATACCTGGATCTGATCCTCCAAAATGCACTACTATTGGAGGATCCGGCAAGCACTCCGCATCATTTTGTTAAGAGTCCGAGCAACTTAGCTTAATATACATGATTGAATGCAAGAACAATGGATCATTTTGACACCTACGGTTAGTCACTGCTAAGTGAAACATGTTCTGAATAAGTGCACCTAATAGTAAGACGGAATGTTTACCAATAACATAACTGCATGGATTCTCGACGATGTAAATATAAAAGAGAAGAAAAACTCCAATGAATCTATTACGTAATGAACGGAAATAAAAGGGTCAGAAGTTGTATTACATGTTGGTGACTTGGTGGAGGTTACAAGTAACATGCATTTTCCTACTTTGAGATTTATACATCACATAAAAAGATTCAAGTAACTACAAATGCTAATAATTTAAACCATTCCCAGTTCTAATCTTGACATCAAAATGTTCGGTTAATCAAGTTAGTGAAAATGTAGTCATCAACTACATCCTACTTTTACCTAATAATATTCATTGTAGTTGAATGAGTCAGGAGAACATTTTGTATAGTAATATAAGGTTTAGTACCAGAGTTCCCTCCTTCAGAAAATGCATGAAGAAGGATAAATCATCACCACAATTGCAATAGCCAGCTGGATACACCTAACACCACAGCCTTTTACTAAAAAATATCGGGTTTGTTGAGTGTGATCCAATGCTTCACCCTGTCACCAAATCTCGCAATGTCTTGTCAGCGAAGAGTTAGTAATCCAAGTTTACTTTCTACTATATGACATTTTCGATCAAATTAAGTCTTAAGATAGAGAACAAAAATATGAATTAAGCTATTTATATGATCCTTTACTGGGTCATCCGGTGTACCCTTTTCCATAGCTTGAGGAAGGTCCAGTGAAAGGATCCTCACATAAGGTTCAAATCCTACATAATAAGATCCTAGTAAAATAAAACTAAAAATTACAAACAGCTTGTACAACTCTATTATGATTCTTTAGATCAAAGGTCAGCCATACTCCACATAGAGACCCTAAACTTTCTCAAGCATTTACATAAACCATGGAAGAGTCTTGATATGTTCAGTCAATTTTGTTGAAATCTTAATCTAGAAAAAATAAAACCACAATAATGAGTGGTCATACTATAAATAATTCCAGAGTTTTTCTTACATGTAAAAGTAATTATGTGATGTTTAACAGTCAAACGGGTAGAATTGTAGAGTCACACCTATAAGAAGAATACTTGGACATTAGAAGAAGACACGAAAATTCTCATTTAACAACCTGCATTTTGAATACAATGTACAAAAAACAGATAATGAAGCACCATATTTGGAGTCTTTGATCACCATAGCTAAAGAAATTAAGTATTAGAGGTAGTCATATATAAAAATATTAGAAGCAAAGCAAGAAAAATAGCATTGATGAAACGGGGGTGTAGTTATAATTATTGAAAATTCAAGTAAGCCACAACATATTAATTAAGATTTTTAAAAATAATGAAAAGAGAACCTGCCGCAAGCTTGATGCCGCACATCAGTTGTTGCAATGGCAGCATGCAGATAGACCAAGTGCTTAACTTCTGTTCTGTAATACTGGGAAAAGATTTAAGGGAAAATTCGAGAGAGAAGCTAACCTGATGTGCGCAGATCAGGAGAATTCTAAGAGCAGTCCAACTGGAAAAGGAATCGATAAAGAATGGATGGTTCCAGAAATAAAAACAAAGAACAGATGGTTCCAGAAATATGATTTATGAAATGACATTTTTGCCCATGGACGACCATGATGGCGTTTCTATATAATAGAAATATCAACATTGATCGAGAAGTTGCAAGTCTTCCGCGCCAACTCCTAATTAGCTGATCAAGCTTTTAGCTTTTGTTTTAACTCTACTTTTCATGACTTAACTCAGTGTTTGGAAGGATCTTCTTTATCGGCAAGGGTTGGCATCTGTAGGTCCTTTATTAACCAGTTGAATGAAAGAAAGTCTTGTAGGATCAGTTACGTCATAAATAGAATGAATGGAAAATCAGCATTTTAAAATGGTTTTATGTGTAGGATTCGATTTCAGCTACTTGATTGCGCTCTACCTTGTATATCTTTTCTCTTCCCATGAGGGTTTTTAAGTGGTCGCTTTACTTTGGAGTAACGTCGAATTATTAATAGTTCCAGCATGGATTTCTTAACCAATTGATCACAGAGGACATTTATCATAGCCACCTTTAGTCAACAAAAATTATACTTTAAAGAACTTTACCCTAAATGTGTCTAAATTGAAGTTGTCTCATTGGCGGTAATGATACTGTTAATGAAATATGCATACGATAGCGGATTTCGCTTTATGAATTCACTATCCAGTGTAGTTTCAAGATCTCTTCCTTTTTATCACCTGATTGGATTTTGAGCATGCGAGAAGACTTAGTAGAGTTTGAAGACTGAAAACCTTCACTATATGATGTTATGATGCACTATTTTTCTTGTCCCTCGTAATTAGCAAGTAGCAGCACTAGAGATGTTTAGATAAAAAACTAAAATCTCAGCTTGTGTGCTGGATTTTGAGCATGCAAGAAGCAAGATAACTTACTACTTGCAGATATAATCTATGTAAAATTTACGATTTTCTGAGATCTTACGGAATAGGAAACTTGATTTTTCACTCACCTGATGAAGTAAGTTGTTGCGGTACTAACCTTCACTGAGGCTCGACAGTGGTGTCAAACCTTATTGGGTATAGATAATGTTACTTTCCATTAGGCTTTGTTATCATATTAGGTTGTCCCAAAAAAAATCTAAACCTACTATGTTTTGCAAAGGAAATGTGTTTCCATTTGAAAGATCCTACTTTCTGAATTCAGAATATCCTTTTTCTTACTGATAAGTTAAATCTTGGTTATTTGTAACTTTAGTCATACGTGTAAGATGAGAGCCACTGTTTCGTAACTCATTTGAAACCATTTAAACCATATCATGGGCTTCCAAAGGGGTTTAAGTTTAACTGGGAGTTCTGTGGAGGCTGTGGTTTGCTCGGTTCCATTAAATGCCCTAACCAGTATTCACCACTAGTAAATTATTTCTAGATGAAAGTAATGCTTAAAATTTTCTGGTTTTGAAACTATGGCTCTTGCAGCTCCTAGTGTTTGTACTTCATAAGCTGAGGTGTGTCAATAACCTACATCGATAGATTTCCTTTCGTACACTCCACTGCTCTCCCGTGGAATGGCCACAGCTTGTGTGGCAACAGTTTTTGTGGAGAGAACGTTATAACCTACATTTTTTGTAAAAGTTTGTGGTTGTATGACTCCTTATTGATTTTGCATACTTTAAATTTTTCAAGTCTTTCCTCAAGTGTGTATGAAGGGAAAGGAAAAGAGTCATTGGTTGATTAATTGGATTGGGTTCTTCATTGTACTGGTGTGATGTATGTAAAGTACATACAGTATACATGGAGAAATATTTGACCAAACACCACATTACATCAATCTGCAAAATAGAGCAAAAAACAAAGAAAAAAGAACTCTAACTTTCACCAAAAGAAGGGGAAAAAAGAACAAGTAGTCAATGCAAATGGAAGTAGACAAGTGTATAATACACCCAAAATTTCAGAAATGGAAGAAGAAGAAAAAGAAGCAACACATGCCAAGACCCCACCTGCAGTGTGGAGGGTGGGTGGGTACCTAATGACACTTGTCCTTGGATTGTGATAATCTTAATCAAAATCAGGAAAAAAGTTTCAATCTTTTGTTCTTTAACAACCCCTTTATATACTAAAGCTTTCTCATTTTTTTGTTTCTTTAGTTTGTTGCAGCAAAGATTGTGTGACTGAGAAAACTAAGTAACCATTCTTCAAGGGTAAGCACTTTTTTTTTTAATTTCTTATTTTTAGATGCATAATTGTTATGGATTCTCTTGTTTAAACTGTTTGATTACTGCTAATTGATTGATTGTTAAGGTACATTGACAGTTCTTTAAAGCTAGAGTTTTTCGAAATGTCGACCTTATATATACATGATCATATCTTAAACCATGATCAAAAACAGAAAAAAAGATTCTTGGTTAATTCCAAGCCAATGTAAGTGTAACCCCAACAAGGAGTTTTAATTTTAACTTGTTGGTATGGCCAATTTGGTTCATTTGTTTCCATTTTGATCAACATTGATTGCGAGAAGTTGCAAGTCTTCCGAGCCAACTCTTAATTAGCTGATCAAGCTTTTAGCTTTGCTTTGACTCTACTTATGACTTAACTCAGTGTTTGAAAGGATCATCTTTATCGGCAAGGGTTGGGATCTGTTGTTCCTTTATTAACCAGTCTAATGAAAGAAAGTCTTGTAGGCAGGGGGGGGGGGACCTAAAGCCTATGGAGGGGTACCAATTGATACCCCTTCGTCGAAAAATTACACAGCGAATATTGGTAAAAATAATTTTTATATGGATATATACTAGTTTTGAGTAGTCTTACCAACAAAATATTCTCTAGCTTAGTAGTAAAGGGGTATCAAACTTATGCCTTTGGTCGTTAGTTCGAGTCTCATGTACAACAATTATATTTTTTGAGTCCCCTTGGCAAAAATTCTGCATCTGCCACTGCTTGTAGGATCAGTTACGTTATAAGTAGAGTGAATGGAAAATCAGCATTTTAAAATGGTTTTATGTATAGGATTCGATTCCAATTGCTTGATTGCGCTCTATCTTGTGTATCTTTTCTCTTCCCATGAGGGTTTTTAACTGGTCTCTTTACTTTGGAGTAACGTAATAGTTCCGGCATGGATTTCTTTGAAGAATTGAAGAAGACGATGTTGCAGTCATCGTAATAGTGAACTTCTTTTTCCAGATTTATGGGCAAATTTGGACTATTTCGCATGGTTCAAGGACAAAAAATGATTTTATTTTTCCTTGAATAAATCACTCACGTGTTCAAAAGTTTTTTTACGTTAATGAATGCGGACATATTTGACCCAATTTCATAACGGTATGAGCATATAGGGTCAAACTATTAACAGATAGAAAATCTAATAAGTTTCGCATAATTCATAAATAAATTTGAACAATTTCCCTAGTTTAATAAATGTGTCAACTCTTAAGCATACTGTCCAAATCCAAATTTGGATGTTCAGTTCTCCATATACTAAGCCTATTAATATATTTCTATTTACTTATTATAATCCATGATTAATACAAGACGCTTAAGCTTCTTTTTTTTTTTTTTTTTTTTGGGTAAACCTTTAAATTTAGATAGTACTACGTCTTTCCTGTATAATAGTACTACTACCTCTGTTGTGTGTAATAATGCTTCTAGTTCTACTGTAGGCTCTACTGTCCTAGGATCTTCTACTAATGTAACTGCCCACAGTGGCCTTCCTGTTTGTTTCGTAGTATAATATAGTACTATCTTTCGAACAAAAAAAAAAAAACTAATCTGGACACATAACAAACATTTCAATCTGGTGCGGCTACTTTTGCAACTACAGTATATATGAAGAATATTTGAACAAACCCAAATTACATCAATCTGCAAAAAGAGCAAAAAAACTAGAAAAAAGACTCAACTTTCACCTAAGAAAGGGGAGAAAAAGAACAAGTATTCATCAATGCAAATGGAAGTAGCCAAGTGTATAATACACCCAAAAACTCAAAACTGGAAGAAGAAGAAGAAGAAGAAGCAACATGCAACATCCCACCCCCCACCTTGAGTGGTGGGGGTGGGGGAGGTACCTAATTGACACTTGTATTGTGTAATCTAACCAAAATCTGGAAAAGTTTCAATCTTTTCTTCTTTAATGGAAGGTAATTAATTACATTCTCATTCAACAATCTTAATTCTTGTAATCCCACTACCCCCTTTATATACTAAAGCTTTCTCATTTTTTTGTTTCTTTAGTTTTTTTGCAGCTAGATTAAGTGACCGAGAAAACAAAGACTCCATTCTTCAGGTTTCTACATTTGTTTATTGATTCTTGTCAGGTACATTGACAGTTCTTTAAATATCAAGTTTTTCGATATCTCAAGCTTTAACTATACTAAAGTTTTTTCCTTTTTTTTGGGTTTCATTAGTTTGTTGCAGCAAAAGATTAAGTGACTGAGAAAACAAAGTAGCCATTCTTCAAGAGTAAGCACATTTTTTTTTTAATTTCTTGTTTTTAGATGTATAATTCTTATGGATTCTCTTGTTTAAACTGTTTGATTACTGTTATCAATTGATTGTTAAGGTACATTGATAGATCTTTATAGATGTAATTTTTTGAAATCTCGAGCTTATATATACATGATCATATCTTTAAACAAAGTAACCATCAATGTAAGTGTAACCCCAAAAAGGATTTTAATTTTAACTAGTTGGTATGGCTTATGTGGTGGGGATTTGTTTCCAACTCTTTAGCAAAATCAACATTGATTGCGAAGCGTTGCAAGCCTAATTAGCTGATCAAGGTCTTAGCTTTTGTTTTGGCTCTACTTTTCATGACAACTCAGTGTTTTAAAGGAGCTTCTTTATCGGCAAGGGTTGGGATCTTTCTGTTCCTTTATTAACCAATCTAATGAAAGAAAGTCTTGTAGAATCAGTTATGTCGTAAATAGAGTGAATGGAAAATCAGCATTTTAAAATGGTTTTGTGTGTAGGATTCGATTCCATTTGCTTGATTGCGCTCTATCCTGTGTATCTTTTCTCTTCCCGTGAAGGGTTTTAAGTGGTCTCTTTACTTTGGAGTAACATAGAATTATTAATAGTTCCAGCATGGATTTCTTTACAAGTTGATAGCAGAGGACGTTTATCATAGCCCCCTTTAGTCAACAAAAATTATACTTTAAAGAACTTAATTCTTGTAATCCCAACTATCCCTTTATATACTAAATCTTTTTCCTTTTTTTGTTTCTTTAGTTTGTTGCAGCAAAAGATTAATTGACTGAGAAAACAAAGTAACCATTCTTAAGGGTAAGCACATCTCTTTTTACTTCTATTAGATTGCTTTTATGACTGAGAAAACAAAGTAACCATCATAATAGTGAAGTTGTTTCTCCAGATTTATGGGCAAATTTGGACTATTTCGCATGGTTCAAGGACAAAAAATGATTTTATTTTTCCTTGAATAAATCACTCACGTGTTCAAAAGTTTTTTTACGTTAATGAATACGGACATATTTGACCCAATTTCATAACGGTATGAGCATATACGAGTCAAACTATTAACAGATAGAAAATCTAATAAGTTTCGCATAATTCATAAATGAGTTTGAACATTTTCCCTAGTTTAATAAATGTGTATAAATATTCTGTCCAAATTTGGATGTTCAGTTCTCCATATACTAAGCCTATTAATATATTTCTATTTACTTATTATAATCCATGATTAATACAAGATGCTTAAGCTTCTTTTTTTTTTTCCGTTAACCTTTAAATTTAGATAGTACTACGTATTTCCTGTATAATAGTACTACTACCTCTGTTGTGTGAAATAATGCTGCTAGTTCTACTGTAGGCTCTAGTATCCTAGGATCTTCTACTAATGTAACTGCCCACGGTGGCCTCCCTGTTTGTTCTTCGTAGTATAATATAGTACTCTCTTTCGAACCCAAAAAAACTAATCTGGACACATAACAAACATTTCATCAACCCCAACCCCCCCTACTGATAATTGGCATGGCTACTTTTTCAACTACAGTATATATGAAGAATATTTGAACAAACCCCAAATTACATCAATCTTCAAAAAGAGCAAAAAAACAAGAAAAAAAGACTCAACTTTCACCTAAGAAAGGGGAGAAAAAGAACAAGTAATCATCAATGCAAATGGAACTAGCCAAGTGTATAATACACCCAAAAACTCAAAACTGGAAGAGGAAGAAGAAGAAATATGCCAACACCCCACCCCCACTTGGAATGGGGTGGGGGTGGAGGTACCTTAATGACACTTGGATAGTTGGATTGTGTAATCTTAACCAAAATCTGGAAAAGTTTCCATGTTTTGTTCTTTAATGGAAGGTAATTATTTACATTTATATTCTAAAGTTTTCTCATTTTTTTGCTTTCTTTAGTTTGTTGCAGCAAAGATTTGTGTGACTGAGAAAACAAAGGAACTTCAGGGTGAGCACTTCTCTTTATTACTTCTATTTCATTGCTTCTATGTTTCTACATTTGTTTTTTATTATGCTTGATATGTGAATTCAGGTTCTTGTTTTTAGATGTATAAATAATTTTTATGAATTTTCATTTTTTAGATTGTTTAAACTGTTTGATTATTGTCAATCTATTGATTCTTATAAGGTACATTGACAGTTCTTTAAAGCTGGAATTTTTCGAAATCTCGAGCTTTATCTATACATGAACATATCTTTAACCAGGATTGAGCAAAAAAAAAGAATCTTGGTTAATTCCAAGCCAATTTAAGTGTAACCCGATCAAGGAGTTTTAATTCTAACTAGCTGGTATGGCCTATGTGGGAAATTCCTTTCCATTTTGATCTTCTCTTTGGCGAGGAGTTGCAAGTCTTCCGAGCCAACTCCTAATTAGCTGATCAAGGTGTTAGGTCTTGTTTTGGCTCTACTTTTCTTGACTTAACTCAGTGTCTTAAAGGACTTCTTTATTGGAAAGGGTTGGGATCTGTCATTCCTTTATTGACTAGTCTAATGAAAGAAAGTTTTTGTATCATCAGTTGTGTCGTAAATAGAGTGAACAGAAAATTAGCATTTTAAAATGCTTCTATGTGTAGGATTCAATTCCAATTGACTTGATTGCGCTCTATCTTTTCCCATGAGGGGTTTTAAGTGGTCTCTTTACTTTGGAGTAACGTAGAGTTATTCATATTTCCAGCATTAATTTCTCTACAAGTTGATCGCAGAGGACAAATATCATAGCCCCCTTTAATCAATAAGAATAACAAAATTATACTTTAAAGAACTTTACCCTAAATGTGTCTAAATTGAAGTTGTATCATTGGCGGTAATGATATTGTTAATAAAATATGCATACAAAAGCGAATTTTGCTTTATGAATTCACTGTCCGATGCAGTTTCAAGACCTCTTCCTTTTTATTACCTGTAGTGTTTCCTCCATGGGTCAGTCATGTGATATTGGCAAAACCATTTGATCTCTAACGGTAACAAAAAATAAGATGTACTTTGAAACCAAGACTTCAGTAGAATTTGAAGACTGAAAGTCCACAATCTGATTGGGTTTGCTGCGAAGAGTTTGGAGACTGAAAACCTTCACTATCTGTGGTTTGCTTCGTTCTGTTAAATGCTCTAACCAGTATTAACCACTCTGAAATTATTTCTAGGTGATGCTTAAAATAAATCTTCTTGTTTTGAAACTATGGCTCTTACAGCTCCTACTGTTTGTACTTCATAAGCTGAGCTGTGTCAATAACCTACATCGATAGATTTCCTTTTGTACACTCCATTGCTCTCCTGTGGAATGGGCACAACTGGCATGGCTACAGCTTTTGACGAGTTGGATGGATTATGGTGAAAGTTATATCCTACGTTTTTTCCAAAATTTTTTGGTTGTATGACTCCATATTGATTTTGCGTACGTCATTTTTTCAAGTCTTTCCTCAAGTTGGTATAAAGGGAAAGGAAAAGAGTCATTGATTGATTAATTCGATTGGGTTCTTCATTGTACTGGTGTGATGCATGTAAAGTACATACATTTGGTAATGCTTTCTAACTTTTAAGACAAAAATAAGTACTAAAGTAATTCACGAACCATTTTAAATTTTGATTCACGAAATTTAAATACTTCCAAACTAGTTTGTAGGTTTGACATATATATATATATATATATATATATATATATATATATATATATATATATATATATATATATATATATATATATATATATAGATTGATGTCAGTGTATATGCTATATACTCCTAGATTAAGTTATATACTAGATTATATGTTATATTCAAATTTTTCTAGGAAAAACATAGCTGTATGCTTGTTTTTGGTAATTGGTACTTTATCTTTCGAGTTTTTCCTTCAAGTTGGTAATGAAGGCAAGACAAAAGGGTGGTCGATTACTTGGAATGGATTCTTCATTATACGGATACGTTGCATGTGAACTGTGTACCTAGCTAATCACCAATTCATAGGTTGACAATGTATCATTGTGATTTCAGGCCCAGGGAGCACTGTGAGAATTATCTGGACTTAATTAAATCAAGAAGCTTTTGGAAGGAAGCAAATTAACAATAATGCAGCAGGGTAGTGGCAACTCTTATTTGCCCACTGAAAACTATGCATATGTGCAGGGTTCAGAACAAAGGACTTCTCAAACAATTAATCTGTCTCTGCCAACAATAGTTAATCAGAACCTTGAAAATAGTGCAGATGGGCCATTAGAAGCTTCAACGAGCTCTGGGTCTCGCTCTGTCGGTTCCATGATAGACCTTAATGCACCATATACTGCTGTCAATGGCGGCCTTCGACAAGACTTGGAGTCCACATCTGCGGGAAATAGCTCATTGCAAAACCAGCTTTGCTCTTGTGGAAGGATGAGAGAAGTGCTTGAAGAGGCTTCTGAAAATGTGCGTCATGATGAAAATGCACTTTACAGTCAGCGAGTGGATTACTGTCGTTGTCAGGAAATATCCACGCAAGGTGGCTCTTCCAGGAGCTTAAACTTACCGGGTTCTGCTAGCGTTCTTCCAGACGCTACATCATCCAATGCTGTGGCTTTTCTTCCCAGTCCTATAACCACTATAGCACATGCTCCACTTCGCCATATAAATACCTATACGAGAAGAGTGGAAGCTCATCTCGATTTCATACCTGGTACTAGTTATTCAGCTTTGGCCTCTGCTATAAACTCTCGTTTTGTACTTTCAACTCATCTACCAAACATTTCAGGTACTAACTATTTCTCCAGCTGGAGTCCATCACGGTCAACCATGTACCAGCCTGCCATTATTCCAAGAAATTATTTTTCCTTTTGGATTCCAGCAGCACCACTAGCAAATGCGTTGGCTCCCGTCCTACCAATCATGCATGCTCCTAGTTCCGTTGTACCTCTGCCACATTCTGCATGGAACTCGACTTATAGCTCAATCCAGGTTCCATCTATGTATCCTATTAATGGAACTATTGGAAATGAGGTAATTCTCCATCAAGATAGCCTGCCGCTTGTTCCTATTTATCAGTTTCCCCAGCTCAGTCTTGTTCCGGGAGCTGAGAGAGTAATTACAGGAGTAAACATGGTAAACTCCAATTTATCAGTTCAACAACTGAACTTCCCAGTTATCCACACCCCAAGGTTCAGGGGTGATTACTTTTGGCATCTTCCTTTTCTGAGAGGAGTAAACCATGCACCTGGTCCTATACCACTGCATCCTTACAATTTTCACATGGTTAGTTTCCTTAACCTTCTATGTTATTTAGCTTCTTCTTTTTCTTTTATATTATATATTATATATTTATAACCGCTGATGCTTGCATTAGGATAGGCTGCGTACTTCACACCCCTTGTGGTGTGGTCCTTCCCCGAACCCTGCGTGAACACGGGATGCTTTGTGCCCTTTTTAATCTTCACTTAAGCTTTATCTTACCACACATAAACTTGATTTAGTAACTAGTCTAGACACATCACACTAGAATGCTTTTAATGATTAGATGCACTTATGCTTTTATGTTTGGATATATGCTTATGCTTCTAATGATTGCATGATGCTTGCATGTGCTTAGTTGTTAAAATATCTGTGGTAATAAGTGCTACTGAGCTTTAATGACGAAGAATCGTGGTGCCAAACTATACAATCTATTGCAGTCATATGCTTTCAAAATTCTGCTGTTATGTTTCAATTGATTGCTATCTATCTATGTCACGTGGTATGAGTTTTCCTGTGGTTTATTTTTTTACAAAAGCCTCAAATGAACATCTTTTTGGTCAACCCATAACTAATTAATGTAGACATGCATATGGGTTGACATGCACATTTATGCACAGAGTGTTCCAAACTTTAGTGCTATTGTCTGTGCAGTTTTTCCATCCTTTGTTTCTTTGGGGTGGAAAGTTGGGTAGAAAGTCGATAACTGATAAATTTACTAGCTTCAACATTGTTCATGGTTTATGCATGCATTTGTAAGCCTATTAACTATGGTTAGTTGCTCATGAGGGTATTATGGGAAGAAAGAGTAACCTAATTAGCTATTTTGATCTTCTCTTTAGCTAAATCAACATTGATTGTGAGGAGTTGCAAGTCTTCCGAGCCAACTCCTAATTAGCTGATCAAGCTTTTAGCTCTTGTTTTGGCTATACTTTTTTTGACTTAACTCAGTGTCTTAAATAAGCTTCTTTATCGCCAAGGGTTGGGATCTGTCATTCCTTTATTGACCAGACTTATGAAAGAAAGTTTTTTTAGCATCAGTTGCGTCGTAAATTGAATGAACGGAAAATCAGCATTCTAAAATGCTTTTATGTGTAGGATTCAATTCCCATTGACTTGATTGCTCTCTATCTTGTATATCTTTTCTTATTCCATGAGGGTTTTTTAAGTGCTCTCTTTACTTTAGAGTAACATAGAACTATTAATGGTTCCAGCATGAATTTGTCTACAAGTTCATCGCAGCGGACAAGTATCATAGCCCCCTTTAGTCAATAAGAATAACAAATTATACTTAAAAGAACTTTACCCTAAATGTGTCTAAATTTAAGTTGTATCATTGGCAGTAATGATACTGTTTATGAAATATGCATACAACAATGGATTTTGCTTTATGAGTTCACTATCCGATGTAGTTTCAAGTCCTCTTCCTTTTTATTACCAATAGTGTTTCCTCTATGGATCAGTCATGTGATAGTCTGTTGAGATTTGCATCTTCCTTGACAGCCCTGGGGCAAGTTTGCCTTTTTATGACAGTTTTTGAATCTGGCTTTTCAAGAATATAAAGCTGATTTAATTGAAAAGGGCATAAGTTTTTGAATCCTTTTCAAGATTGTTTGTGAGCATTTGACTGGTGTCTCAATGTATATTCCTACTTTTCCAGCTCTTAACCCAAATCAGTGAATGTGTTGTCCAGTTTTTTCGTTTACCTAAGATTAGATGTAAAACCCAATCTTGTTCTTTTTTATTTTTCTCGCAAAAAGTTCAAGCCTTTTTGTCCATCCCAGACCTGAAACTCCTCAACGCCTGATTAAGAGTTTCGATATTAAGGATCATATGACTATAGTGTTTCAGACAATAGAGAGATTATGGATGCTTTGAGTAGCTTTTCCAGTTCTTGCCGGTTAGTCTTTATTGAGTAATAGCTAGTTGCATGAAATGCAGGAATTTATCTTTTGACATGAAGATCTCTAAATGATAATCATTATTGTATTGTAAAAGTAAATTATCCGTGGCTAGTTATTTGTTCTTAGACAAGCAAACAATGCATGCTCTGAATGAATCACAATTGATGCTTGATCCATAGCATGAACTTGCTTGGAGATTGTAAATAATTGTATGCGGCATTTCAGGCACAAAATGGTGGAGGTATGCCTCAAACTTTCTACATCGACACAGACAACATGAGCTATGAGGTAATAGTCAAGAAACAATGAGAAGTAGTATAAAAAAAAACCTATTATTCTTTATGGATTATTTTTCCTCACAAGTTTTGGTATGGGGGTACAGGGTTTGTTGGCCTTTCAAAATCAGGTTGGATATGTCAGCACTGGACTGAGCAAGGAGGTAATTTGTGCACGATTGAAGAGCAGCAAGTATCAGCCTGTCGAAAAATCTGAAGATGACAATGATATGTGTATTATTTGTTTGGTAAAGGCTTAATTCATTTGTTTGTTTCCTGCTCAAATTCTATCCACGCAAGTTAAATGGCCTTACTCAAAAATGCCTTTTCGATTTTGGTATTGCATTTGCAGGACGACTATTGTGATGGGCAGAGCATTGGTTTTTCTGACTGTGGACACAAGTTCCACTTTGATTGCTTCACCGAGTGGCTCATGCAGAAGAATTCTTGCCCCTTCTGCAGAAGGACTGCATTGACAATTTGAGTAAGAACGATTTGATCCAGCAAGTAATCCAGAACCAGAATTCCATTGCTAGAACCTATATATATCTTTCTTTCAAGAACTAGTTTTTTATTGCTAAAACTTGTATATATGTTTCTTTCAAGAACTAGAATTTTATTGCTAGAACCTTATAGTTCATGTGCAATGCTAGTGCTCCTGTCATGCACTCTACGTCGGAGTAAAAAAAGAATGGTTTTGTTGGATGGCCTGAAAGATGGAGATCTCTATAGCAGGCTGTTCGATAGAACGTAGAATAAAGTGCTTGGTACATACAAAACTCAGACCATATCAGCTTTTGGTGATATGTCTGGCAATTTGGACGCGTTATTAAGTGCATTTGCTGAAATAAAGTGAGCAGTTAATTTACCCATGTCCCTATGATAGTTTATTTTGCCTTCACTAATATTGTCTAAGCTCTCCATATTTCGAATGGAAGCAACCAAGTGGATTATCCTCCCCTGAAAGTTATATTACCACCTGGAGGGAGGACGGGGTGGGTACCCAATTGCCACGGGAGTGGAGAGAAGGCTTTGGATTGTGATAATCACAATTAGGGGTGTCAAATGGGCGGGTTCGGTTAAATTATAGCGAGTTAAAATGGGTTGAATAAATTAATGGGCGGGTTATTGATCCGCCCAAAGTTTACTTGGGTCAAGATGGGCGGGCCAAAATGGGTTAAGAAACGGATCAATGCCCAACCCGCCCAACTTAGCAAAATTTAGTGGTTTTACTCTTTTGTCCTCTAATGGAAGGTACTTAATTACATCCTCATCTTGGTTCTTGAATGTGTTAATCATTTGCAACGCCATTAACCCCTTTATATTGTAAAGGTTTCTCTTTTTACTTTAGGGTGTTGAAGCAAGATTGGGAGTGAAGTGAATGTTTATTTGTTTACTTTTGATGGTAACTAGAAGGCCTTGTGAACCAACACGGCCAAAATTTGTTCATGTTAGATGGCCTACAAGTGCAATATTTGTGCAATACAAGTGCTTGTTGTGTGCTCAAGTGGTGCTAATTCAATACCTTTTGTTCATGTTGGACGGCATTGGCCTGAAAGATGTTGTTTTCCGTAACAGTCGCTTCAATCTAACGTAAAATAAAATGCTGTTTTTGGAGATATGTCTGGCAATTTGACAGTGAACCTGTGTTGCATTTTACTGAAATAAAATCAACACTTGGACGACCTATATATTACTCCAATGTTCTCATAATAGTTTATTTTGCCCTTATTAAGCTGTCTTAAGTTCTCCATTTCATTTGGCTTCGTTACAGTATGATGGGAAATTGAGTACTAATAGACATGTGAATGTATCTGAACTATATCTCAAGAAAAACCAAAGAAATATAGAGAGATGGGAATGCATAAACGGTATTTTTCCGCACCGCGAAATATGATTTAGAGACGGGAAAATATTTGTAGAGATGAAATAGCTTTCATTTGTGACAACAGCATATATAGTTTTACTTTCTAGAACAAATATCTACTCGTACCGTACATTTTTAAGACCTTGTTTGACTAAGCTTAAAAATGTGCTTAATTTGAAGTGTATTTGTCAAACCTGCTTTTCCAAAAAGTTCTTTGAAGGTATAACTGTTTGTATTTGACCAAAAAAACAGTTCGTATATTTTGCTATGCTAGCATTTAATATACACTTTGTGTTTGGCTAATCTTCCCCCTAAAAAATTCATCAATACTCCTATTGAGTGAAGCTTACCCGTGAAATGGAGAGTGGAATCCGTTGCAAGTTGAGGAGGATATAGTCCCTCCGTCCCATTTTAGTTATCACTTTAGAAAAAATCATCGTTTCAAATTAGTTGTCTCTTTAGGATTTCAAGACTAGTTTTACCATTTCTTTTCATCTGTACCCTTAATTTTTTATGGTATTCTCAAAAAGACTTTAATAGTCATATATATTAAATATGAGTAACATAGTAAAATATATACTCAAATAGGAGCCCTTCCCTCAGAAATAGGCATTATGCAGCGTCGAGATTCTAATGAGCGTACGGAACACCACATAGAAAATCAGAAAAAAATATCCACTTTGATAGAAGGCGTTATCTTTAGTACGACTATTGTTTTACACGATTTCGGAGAAAACGGGAATACTAGACGATTGCCATTGTCGTCTAATATTTAAAATTTTAAATTCCTATCGCCATAGTCCACAATATTTGATCCTGCGAGTGTAACTTGATTATGGGTTGAAATCATGAGCTTAATCCTCATGCATGTCTACTTACACTGCTTCTTAAGCATGCGTCTTGTCAAGTCCTTTTTCATGTTTTGTCATTGTGGCAATTAGATTTGGTCTTATTAACGACATGTCTAATCCTTAAATAATTCATATCACATTCAGTCGATAACTTCTTTAGCTCATTTACCCTCTCTTTTTGTTTTGAGGTGTCAAATCAATAACTACTAAGCAAAATTTGTCGGCAAATCAGAATAATTTCACATAGTTTAAAGGATATTTTGACCCTTTTCGCTTATATAAAAGGGCAGTCATGTATTTAAAAACTTACATTGTTATTAAATACAATTTGACATATATTGTAACGGCAAAGGTACACTTGATACCAATTGTTATCAGATGGCAAACGTGATCTATTTCGCGAAGTTAATTTAATTAATGGTAATTATACCTTTTTCCTTAATTCTCATTATGAATCATTGTTGGATGAACTACTAATTAGTCTTTATGAGTTCTTTGTGTCTTAACAAGTTAATAAATGTTTAAAATTTGCCCTCTTAGCTACAGTAACAACAATAAAATACCTATGGTGTTATCTTAGAAGTGGAGTATATGAAGAATGAGGTTTAAACAGATCTTATTCTTACATTGTGTGAGCTAGAGAAATTGTTTCCGAATGACAAATCTGTTTCAAATACTTTTTACAAGTCTAAGATGAAGTCAAATGTTCTCTAATCTCTACCTTGTTTTGGCTTTTTTTGTTGCTTGATCTTTTAATTTCTTCTGGCATATATGTTTCATGTGTTTGCTTTACTAACTTTTCTAGCTTTACGGTGGGCATGGAGATTTGATAAATGTGTTATTTTGGCAATCGATTAGATAATTGGAATTTTCTGCACATAATTCTTCCTGTAGGACACCGCCCAGTATGACTGGACCTAAAGATTTTGTAATGCTCTTAAATAAGAAAAAAAAAGGTGCTGAAGTACTAGTGATAATATGTTAATTTCTAAAATAATTAAAAAAAAAGGATATTCCCATGTTTCTGCAGAAACTAAATGCAAATTTGTTCAATCTTTGCGCACTACTAAAAAAACTGTCTTTTTCGACTGTCCTATATCGACCGAAAATCGGTCGAACAACTATTTCGACCGATTTTCGGTCGAACAACTATTTCGACCGATTTTCGGTCGAACAGTCATCTGCGTCACAACTGTTCGACCGATTTTCGGTCAAAGGAGCGGTCGGAAGCCCGTTATTATTTGGGGCAGAACACCCATTTCTCATTTCTTCTATTTTCCCCAAAATACAAAAACACTCTCTAAAAACCCTCCCCAACCTCTATACTCGAAAACCACCATAACCCACCCCCAAATCAAAAATCAAACACATTCTACCCTCCTAAACACTACATATAACAAGAAATTTAAGGTAAATTCTCAATTTTAGGGTTATTTTAATTACTTTCTAAAATTTAAACCTTAACTTTTTTACTCAATTTTTTTGTAGTTTTGAAGCATATAACTAGTGGGGAATCATTACTAGGTGCTATTGGGGCACAAATCAACCTCGAGGTAAGGTTTTTTTTTTTTTTTTTATTAAATCCGAATTTAATTATGAATTTAATTATTTTTTAACTTTGGCCTATAATGTTGCATAGATAGTTAATTATTAGTTAGCAAACTTTATTGTAGTTATTGTTGATGTTGAAGAACTTGTTTGGTGTTGTTAGCTATTATAAAGTTAGGTTTGTGTTGTTTGGGATTGTTGTAGTTGTTGGGGATTGTTGGAATTGTTTGGTAGTGTTGTTTGGAATGTGTTGTTGCCTTGGTATTGTTGAGAAGATGAACATGTTATGCCTAAAACGAATAAACTTTTGTTGGTTTGAATTGCTTTGATAATAGTAATTAATAGGGTGTTATTAGAAAATATTGTTTGTTTGGGGCATTTCATCAAACAAGTTGCGAGCATTAACAAACCCGACAACATTAATCTTGCTATAGTGATTACAAAAAAGTGGCAAACTATTATAAAAAATCATACATATTGTTTCTCAATCTTGCAATGTTTCTGTAGATATGGACATTAATCGACGTCGTTTGTGGATGGATAATAGAAACTTTCCCAAGCGGCGGGGGTTGAGGCCTTCGTTTGTAGCGGGTGTTATGGAATTTCTTGATATAGCCCGCAACACAGACGATTATTTAAGGCATGGCAAAATTAGGTGTCCATGTGAAAAATGCGAATGTGTAAAGATACAAGATTTGGAGAATGTCGAGGTACATCTGTATAAGAAGGGGTTTATGCCAAATTATTACGTTTGGTATAATCATGGAGAGCCTTGGGACTTGCAGCAACAACTTCAAAATCTTAAAAATATTCATGGCGCTAGGAGTTCTCCGGTTGTCGATATATTAACGAAACAGAACTTCCAAATGCGTGCTTCTTTGATGTGGACTATAAATGACTTTCCAGCTTATGGGATGTTGTCTGGGTGGTCCACTGCAGGTAAGCTCTCTTGCCCTTACGGAAGATACAAAAGCCTTCACTTTGAAATATGGAGGTAAATGCACATGGTTCGACTGTTGCCGTCGATTCTTGCCAATGGACCATCCTTTCAGGAATAACACTAGTGCATTTATGAATAATCAGGTTTATAGAGATATGAGACAGGGTCAAGGAGCTTCCTAAGGTAACTGAACAACTGCCATCTAAAGCACCTGGTTATGGGGTTGAACATAATTGGACTAAACAGAGCATTTTCTGGGAGTTGCCTTACTGGAAGGATAATCTTCTTCGCCATAATCTGGATCCAATGCATATTGAGAAGAATTTTTTTGAGGCCATCCTTAATACTGTGATGGATGTCCGGAACAAGACAAATGACAACTTGAAGGCACGGTTGGACCTACAGCTACTTTGTAGGCGACCTGAGTTACAGGTAGTCCACGAAGGCAACCGCATTTTCCTGCCAAAGGCTTGTTATACATTCGATGAGGATGAGAGAAGGATGATTTGTGAGTGTGTGAGTAATTAGGGATGCCTGATGGTTATGCTTCAAACCTAGAAAGGTGTGTTGATATTACTGGTGGGAAACTGCATCACATGAAAAGCTACGACTGTCACATATTCATGGAAAACTTGCTCCCAATTGCATTCAATGGCTTGCCTGATAAAGTTTTGAAACCGCTAACAGAAATGAGCCTATTTTTTAAAGAGCTTTGCAGTAAGACATTGAAGGGTGGATCGTTGCATACCGGTGGCTCAGTTAGCGCTGCGACGCAGAAGATGCGCTTGGTAAAGTAATTTAATTTATAAGAATTACTATAATAGTTTATTTTTTATCTAACTTGTTCTCTTCTTTAATTTGTAGGAAAAGCAAGAAAATCGGACTATTCCACTCTCTGAAATGCACAAGATCCGACATATCAAGAGTGATAAAAAGGGCGGAGAAGTCTGGGTCGAGCCCCACGCAAAAGAGACCTGGGTAAATAATTAAATTCAAAGTAAAGTCGCGCCAATCCTTCAACTTTTATACTTCATATTTGTACCGTTGATATATTTCTGTTTTTCAGGAAAGAGCTACAAAGGCCGTTGAAGACTGGACCGTGACTCAACAATCTGAATGCGGAAGCAGTACCCCAGTACCGCTAACGCTCGAGCAAGAAACCAATTTATGGTTGGAAGCGGTCGGAGGGGTGAAGAAGGGGTCCGCGTATGGCCTTGCAACTCTGTATTCATCTGGCAAGCATAAATCGAACTATTTGGGTTCGTGTTCTACTGCTCCTTCAAGCTCTCAAACTCCTGAAAAAATGACTCAGATGCAAGAGGAGATCGAAGAGCTGAAAAGACAAAATGAAGCTATGCGCTTAGCACATGAGGCTCATCAACAAGAAATGCGTGAAATGATGCAACAAATCCTCATTAACCAAAAAAAAAAAAGACAAAGAAAAGCGTGATAGTTCGGGAAAGGGAAAGAGCAAGAGCAGACGTCACCACCGTTCGCCGTCTCAGTCTGATGCCGACTCTAGTTCGGGTTCTAGCCAGTAGTAGTAGTGATTGTTGAACTTTAAACTATTTGTTAAGTTTGTTTGATTATTGTAACACTTGAACTAATGTTGAAAGACTTCTTTCTATTGTTTGGCTTTGTTAGCCTATGTTTGAATATCGTTTATGAATGTGTTTTGTTTGGTTTTTCTGCGTGTTGTTGAATTTACAGGTGGTGTAGGGCTAATTTCAGATTTTATGTTGCATGTTTTTACAGGTTTTCGACCGATCGGTCGATAGCTGGTCAAAAAAAATTACCAGCCTTTCGACCGAATTTCGGTCGAAGAACATGTCACTTTAGTCCATGTTCTTCGACCAAAAGTCTGTCGAATGTCGGTCTACGTTCGACCATATTTGTGTCGACCACTACAATCGGTCGAAATACGGTCCCAAACAAACGGCTCCGAAAGAAACAAAATGGTGCGTACCGCACTCACGAAGGACTGCCAGTGATATACTGGAGGAAGGTGGGGATGACGTCAAGTCCGCATGGCCCTTATGGGCTGGGCCACACACGTGCTACAATGGCAATTACAATGGGAAGCAAGCGCATTTTACTAATAAAATTTTAATTAAAGGAGTGGACAATCAGGCTGTGGAAGACCTTTTTTCAAATCGATTCTTCAACTCATCCGAGAAGGGAGAGTTTAAGTATGGGAAGGCCCCCATTCCACACTGCTAACTTAGTACTGCTATCTCTGCCAGTAGGCAGTCTCCTCTCTCCACTATAGAAAGCCTCACTTGATAGTTCTACTCTCTCAGCAAGAGCAACTATTCCATAGCCTCGTCCTCAGTAGACCAGGCGTCCTCACCACCAGTTTGAAAATAACCACCAAGCAAGAATCAGAAAAGAGAAAGAGGTAGCATGCCATCTTTTAACCAGTTCTATTTTCACTAAGCCAAAAAAAAAGTTCTTATATTATGATCTTTTTAAATATAGTGACTTCTCAAATGGGAACTCTTTAGAAAAAGCTTTCAAAGCAAAGTAGGGCCTAAGACATTGCCAGTCTCCGATGCAGGAAATAAAAAAAAGAGTTTCTTTCTAAGCCTTGATGCCCCTAGAGTGGATAGAGATTCATCTCAAATTCCCATTCCCCTTAGTCCCTTAGTGTGACTTTTTCATCCCATACTTCTCATCGATTTCATTCTCTATGTCAATGAGTTTCACATCTCTCTCTCTAACGCTGCCTTTGGCTAGCGGGAGGATGACTTCCGAAACCAACCTCTTAGACTAGGCGCCCCCAGAAGCTCTCACCTGTTGAAATCCGCTTTCAGAACATAGGCTGGCCTCTTCGCAACAAGCGAAGTAATCTTTTTTTACGTGTTATTATGACGCAGAAAGTAGCTAAACTAACTTTTCCAGACCCACGTTTTGGATCTCAAGGAGGCAATTCTCCGCTTTTGGTCAACTGACATGTGATCGATCGAGCTAGACTTTCTGAATGAGTTTGAGTTGGGCTTACGAGCGAATCACCCTTTCCTTTATTCTAGAGTAGTACTCAATATCTAGTCTATAAAGTCTCTCCCCACTGCCCTTCCCTCTACTCTTCGCACCAGCCTCCGACGCTAATGCCACTAGCTAGCAGACAGCGAAAATAGCCTTCTTTCTCCTGTCCCTGCCGGCATGTCAATATCAGTAACCTTTCCCTTTTTTCTTTTTATAGTTATAGAAAAGAAGGGCTCCAGTCTGTTCATTCAAATGGGATCTGAAACTGACATTCTCTTGATCGAAAAAAGAGGCTAAAGCCTTGAATTCGTCGGTTCGATATTAGGATAAATTAAGAAAGAAGGATATTGCGGCTTGGACCGACTTTCCTGTGTGCGCTGCTTACTCCTTGCTTGGTCAGTTGGACCCGTGTAAGTAAATATTTCAGTGATCCTAATCACCCCCACAGCTTGACGAATTACGCAATGCGCTTTCTTCCTCTGCCTGCGAGCCAAGGAGCGCTTAGCTTTGATAGACCGTATTTCGACCGATTGGGCGGTCAAAAAAGACAGTTTTTTTAGTAGTGACGTTAGGACTTACGAGAAGTTTTCTGGAGTTTCTAAATGATACTAATGTTTAATTTACGGAAAAGGGTCAAATTTACCCTTAAACTAATCGAAATTCAACAGATTTACCCTCCGTTACGAGTTCAGTTTGCCCATGCCCTCAACGTTATTAAAACTGGGGCAAAAATACCCTCCATCAGACGGAAGCATCTGACTTGGCACTCAACCAGCTGATTTGGCAAACACATGGCCACGTGTGCGCCAAATCAGCCACGCAGAACCCCACTTTTTTACCCAAACCCGATCTTCTCTTATACAAAGAACAGAAACATTTCCTTTAATGAAGATTTGAGAATCAAAATTAAGGTATTTTCTCCCCAATCAATGTATGCTTGATTCCTTACGTCGAGTTTAGTTCAGACCATAATCTTTCTCTTTTCCAAAGATTTAGTTCAATATGTCAAGTTGTTCAAGTTCATATTGTGATTCATCGAGGAGGTGTCGATGTGGCTTAGTTGCTCGTCATTACACTGCTTTTACCACTGGGAATGCTGGTAGGCGCTTCGTCAAGTGCCCAAAACTTAAGGTTGGTATCCTAAAGATTGTAAAGTTTAGATTTTTAGATTGTACGGCTTTTTGTTTATGTTGTCGCTTTGATTATAAATGCAATTTTCCATCTTAACAGAATGAAGGATGTGGTTTTTGGGAATGGGAAGATGACCATTTACCTTCTAGAGTTGCTGATTTGATACTCGGATTGAAAAAAAATTTGGATGGTGTTAAGGAGGAAAGGGATACTTTGAAGAAGAAGGTGGCTTATTTGGAAGGTATTAGCAGCAATGGACCAATTGATGATGATGGAACTGTTCGGAAGTTGAAAGAAAAGCTTGTTTTCCAGAAGATCATCATGTTTATGATGTTAGGTTGCATTGTTGGTTTGATTATTTCAATGGTGATGAAGTGAAGATGACCAGTGATTGATCGATGCTTATCTGTGTTAGCCAAATTATTTTAGTGTTTAGGTGATGAACTGTTTAATTTCTCTCTAATGGCGTTTAATTTTAGTGTTTAGATGTAGTCTTAATTTGATGTAATGAAGATGAATATCTATGTTAAAACTGATCTTAATTTGTGGTTCTTAATTTGATGCAATGAAATGGTGTTTGCAATCTATGTTGATTTATGCAGAAACAAGCCAAAAACAAACTTCAACATCATAACAACTGCATTAGTTCATAGACATAGTAAAATAATTCTTAATTAGACTTAGTCAGATGCTACATAGTCATAGACAACATCTGATTTTACAAACTAATATAAACTGAAACTTTAAAAATTAGCAGCCTAAAAATACTTAGAAATCGGTTGAAACATAATAAAATAACTAAACATAGATTCGTAAGTAAAATAGCACTTCACATGTCCGGTGGAGAACCCGGTGGAGTAGAGAAAATAGTGGGGTCAATATTCGCCTCAGCAAGTAATCCACGGAGCATACGCTTCATCCGTCGTATGTCCCTCCTATAGTCCTCAACAAATTGGACAAACCTGTTCTCTAGTCCAATAACTTGATTTTGCACATCGTTGATATACATAGGCAGTTGATCCATATCTGCACCTAGTGCTGCAATATCTTGACGAACATGTTCTATCTCTGTTGTTCTTGGCTCTCTACGATCAGTTGCAGGCGCCCTAGGATGTCGACTTCCTCTTCGAGGCATATTGTCCCTACTGTTGCTTGCTGCTTTGGTTACTGATTTGGGGTACTGCTTTGGTTACTGTTTTTTGGTGTATTTGGAAGACAAACATTCACTTATATATAGGCTAGGGATTGTGCCTCTTCACTTGCACTAAGTGCCTATTCACACTATGTGTCTATTCAGTTCAAAAGGTTGCAATTGAAGAGGTTCATTCACAATTCACACCCCTTCAATTTTCGGCACATTCATACCATAACTGCTGCACTTTCACACACACCAATTTAATGACAGAAACAACAATTTAATGGCATAAAACAGATGTAGTAATAAACATTAACGGCAGTTACATTAATCCCATAAGCTAAAGCCAATAACCATCATATGCTAACTGCCAAAGCTGTTCAACAGCTAAGCAAACAAACCAAAAAAAAGCTGGCTATACATGCCAAGCTTAAACAGTGTTTCAGTCTGCTACCAACTTAAAGACCTAATTACTGAGAAAGTGTATCCAAAATACATGCCAAGTATGACACAAATATCCAAACACAAACTGAAATAAGCATCCCAATTTACATGCCAAATTCAGCAAAAACTAATAAGCCACATGCCAATATTTCAAGCCATAGAAAAGTCTTCATCTTGAAGTGCAGGTCCCCTCCTTGACCTCAATTTCTGTCTCTTCCTCAAAGCTTCAAGTACCATTTGATTAGATGTAACAGCTGCCTTACCCCTCCAAGTTACAGTATCTGGCTGAAATGGTAAATTGCTTGGTACTGCCACTCCTGTGTTTGGATCTCCAGAAGATTGTATCCTCCTCCTTCCAGTTGGTTCCCTGAACATCATCTTCCTTTCTGCAATTCTAGTTTGGGTCTCAGAAAGAACCATTGGTCTCAGGTCTGGGTCTGAAGAAGAACCCACATCAGGACCATAACTAGAATACTGTGTAGCAGCTTCATAACCTTCATCCACACTCTGCATTTCCACATCCACATCTGATCCAGCAGCTGAGCTTTGTGTCACAGGTTGCCTTGAATTTGAAGCTTCAGGATTCACATTTTGACTTGAAGCCTCTCCAACAGGCTACACATGTATGAAAATCAAGTCAGTCCAATGTAATAACAACTAGTAATAATTGAAAGTTTAAAACATTACCTTGTGACAACCCTTCCTATTGTGGTTTGGTTCACCACAGTTACTGCAGAACATGATAGTTCCCTTCCTTGATGCAACCCATGGTCCTTTTCTCAATCTTGCCTCATCTGGTTCCCTTGCTCTCTTAGTCTTTGGCCTGCCCACAGTCCTTGACACTTCTGGAGGTTCCATAGCTTGAGAAGGATCAACTCTCCAGAATTTTTTCCCTCTAACAGGCTGCATTTTGTGCTTGTATGTCAGTGCATATGCCTCCCTACTAAGCCACCAATGCATTTGTGCCACAGGGTCTTGCTTCTTGTGTAGAAAAGCTTTTATAGCATGGGGACAGGGTATACCAGACAGATCCCACACCCTACATGTGCATTTTTTCATTTCAAGGCATACAGTATGCCTGTCATCACCTTCTGACACTTCATAACCATTATCACCATTGAATTCAACTTTGCAATGGTGAGCAATTTCCCTATAGTCATTGTACAACCTCATACAGTAGGGACTGAACTGACCCTCCCATGTCCTCATCTTATCTTCATTAGTTGCTAGTAGCTTCATAACCTTTACCCTTATCTCTTCCAGCATGTTGATGATAGGCATATACCTTGCATCCAGAATCCAGGCATTAAATGACTCAGTGAAATTGTTGTCAACCATCATATTTTTGCATGTTGTATCAAAATATGCCCTGCACCAAGCTTGGACAGGCCACTTTTGTAAGTCAGCTGCAGCTTTAGCATTCAGTTCACCCAGCTTTTCTAGTTGGTCTTTGAAATCCTCTTCATATGTACTCCAAGAACACCACCACATGTACTTCTTCATTTCACCACTCCTCCATCTTTTACTCCAATTGGCTTCAATGTGCCTCATACAGAATCTGTGATGAGCTTCAGGAAGCACCACTCTCACAGCCTCCAACAGTCCCTATGAGATAGAACAACATCAAAATAAGTTAATAAAAAGTTGAACAATTAAAAGGATTATAAGGAATGTAAAAAAAATAAAAGCATAATGAAACAGCACCTTTTGCATGTCTGATATGAATGTCACTCCCTTTCCACTACTCAGCTCCAATGACAGCCTCAAATGTTCAATAAACCAGGTCCAGGTCCTTGTTGTTTCCCTGTCTACTACTGCCCATGCAAGAGGGTAAAACTGTTGCATAGAATCTTGTCCCACTGCTACCAACAAACAGCCTCTATATCTACCCCTCAGAAAAGTACCATCTAAACCAATCAGTGGTCTCAACCCTGCCTTCCAACCCTGCTTCAGTGCCTGGAAGCAAATGTACATTCTCAAGAACTTCCTTTTACCTTCCTCAAGAGCATCCTTTGAAATATTAATGTACACATCACTTCCAGGATTGGTCTGCTTTAGTTCTTGGCCATAAGCATGCAATTTCCTGTAGTCATCAAGATAACTGCCTTCCAGCTTCTGTAAAGCTAAGTTCTTAGCTCTTTTCAGCTTTGAACCATCCACATTTAGATTGAGAGTAGACTCCAGATGGTTTTTCATCTCCTTTATCCTGTACTTGGGCTCTTTTTGCACCTTACCCTTAAAGTAGTAGGCTAAAGTAGTGGCATCTGCCCTGGGGTTCTTATAGCAAGGAAAACATTTGTGCTCTGGTTCCAGTGTTTTAATTGAAAAACCAGAATCTCTCCCATCCTTAGAGATTAAACACACAAATGGACAGCCATCTTCACATTTGTACCTAACCCTAGTCCTATCACTTTTCAAGACCTTGAGACCATAGCCATTAGCCAAAGCATACAGATTCACAACCTTTCTAGCTTCTTGAATATCCTTAAAGGTCATACCCTTTTCCAGTTCTTTAAACCCATCTAATTTGTCATTTATAACCCTTTTCTTCTGTTTTTTATAAGTTTCAAGTTCTTCAGGATCATACTTATTGTCATCAGAGTTCTCATCATCACCTTCCCATTCACCAAGACCAAGTTCACATTCAGAAGCTACATCAACATCTACAGAGAATGACTCTGTATGATGTGTAATGTTTTGGGCAAAAACCCTCAAGTCAGTTGAGTCTACAGCAAAGAAATTTATTTCATTGAACTTTTTAGTGAATAAACATCCAAGACTCCTCATGCCATCATCTCCTTCTATTATGTAATACCTACCCGAAGGTCCAGTCACCAGTAGCTGTTTAACTTGGCTAAACCCTAGATGTTCTGTGAACTCCTCACAAATATCATCATAATAAATTAAGCAGCTATCAAACCCCTCCAGCTTATGCACATACTTTCTAGTATAAACTAATTCAGGTGAAATGACCCATTCACCCCCGTAGTGGAATACCAAGTCGACTTTGTCAATCATCTTCATCAGTTGTCACATGCAAGGAAACATATAAAATTAACGGAAAAGGGACCACTACAACAAAGTAACAAATTAAAGATTCGGAAAAGGGTCGGCGACAATAACAAATAGGCAGGACCACAACCAAACCCCACAAACAAACCCCACCAACCCTACAAAGTCGCAATTTTTATCTATTTACTATATTTAAGTTTGTTTTTTAGTCATTAAAGATCAAGCAAAACGGTACAATTCACAAACACAAACCCTAAAACCCAACAAACACATTTCCAGATTAAAACGAGTAAAATAATTACATACCTTCACTATATAACACGAAAATACTTCAGATTTCACAATGCCTTAATCTAGATTTCACTTCATTAGCCGGTGGGGTTAGCTTAATTGGGTTACAAGAGGAAAAATTGGGTTAAGTTTAACGAGGGGAAGTAAAAAGTGGGGTTAGCTTAATTGGGTTGGGGTAAAATAAAAGGAGTGGGTCGGGTTTGGGTAAAAAGATCGGGTTTGGGTAAAAAAGTGGGGTTCTGCGTGGCTGATTTGGCGCACACGTGGCCATGTGTTTGCCAAATCAGCTGGTTGAGTGCCAAGTCAGATGCTTCCGTCTGATGGAGGGTATTTTTGCCCCAGTTTTAATAACGTTGAGGGCATGGGCAAACTGAACTCGTAACGGAGGGTAAATCTGTTGAATTTCGATTAGTTTAAGGGTAAATTTGACCCTTTTCCGTTTAATTTAATATACAAAATGTAATATCACAACTCTTCGTAATGAATAAAGCTCAATATCATATGGCAAAGGGAAAACAACCAACTAATGTCAGAGAATTTTTTTCTTAATTATTTTTCTTGTACTATCTCAAATATTATCCCCCACTTTCCTCGCTTTTTTCAATAGTCAATGAGAAAAGAGTTTTGAGATCATTATTGACTTTGTGAATAATAAGTAAGTAAAGTACGTACATCAGTCTAATATTTCTGATAGCGTGGTCCCTTTGGCACGCATCTCAATTTCACTCATAACATATTAACCCTTCGACACGTCCATTCTGCTTAGGAAATCACCAAAAGGCAATTTACTTGCCGTGTGAGGAAATAAAATGAGTGACGGTTTGATGATCCATGGCTACTTATTGATACTTCTAATGGTCCTGCATGTAGACTAGACATCTAAGTTTTTGGATACGTGATATCTTGTGTTCCAATTGGATATAGCCACGTTTGTATATAGGTTGAAAAGTTACTTAAAAAGGTATTGGTATATACGTGAAGGGACAGGTACTAACTAGTTCTCTGATCTCTGTGTAGGTTAAGGTGACGTTCAGCCATTGATGATGAAAGAGCTGATCTGCTGACCAATGCCATTTTTTTCTGAAATAAGCACATCATATAGCATAAAATTGTACTACTTCACTAAAGTAGCTAGGACTAACTACAAAGGTCCGAACTGCAAAATCTTGTTACCAAGGATGCAGTGCAGATGGTATAGAAGATTATTCCTTCTAGCCAGATGCATGTCTCTAGTTTGAACTTTAAAAATGAATAAAATTTTGTAGAAAACATTTACAATAAGCTCACTTAATGTAGATTGGATTAGTCGTGTCAACGGGCTTATTGAATATCGGATGATTTAGAGTGAAAACTACCAATTAAAATTTGTTGCTACCGAAAGTACTATGGTGAGATAGTTAGGAATTCGAAAATACTACAATTCTTGACCATTAACCAGAATTTATAGGTATGACTCCTGAGAGTGCAAATATATAATTCTTAATTACGTAACATATTAAAGTGAAGACGATTGAGGAATGGTGGTCAATGTAAAAGATTGAGGACTTCAATCAAGAGATAATAGTAATCCCTACATTAGTTGTATTATTCTTTTCATTGAAACTTTAGTCCGGATAAAGTCATTAAAATAAGCAAGTATAGTACGTGATAATGATTATAACTAATTACTCACCATAACTAACATTCTATTCTCATTGGAGCAAGTTTATTGTATTCATTTTAGTTTTCTTTTTCAACTTAAAAACTTGTCCAATTTCACTGCAAAAGGTCAAATGAACATGAAAGAAGAAAAAGTACCTGACTTAGGTATTTGATTAGCTTACTCTATTTTAGAAAGCGACTAATCAATTGTCATTTTTCACATTTCATTGATTTGGTAAGTATGAAAACACACACTTTTTTTTTCTTGATAATAACTCCCTACAGACGTAGCATGCGACTATAATGCTGAAGTTGGTTGGGTGCAGGCCTTACTGAAAACTATGGAGCTACTGTTGCTATCTTATTCCTCTTAATTGCCTCTTCAATACTACTCTTCATTTCAAATTATGCCACATTTTTCATATTTTGAGATTCAAACTACATAAATTGTGATCAGCATTTAAAGATAATTATTTTTCACCATATTGATATGAAAAGAATTGTCACTTATTTTTTAATTTATATGTTAGTAATTCAAATTATTGAGGGTTATATAAAGTTGAATGAAAGAATATTTTCTGTGTTGCTACACAGTAAAATGTAGAGACTAGAGTATTCATAAACACTTGTATTTAACTACGTAATTGTGGAAAATGAGATAACTTCGGTGATTTAGAAGTTGTAGTTAGTTAACTTAACTTAGCTGAGTTGGCAGTTTTCCATGTTAGCTAGTCGATTGGATTAGATATTTTAGATTCCAATCTTATGTGTATAAGTAGTTGTTAGGTACAACTGTAATAGTTAGTTAGACAATTAACCATTCAGTTAGTTCATTGAATGAATGAGTTTTTTCTCTCTCTACAATTCTTCCCGAAAATATCTTCTTAGCTGCTTCTTAGCTCAAGACCTAGACTTCAATCTCTGATCTATTCTATTGATTTCTACATGGTATCAGAGCAGATCGGCCATTAATATGGTCATCTTTTTCACTTGATCGGAAAAATTGAAGTTCTTTTAGGGTTACGATGGCGAATGTAGGAAATCAGACCGGAAATGGAACCGGAGACCATGGGATTCTGGGGAGAAATCGTATTAAAACTGTACAGGATTTGGATCACAACCACCCGCTATTCCTTCATGCAGCTGATACCTCAGGAACAGTTCTAATTGCCCTTCAATTGACCGGATCGGAAAATTACTCCATCTGGAGCAGGGCGATGAGATTAGCAATTCTGGGAAGAAACAAGCTAGATTTCATCGAAGGGACCTGCAAAAAGGAGAATTATGAGCCGAATCTGGAAAATCAATGGGAAAGATGCAACGCGATCGTGCTTTCGTGGATCATGAACTGTGTCTCCAAAGAGTTATTCAGTGGAATAGTGTACTCAACGAGTGCAAGTGCTGTGTGGCTGGATCTCAAGGAGAGGTTTGATAAAGTAAACGAATCTAGGGTTTTTCAGCTTCTTAAAGAAATAGCAACAGCAAATCAAGGTACGAGTTCGATTTCAGTATATTATTCGAAATTAAGACTATTGTGGGATGAATATGAGTGTATTGCCTGAGCCCCGTGTTGTGACTGTGAAAAATCCTAAGGATATGCAAAACATATGCGTAGGCAGAAGCTTTTGCAATTTTTAATGGGGTTAAACGAGTCATATGAACAGGCTAGAGAGCAAGTGCTGATGATGATACAACTGCCATCAGTGAATGAAGCATACTCGATGTTAATGGATAGGGAAAGTCAAAGGGGATTGACAAACAATTATGTTGCAAACAATAGTGAGGAAATGACTGCACTAATGACTGTCAGAAAGGGAAATATGCAGAGAAAGAAGAAGAATTACAATGTGAAATGTGATTTTTGTGGACTGAAGGGACACATGAGAGATGATTGTTGGAAGTTAAATGGATACCCTGAGGACTATAAACCAAAAAGAAACTATAACAGCAATGCAGGGAACTACGGAAATAATGCAGGAAACAATGGAAACAGTGCAAGCAACAATAATAACTTTGTGAACAATAAAAACCTGGGAAGATATTCAGATAATGGATCTTACAATGCAGTAGCTGAAGGAAATAGAAGACTGGATGTAGCAGAATACAGTAACAATGCTGAGAAGGGGAAGGCTGTGAGAAATGCAGATATTCAGATGCCCTACTTCACATCTGAGCAGTTCCACAAGATAATGAGATTGATCAACAAAACTGATGAGGAGGATGATTTAGCCAACATGGCATGTATAACTAATGCCTTTATGGTAGATTCTAACAACAAAGATTGGATAGTGGACACAGGGGCCACAAACCACATGACTCATGACTTGA
Organism: Petunia x hybrida; assembly: GCA_037355625.1. Lineage (NCBI taxonomy): Eukaryota > Viridiplantae > Streptophyta > Magnoliopsida > Solanales > Solanaceae > Petunia > Petunia x hybrida. The sequence continues at coordinate 288,392 of JBBBVM010000403.1, read as the reverse complement.
ATTTACTCTCAAATAGAGTAAAATTAAGACAAGGAAGAAGGGTGCAGTTACCTAATAGGGAAGTAACTATTGTTACACATACAGGATCTTGTAAAATGATAGGAGAGAAGGAAGTTGATAATATACTGTATATTCAAGAATTCATGTACAACTTGATGTCAGTATCAAAGTTTACAAATGACCTGAATTGTTCTATCACCTTTTTCCCAAAATTCTATGTCATATAGGACCTTTGCACTGGGAAGGTCAAGAAGATTGGTAGGGAGAAGGATGGTCTGTACCTGCTATCACAGAAACAAGATAACTGTTGGAAAAACAAAACAGAAAGAAGTTTGATTGTAAGAGGAGACAAGCTGGATGTTGAGTTGTGGCATAGAAGACTTGGGCACTCATCTGTAAATACAATAAAACAACTGTATAGATTGAGTCAGGATGAATGCAACAAGGTTTTCCAGGAGTGTAATATCTGTCCACTGGCTAAACATACTAGGTTACCCTTTCACAGAAGCATACATAGGGAAGATGCAATTTTCAGTTTGTTATATATAGATGTGTGGGGTCCATATCATGTAAATACATTTGATGGTAATAAATTCTTCCTTACCATTGTGGATGACCATTCTAGAGTGACATGGCTATACTTGCTCAAACTAAAAAGTGATGTGATAGTGGTGTTAAAATCATTCATCAAGATGGCACAGACACAATTCAATGCCAAGATAAAAAAAAATCAGGACAGACAATGGAAAAGAATTCATATATTCTGCTTGTGAGGAGTTGTTTAGGGAAAATGGGATTATGCATCAAAGGAGTTGTGTCTATACTCCTCAGCAAAATGGAGTGGCTGAAAGGAAGCATAGACACATCCTTGAGGTTGCCAGAGCTCTGAAGTTTCAGAGTGGAATTCCATTAAAATTCTGGGGACACTGCATCTTGGCTGCATGTTACATCATCAATCGACTACCTATAGCTGTGTTGAAGTGGAAATGTCCATATGAAGTGTTCTACTAAAGAAAACCCAACCTTCAGCATATGAAGACAATAGGTTGTCTGTGTTTTGCCAAAAGAATGAACAACACTGACAAATTTGAGTCAAGGGCAGTGACATCAGTCCTCATGGGCTCTTCTGACAGCAGCAAAGGCTATATCTTATTTGACTTAGATAATGGTGTTTTCTTTGTCAACAGGGATGTGACCTTTAGAGAAACTCAGTTCCCTTTCTTGATTCACACACATGATGAACACCAAGTTTTCTTAGATGATGCATGGTGTGCCTTGCCCACAAATACCAGCAATCCTACAGTAGCAATGCCAGAAGATCCAGAAGTCAGTGCACCTACAACTAGCTCAGCTGTGACCCCTGAGACACAATCCAGTGAAGCATCTCTTGATGTTCAGATTGGGTCTGATGAACCTGACCCACAATGATCCCTGATGAACATGCTGCACCTACACACAACACTGCAGCACCACTGAGAAAGTCTACCAGAGACAAGAAACAACCAAGCTGGATGACAGAGTTTATTACAGCACAAGCTTCCTGTGACTCATCTATGCCATATCCTATGAGCAACTACATAGCCTATTATGCCTTAAAACCTCACCATCAACACTACTTGGCAGCCTTTACATCTGTTGTTGAGCCAACCACATTTGCTGAGGCCAGCAAGGATCCTAAGTGGGTTGAAGCCATGAAAAATGAGATTCAAGCTCTTGAAGACAACAGAACTTGGAAGTTGGTTCCCTTGCCACCTGGCAAGATTGCTATAGGGTGCAAATGAGTCTTCAAGGTGAAATACAAAGCCAATGGAGACATTGAGAGGTATAAAGCACGTCTGGTTGCTAAGGGTTATAATCAAAAGGAGGGCCTGGATTACCATGAAACATTTTCACCTATGGTGAAAATTGCTACTGTTAGAGCTGTTATTTCACTGGCTGCAGCTGAGGGTTGGTCGATCCAACAAATGGATGTTTATAATGCATTCTTGCAGGGAGACCTTTATGATGAAGTGTACATGCACTTACCTGAGGGATTTGCAAGTCAGGGGGAGACATACAAAGGTAACTCAGTGTGCAGACTTGTCAAATCTTTATATGGTCTGAAACAAGCCAGCAGACAATGGAACAGGAAGCTGACAGATGCCTTGTTGAAACAAGGGTTCACTCAAAGCTGTCTGGATTATTCTCTCTTCACACAGAGGAGAGGGCAGAGTATGGTTATGATTCTAGTATACGTGGATGATATGTTGGTAACAGGGAATGACATGAGCATGATAGAGGCAACCAAGAGAGATCTCCACAAGACCTTCAAAATAAAAGATCTGGGAGACTTGAAATTCTTTTTAGGAATTGAATTTTGTAGATCAAGGAGAGGAATACTGATGAACCAACGAAAATATGCAATGGAGTTGATCTCAGAGTTGGGGTTGAGTGGTGCTAAACCAGCCTGGACACCACTAGACAACAATCAAAAGTTTACCACCAAGGAATTTGATGAATTGATGGGAAACAAGGATGATGACTTACTTGAAGATAAAGGACAGTACCAGAGATTGATAGGGAAACTATTGTATTTAACCTTGACAAGGCTGGATATATCATATGTTGTACAAACACTCAGTCAGTTCATGCAACAGCCCAAAAGATCACACTGGGAAGCAGCCTTAAGGGTTGTGAGGTATGTAAAAGAGAACCTGGCATGGGAATATTGATGAGTAGTGAGAGAAGCAAGAAGTTAACAGCTTATTGTGATGCAGATTGGGCCTCATGCCCCAATACTAGGAGGTCAGTTACTGGGTTCATAGTGAAGTATGGGAACTCCATTATATCTTGGAAATCAAAGAAGCAGGGGAGAGTGTCAAGAAGCTCAGCAGAGGCTGAATACAGAAGCATGGCATCAACTGTGTCAGATTTGATTTGGATAATCAGGTTGTTTAGAGAATTGGGAGCTAGAGTTGAGTAGCCAAATGATCTCCATTGTGACAACAAGGCTGCCTTACAGATAGCAGCAAATCCAGTATATCATGAACGTACGAAGCACATAGAAATCGACTGTCATTTCATTAGAGAAAAAATACAACAGGGCATGGTGAAGACCAGACACATTGGGACTAAGGAACAAGAGGCAGACATACTCACCAAGGCATTATACAGAGTGCAACATGAATATTTGATGTCCAAGCTGGGAGTGCTGAACATTTTCGCACCTGCCAGCTTGAGGGGGAGTGTGGAAAATGAGATAACTTAGGTGATTTAGAAGTTGTAGTTAGTTAACTTAACTTAGCTGAGTTGGCAGTTTTCCATGTTAGCTAGTCGGTTGGATTAGATATTTTAGATTCCAATCTTATGTGTATAAGTAGTTGTTAGGTACAGCTGTAATAGTTAGTTAGACAATTAACCATTCAGTTAGTTCATTGAATGAATGAGTTTTTTCTCTCTCTACAATTCTTCCCGAAAATATCTTCTTAGCTCAAGACCTAGACTTCAATCTCTGATCTATTCTATCGATTTCTACAGTAATCATCAATAATAGTACTCCCTCTGTTCCAAAAAAGATGACATGTTTCATATTTCGAGAGTCAAACGAGTTTATTTTGACCGTGAATTTGAACATATAATCTTTAAGTTTTTTTTTTTGAAACGATATTTATATATTTAGAAACTACGTAAAAAGTACTATAAGTTGCAATAATTAATAATTCAAAATAATTAAAAAAAATAAACTCGTTTGACTTTCGAAATACGAAATATGCCATCCAGGGTGGAAGAGAGCGACTAATATTTTGGGAACACGGGAGAGAAGTCAAAGGAAAGGAAATGGATACTGAATTAGTGGAACATAAGTCGATAAAAGTGGAGCGTATAGTATAGAGTTAACAAAGAATTAGAGTATGTGGAACTGAGCTAGTGAAGAGCACGTCTACTATTGTGCCTCACGTGCGCCAGAGATTAAAGTTGCCTTCAGTCTTTCATCTGACAATGTTAGGTAATTACAGCATATACTATATACATAAGTAGAATTTTGTTGTCACCCTCGTCTTCTCAAGCCAGTTTCCTCCTGTCAAAACTCTTGCTTTTCGTGGAGTACAATACCAAACCCCAAATGGTTCAGTTCTCGGAACCAAATGAAGACCAGTCAAGGTCTTTACCATTTTCTAGTTACTCCTAGTAATTGATGGTAAAAGCTTACGTGTGTTTTATACCAAGCTTTACAATCCTAGTTAAGTATAAGAGCTTTCGTGTGTATTTCTTAAAAGGTGTGGCACATCTCAAATGGGTAATTTGGACCGAAAGGAGTACTAACCAAATATGGTTGAGTGAAAAATATAGTATCAAACATCCATTAATTTAATATATAATGAATACTCGATATGTTACACATCACTTATTAGCTCCCTTTCCATAGTTTAATACTTTGAAAGTGTTTGGTTCACATGTTAATTATACAAAACTTATAGCAATAACAGTTATTAAAATCGATTAGTATATATATTCTTATTCCACAATCTATCACTAGCAGGAAGTAATAGGTAGATCCTTGTATATTTAATGTGAATATTATGTAATACTGACAGCACTATGATGCATTAAATTATACAGTCAACTAAATAACAAGTATTGTCTCCATCTATTTTTATTTGTCTAAAAATATGGGTCTTGGACGCCCCATAAAAATTATTAATGATGTGCCTATTACTAACTTATCCACTCATTAAAGATATTTGATCTCAATTGTTTGTATCACTTGGAGTTTTCAGTTCAACTTAATGATAATGGTATAATATGAATGATTTATTAAAATGAACAAAAGAAAGATGGATATATTTTTAGTATATTAGATAAGTAAAAGTGGACGGAGGGAGTAATACTATGATTGTTAATCTCTATACTCTGATATAGTATTGTTTGATGCAGAGACTAATATTCCATTTCCTTCCAACCAAATGGTTCCTTAGGTTTATATGACAAAAGTATAGTCTATACTATACTCTATGACATAAACACTGGTCTATGTCTGTATCTCGTGTTAATCAAGTTACTTCAGTAGTTGGCTGATAAATACACGCTCGTCCACTCCATCGGGGCACTTACCTAAAATGTCACTTACTCCTAGACACCAGTAAAAAAGAGTGTGCTACTTGGTTTTTTCATATAAAGGAAATTAAACAAGACAAGTCTTTACCATCTTTTGAAATTGGCTTCATCTATATGCTCCTATACTTCATCTACTCAAGCTGAATTTGATCTTTCTCTCTTTTTATTAATCCTGTAATATATTAAACTGTCTTCTTTTTGCAAAAAATATTATGGCTAACAACAATATGTATCATCATAATGCTAATACATCATTTTCTTGGACTGAACCTGATCATGAACCTGATGATATATCTGTGTTTGTTAGACAAATTCTCCGTCCATCTTCTTCTTCATCATCAAATTTTATGAACATGAAGGGTAGTGAAATGCAATATTCATCATCATTACCAAATCTTTTGTCTAAAAATCAGCATGGTCTTGAGTCATGTTCAATGTTGAACACTTCATCAGGCAACATCTTGTCTTCTTTTTCTGGAGCTTATAATATTCCAACAGGTGTAGTAAATGTTTGTTCTTCATCTGTTGGAACTATGGACAATGATCTAGATGAGTATGAATGTGAAAGTGAGGTACTTCTACACTTCCTACTTTGTTTTTATTAGTTTATTTGTTAAGTTAAGTTCTGAGTTTGGTGCATATAAAGTTTAAGTACTATAGTGATCTATTATTTTTTTTTCTATGCAGGGTGGTACAGAGGATTTTGTAGTGGAAGCTTCAGGACAACAACCATCATCATCATCATCTCGTAACTCTTCAAAGAGAAGCAGAGCAGCTGAAGTCCACAATTTGTCTGAAAAGGTTGTTTCTTTTTGTTAAGTTCAGCTAGATTTATACTCAATCCATCCCACTTTGTTTGTCATAATTAATTTGAGAGTCAAACAAGTGTTTTTATTACCACAATGCTTTTATATGTCTTTTAGATATTTTGAATTTTCCAAATACGTAAATTTTATTTTAAAAGATTAAAGATTCTGTGTCCAAATTCACGGGTCAAGTTTAACAATTTTACTCTCGAAATTCGAAGTATGACAAATAGTGGGACGGAGGGAGTAGTTGTCTATGTTGTTGACCCATAATCTGAGAAAGAGAGTGATAAGTGAGCCTTACAAGTCGAACATATCAAGTTTAAATCCTGGCTCCGCCTATGCGTGTTGCTAATGTTATTGGTATGCACTTGGCAGAGGAGAAGAAGCAGGATTAATGAGAAGATGAAAGCATTGCAAAATCTAATTCCAAACTCAAACAAGGTGAGGAGTTCTTTTGCAATTCTAAATGAGTCTTCAAAACTAGAAAAAATGAGTTAAAGATTGATAATGAGTTGATTATTTTCTAATCGATGTTTGGACAGACTGATAAGGCTTCAATGCTTGATGAAGCCATTGAGTACCTCAAGCAGCTTCAGCTCCAAGTACAGGTCTGGTGCTTTTATTTGAATTTTGCTGCATGTGTTTGTAATAGTATGTGTTTAGGATGATAGGATCTTGATCCATAAACAAGGCCTAGATAAGTGCATTTTGGTACTAACACACAGAGTAAAGATGCACATTAGTATAATTTAGCCTGTGATAACAGAGAATTATCAGTTTTTTACCATTTTATTTACCAGAGAAATTTTACTTGCTGTTACCTTATAAATGAACTGATTCTGTAGATACACTTTACACTGTCATAGAACTTAAACTCATTTAGAATGACTTCTAGAGCTAGTTCCTCTGCTTTTCCTGTTTAAACTCATTTGATGAAGAATAGCCCTCATTTTCAAAATTTATTAGTCACTAGATCAAGTCTGAATTATCAGGAATTTGTTCCTTTGCTCAACTTAACTCTCCATGAGTTGACCCTATGGTAAAGATTGTATATTTTTGTAGTGGATAATTCTATTGTGGCCATTTATTGGTATTTCCAGGACCTCAATTGTCTGTTTTACAACAGCTGAGGAGATCAAAGACTATTCCGTTCCTGGACATCTCTTTGGGTTCTGAACACCTTGATTTTACTGTTCTAGTTTTCCTGTGCGGTGTCTTTTTAAAGGAAGAGGTCAAGGCACTGACTCTCAAATGTCATCTTTTGTAACACGTCAAGAGAAATGACATAGACAGGGTCATTGCTTAAAGAGTTTTATTGTCGAATTGATCTCAATATTGAATCTCGATAGATAGCTAGTACTATGCAAAGGTGCTTGATGAAAACGGGCATACAACAGTGAAAATACAATTGATAACGACAACTGAACATTGTGTTTTAAAAAGGCACCATTCTTGCTCAACCGAGACCTGATCAAGTGCAACCAATCTTCTTTCATGTTCATCTGAGTGCTACATAAGTTATTCGAATTGTTCAGTAGGTAGATAACTTCTTTCTCCTTAATTGGATGACCAGTTGTAGGAACTGGTGGGTGTGGAATGACATTGGCATCATAGTGACACATAGGCTTGAATGAAATAACTAATTTCCTGTTATTTACCTGGAACGTTTGTTTTCACTTTGGTAACTGATAACTGGAAAAGATAGAAAGGGTAACTTGAGTCTTAATACATCAATATTAGATTCTTGAAGCATTCATCTTCCTGCTGTTTTGGATGATTATTGTTGTCATCTGCACCTTTGTGTTCGGAAATTCTTTTGGCTAGTCTATCATTTCAGAATATTTCCTAGGTCAGAGCTAGATCTGGTAGTCTGTTATCCTTTAACACTAGTTAGTTTGATTGTGTATTGAATGATGGCGTTCTTGAATTTTTAGATGTTGACGATGAAAAATGGGTTATTTCCTCTTGGCCTTCCACGAGTGCTACAGCAAAATCAACTCTCCCAGCAAAGAATGGGTTTATGCGAGGGGGATGGATTCATGAAGGATAGAGTGGCCAGCGCTCTCCATGTTAACCAAGACACCTCATTAAAAGCCATTTTCAGTCCATCCAATAATTGTACAGAAACAAAGCTAACACCAGTGGCAACAATGGCAAATGTAAACTTACACAATGCTTTTGAATCAGAGTCATCAATCAATACTCACCTCGATCCCTTTCAGCTCTCAAGAACTTCCAAGGTAAGTTTAACGTGAGTTCAGCTGCAGCATAGTAGTGCAGAGTAAAGAATCCATAAATTCAACCATTTGACATTCATATTGTTTATGTTGCAAAGGGAATGTGGAAGGAGGATTGGTTACCTTTACATGAACTGAATGAGAGACCATCAACCGTATCAATTGGTAGGTTTTCAGATTAACATCCTTGCCTATATAACAAGTTTTGCTTGTGATCCTGGTCTCTTTACCGTATTTGTTCCATTGTGTTATAGGAGCACACGTCGCATCCTTGGCTCCCTTTGATACAAATGCATCTAACTTGAAGAGCAACACCCTCGAAGCCTGCTTGCATCGATATCAATTAGGAGCTCTGAATGAAACCAATATGGATTGCGACCAACTTCTTGCCCCACATTTGTATAGGTAAGTACACATTACACGGTTCTGCTTTCATAACAAAGGATATTTTGATTTATATTCTAATTTTTCTAGTTCCATTTTCAGTCATGTTGGAAGAAGTACATCTGTTGACATTATCAAAAACGAATGCAGCAACTTCTGAAATATTGGTAACATTGTCCTGCTGGATTTTGTCGTATCTTGCCTGCTTAGATAGTGTTCATGTAGCTAATTTATGGTAAAAAAAGCCATTGTATTTAGCTAATCAAAGTCCGCATTGTTTGTTACGGTTATTTTGTGGAAAGTTTGGAATACAAATGTAAAGACTGGACTATTTTCTATCTTGTTAAGACTAGTACTACTAGGCATAGAATATCCTTATGTAATGCTCATATTCATCCGATTAATCCAAAGCTTTGATTGGACATACTTCTTACTCGTAATATTGTTAAATGGATGAATTGAAAAGGGTTACAAGAAACAAGAGGGTTAATACATGTCTAGGCTTATACTCACATCTTACTGCCTTTAAAGATGAAAGTTCTTTTCTAGCTTGTTGAGGAAATCCAGAGATTTGCTGTGTTAATTTATCGAACAGTCACCACCCTTAATTACTCAAATGAATATATCATGTTGTTTTCTTTCAATTTATACTTTACAGTTCTTCTCTTTTTTTCAAAATGTTGAAAATTGAAAAGCAGAAATTTTGTGTAATCACTTATAGAATCATGTCAATGGAAGAAAATGTACTTTGAACTTGTCAAACAAGGAAAAGAGAGATGAGCATGTCGATTGCATGCAATATGATTCGGTTATCCGTATATAATTTAACAAGTTACGTTAAATAGAAGGCCTATTCAGATTAGTATTAATAATAATAGTCACTTACTACTACATAGTGTAGGTTACCTTGATCTAATAATACGAAAAAGTTATAGGATCTTCTCATAACCAAATTATTGTTTTCATTTTCTAGCCGGTATATACAGATTATACATTGATATGGTTATACATACATTACACATGAATGACATATTTAATACTATTCTATAAGTGGGAAGCCTCTAAATTTAAAGGTGCAAAATTAAAAGACCAAAATACCCTTGCAATCAACTATTACTCCAAGAACTTTTCATGCCCAAAGATGTAACTATACATTCATTAAAACTAATAAAAAATATTTAATAAAGATAACGAAAAACAAAAATTCTAAACTAACAATTGTAGAAATATAATTGACGCCAAATAAGTGAATTAAACTTTATTTATTTTCTTTTTCGTTCATTCTTTGGTTTGGCACTTTGGCTTTGGCTTATTGTCTAAAAAAGATATCAAAATATTAGACCAGGAGTTTATATATAAATTCAGTAGTTGTTAGTTGATTTCTTTTTTAAATCTTATATATAACTTTTTTTTTTTGTTATTACTTTGTTTTCGACTTATTGTCTAAAAAAGATATCAAAATATTAGACCAGACTTTGATAAATAAACACAATAGTGATTAGTTTATTCTTTTTAAATCTTATGTATATTTTTTTTTTGTTAATTTGTGAGGATATATATGACAATAAAAAATAAAACACTCTCATACGTATTCAATTAATTTATTCAATTTTTTTTTTTTAAAAAAAAATCTTTATTCACGAATAAAAGTATTATTTTACACAAAGAACTAATTATTTTGTGTAGGTGTAGACTATAAAGTTGATGATGATTTTCTAGCCATATTAAGGAAGACATGTGATCGAATTACTTACAACTTTTACAAATCACTATTTCCATCCGGCAACAACATCTTGATTTGTTCGCAGTTCTAAAAATGAGGAGACAACAGTTTCTATTAAAAAGTATAAAAACTTTAAGATGCGTCACATTTGCAAACATAGTCAATGTTGCTCACATTCACTTTTAAATTAAATTATGTGTTATTGAGGTATAAAAAAATGTATTGATATTAAGCTGAATAATTGATATGGAGTACTATATTACTAAAATTTGCATGATTAAAATCGTCAGGGGTCTACCAGAAACAGCCGCTCCATCTTGGTAGGGGTAATGTATGCGTACATCTCACATTCCCCAGACCCCACTTGTGGGACTACACTGGATATGTAATTGTTGTTGTTGCATGATTAAAATCATTTAAATATTAATTACTGGCTCGACCGGAAAGGATTTGATATATAAGCACTTTTAATTTATATTTTTTCTTTAATTTACGAGCCACTATACATACTTATTACAAAATATTTGTAATTTTTATACAAATTATTTAGAATACACGTGCATCAGAAAACTAGTAGTATATATAATCCTCTAGCTAGTTTTTGTTTAAATGGTTGGATGGCTGGTTCTTTCTTATTTTCTTGTCATTCCAATGCAAGTTTAGTACTACCTCGTTTACAAGCAAATGAGGCCGTGAAAAGTTCTCGGCAAAATTATATTGGAAAAAAAAAGTGTTTGCTGAAGAAGAAGAAGAAGAAGAAGACTACACTAAGGGGTCGTTTGGTTGGCTATGTATTAAAATAATACCAGCACAAAATTCAGCACTAAGTTAGTATCATGTTTGATTAGTTTGGAGAGATTTTAATGTTTGGTATAAAATTAGTATCATGTTTGGTTGCGCTTTTGTATATTCCGCATAGCTAATACCCGCATAAGTTATGAGGGAATCTATGTATTATTTTATGCGGGGTAGAAGGTGGAATAAGTAATATGTGTATTAGTAATGCATGTATTAAAATTTAAAATGACAAAATTAACCCTCATAATAGTAAGGATATTTTTAAATTATATTTAAGGAATAACTAAATATTTTAAATTATAACATTGTATATTATTTTGTAATATATTAGTGTTCAAGAAATAATCCCTATGTTATAATATATGTATAGCTAATACCTACATTACTAATATCCGCATTACTAATACCCCATTATTAATACACACACTACTAATACCCGCATTACTAATACGTACATTGTTAATACCCACATAAACTTTATCTCAACCAAACAACGCGTAATAGTATAATTGTTTTTTCGAAGTTTTGTCTTGTTTCAAGAAATGCTCTTTTAAAATGTCCATTTAATAGGAGAAGTACAGATTCTTAATACAACTGTCCCAACCAAGCACTCAGCAAGACTTCAGACTTGTTAGGAGAATCTGCACATGAACACAGACTTTGAAGAGAGAAAAAAGGGGGATATGTCCCTTTGAATTTGTCTCGTTTCATTTGTGTAGTACTTATTCCGTCCATTTTACGTGGCACCATTTAACTGGAACAGAATTTAAGAAAATAGAGGTTGATCTTGTAAAGTTTTAATTTTATCTTTGAAAATTTTTAAATAGTTGTCGAATAAAAAAATGTGTCTTTTTTTTTTAACAAACAAAAAAATAAATGGTGACACATAAATTGAGACGGGGAAAGTATTATTTTTGGAGGGTTAAAAATCCTTTGTTGGCTCAATCCTACAACACTAACCAGCATAACAGACAAAAGAAAGAAAAGAAAGGGAAAAAGTAGTGGTGTTGATTAACATATATCCCAAGTTCGCAATTCGAAGAATATTACCCACTGGTCCTATATTCTATTTAAAGATGAAGGGAAAAAAATAGGACCACAGTTATTGATCTACATTCTTTAAAGAAAGTTGAAAACAAAGCAATTATATTACTCTCTCTTTCTCTACTAATTTATGTACAATACTTTCTTATTAATTTGTTCTGAAAAAATGACACCATTCTATATTTAATAATAATTTAATTTTATATTAATAATTTTATTATTAATTAAATAATTTACAACCACAAATTTTAGACAAAAAATTTAAAAAAAATCCCTTATTTTTTAAACTTCATACCGAGTCAAATATGACATAAAATAAAGCGAATGTATTACATTGGAACCAGAGAACCGATATAGTAAGACAACGATAAAAATTGAACTTGCACTTATGATGGTTTATAAAAAACCTATATTATACTATAAACTTTGATAGAATAAAGTGACATGCTTATTATCCATTATATTGCACATCTTTATCACCAGTGATCTCATGATTTTTCGATTATAAAAAAAAAAAAAAAATTAGAGTTTCCTCTTTCAATTGTCATTCCCAAATTTCACCAACTCTCCTTTAACCCAAAAAAAAATCTTTTAACCAAATAATAATAGTTGTGTGGACTTGCCAGTCCAAAGTCAAGAAAGACTTTCCAGTCCAAGTAGCCCAACCCAAACACCAAGCCAAGGCGCCGCCCGCCACTGAATGCGCTTTTTCAGTTAATGAAAAGGCAAAAAGCAAATAGAATCTCAAAAAAACCTTGGCGCTATCGTCATAATAATTAATATATCGTCTTTTACCAACTTAGTTATCAACGTTCTCAACATATTTATCTTCTCACTTGCTCTCTTTATAAAACCTCATTTTCCAGTTTCTCTATTATCTGAACTGCGGTAGCCTAAGATATTTGTAGTTAAATTATGGGTGAAAGTATAGTAAATGGAGGAGCTGATAAAATAGATGGACCGACGAATCCAATGGTGACACCTATATTAACAGATCTTTATCAGTTTACTATGGCTTATGCTTATTGGAAAGCTGGCAAACATAACGAACGCGCTGTGTTAGTTTCTTCATTTTCACTATTATTATTTATTTGTTGTTATTTGATCATGATACTTAATAGTAAATATTTGACAAATTGCTACTATCTCTGTTTTAAGTTTATGTCGCTTGTTTCACTATTCTAGAGTCAAATTGTATGAACTTTGAACGATATTTTAACACGTGCAACTTCTATTAGTACTTTTTGCAGAGTTTTTGAATAGCTAAATTTTAATTTTAAACTATTGAATTAATTTAAATCAATTTAGGTTTAGTGTTGCCGCATAAACTGGAACGGAAGGAGTAACATTATAACCGTATCATTTGATGTTATGTGGATGCTATTGTTATTGATCATGATGCTTAATTAATGAATATTTGAAATAATTGATGGTAACATTATAACCCAATCATTTTCACTTTAATTCTCTTCATTTTCATTCTAAGTATTGCTAAATTTTATGAATTTGATGCTATTATTTGGGTATTATTGTTATTGATCATGATGCTTAATGAATATTTGAAAACCAAATTGACATTTTAAGCGTATTAGTGTTCATTTTCACTCTTAAGTTTCGCTAAATAATGTTATTGTGATACTGAATATTTGAAGAATTGCTAACATTTTAACTGTGTAATTAATAATTTCATGCTAATTACTCTTCAAAATTTATGCTTTTGATACTAATATTACTGAACGCTTATTCTTATTTATCCTGATGCTTAGTGAATGTTTGAAGAACTATTACCATTTTAATTGTGAGCAAGCGGAGTATTTAAGCATTTGGTTAATATTTCCAGGTTTGATTTGTATTTCCGGAGGAATCCATTTGGCGGTGAATATACAATATTTGCTGGTTTAGAAGAGTGCATAAAGTTTATTGCTAATTTCAAATTTACTGAGGATGAGATTGCTTTTATCAGGTCGTCGTTGCCTCAGTCATGTGAGGTAAAGTTGTTATCAGCAAATAAATATGGAGCCATAATTTGTGGTATTAAAAATGTATTAAAACTTTCCACTTGAGAAATGGGATCAGGAAATCTAAAAGAGAAAGTAGTATAAGCATTTCGGGGCATAATGGTGTACCTTTCATTGGATTTATATTTTCCTTTATACTTAAAGAATTGTTTGCAATGCTATAAGTTGTGAGTGATTGACCATAAGCATACAAAATGGATTATGTAGGACGGCTTCTTTGAGTACCTTCGAGGAATTGACTGTTCAGATATTGAGATCTATGCTATTTCTGAAGGATCAGTAGTCTTTCCCAAGGTACCGCTGATGAGGATTGAAGGAGCAATTGCTGTGAGTTCCACTAACACTTTGAATTATTCGTGCTTGTTTCTGGAAGTCTGTTTCATCTTTTCAGTTTGAAGTTCATCTTTAACATGCTTGAAGCTTGCTTGTGTCTCATAGGTGGTTCAACTACTGGAAACTCCATTTGTGAACCTCATAAACTTTGCTTCACTAGTTACTACTAATGCTGCAAGACACCGTTTCGTTGCTGGAAAGTCCAAGATACTGCTTGAATTTGGGCTTCGGAGAGCACAGGTTGTTTATCTTTCATTTTGATAATTGTAAATTGGACGGGCTATATGACTTACAAACTATGAATAGATTTTTTGTACCTTCATGAGTAGGGTCCTGATGGCGGTATATCAGCATCAAAATATTGCTATATGGGTGGATTTGATGCGACAAGGTACTCGTTTCACTGTGTTTCCATGAATAGTAGCACTATCTACTTATCTAATTAAATGGGACGTGGACCTCAAAAATTCGTTAAATTCTATTATAAAACTTAGAGGCTTATGAGCTAGTAACAGTTCCATTTCAACTACTGTAATTGGTGTAATTAAAATTTTTAAGAGCTCTTAATATGCAGTTCACCTACTGCATTATCAGTGCAACTGTGAGTCATTTGTAGTTACTTTCTTATTCAAGGAGCAAGATCACACGAGTGAAGCAAGAGTAGGATCTTGATACTAGTGTTTTAACATCAATAAGGATCATAATCTGCAAATTCACATGTTGCCTGAACATCAGATAAACTTTCATATTAGCTCATTAGCTTTTTCAAATGATAGAACTAAAAAAATCTATCCTTCAAGGACGAATTTCATCCATAAGATGGATGAGTTCCTCCTGATAAACAACTGTGATGCATATTTATGTTTAAGGCTGCATTGCCGCAATGTTACACTTTCTTCTTGTTCTCTTTTTTTCCTGGCTGTGTGTGTCATTTTATTGATAAAGAAATTGAGCTACTTTTTGTAGGTTAGAACACTGAGATATGTCTTCCCCTCCCTTTGATGATTTAATTCTTTTTATCATAACCAAGCCCAGGTGGATCACTATGTTTCTTGTTTTTACAGCAACGTGGCAGCTGGGAAGCTGTTTGGAATCCCACTCCGAGGAACACATTCTCATGCCTTTGTTAGCTCATTTCTGGTAGGTGCAACCTTGCAAACGTTTTTGCACGCCCTTATAATTAGTGAGACCTGTATTGTGAAAGTGCTGGTCTTTTGTTGGAGCATGGTTAAGAATCAGGTCTTAGGGCCTTAGGCTAATAAAGATATACTGTTCAATTCCCATTCTAGTCTTTCAGCAATTTCTTTTTCCAATGAATGTTGTTTTTTTTCAACGAATGTTTGTTTTTCATCAGTTACCAATCTGATGTTTGTTCTGTAAATCACATCTGATGACATTGTGAGTTAGATACTGAAAGGATGATTTTGGTTGTTAAGCAGATCACTTTCGTTAAACTCTCTGGTAGAGCCATTGGTTGTTGAAGTTGAACACAACTATTTGTTGTTTATTGTTCTGTGTGAATTGATAGAGTACATATACTGCTTGTATATACACAGTTGGTTGATTGACAATTGTAGATTCTTCTTCAATGACATCGGGTACTTCATCTGACTATATGCTAGTCTTGCATAATTGCATATAGCCTTTCAATTATGAGCCCATATTCAATTATGTGCATTGGAACTCCCGCTTAGAGCTAATTCTTGGTATCCATATGATTGAGGAATTTTCAATAATACTTAATAATCTTCCATTCTGACTTCAGACAGAACCCTTGGTAGTTGAGTGGATTTTAATTTGTGAACTCATCAGGTCTTGTTTTCCTCTTGGTTACTAGTTTCAAGTTTTTTACTATCAAGTGTTTTGTCCTGTGCACTTCGTCTTGCTTCTTTACAAACATAAATATTGATCTCCAGAGGCCTAATACTTGTTTTGCTATGGAATGTGCGCTCTACTTCTTCTACTTGCTTGAAGTAGTCTTTTATCTAACTTAATCTACATAATGCAGAGCCCAGATGAGATCATTGAGAGATCACTCAAACATCATGACGGTTCCAGTGTTTGTGAGGATTTTGTTAGTCTGGTACAGACATGGCTTAATAAATTGAAGGTATTACCTTACCCAGATTCAGCTGATCATCTCATTGTTTTGATATACCAGTTGGATCATCAAAGTTTATTAAAGTTTTCCACTTGGTCTTATATTCTTGTATGTTGACTACCTGAATTTATCATTCTGGTGAATCATACTGGTTCTCCATATTACTATCACCTCTTTCATTTCAAATATCTTTTAGGTTTGACTTCATTGTTTCACCTTTCCATTTTGATACTCTGTCTGCTCTAGTTAATCTTCCTTACAGTACACGCTCAAAATCCATTCCATCAACAGGAGATGGATTTTAATCCAATTTCATTATTGTCAGGTGTCAT
Organism: Petunia x hybrida; assembly: GCA_037355625.1. Taxonomy (NCBI): domain Eukaryota; kingdom Viridiplantae; phylum Streptophyta; class Magnoliopsida; order Solanales; family Solanaceae; genus Petunia; species Petunia x hybrida. The sequence continues at coordinate 271,519 of JBBBVM010000403.1, read as the reverse complement.
TGAAGTAGGCCTAATATAGAAAACCTGATGGACTTTATGTTTCCTCTGTACCATTTAATTGCCCAAAGGTAGTGAGATATCTATACTCCTATATTTATTTCTGCTTAACCCCTAAGGATAGCTGAACTCATAGACAGCTTAGTGGATATGTGCCCAATGCATTCTAGGGCATGATTCCAGTGGACAAACTGTGTCCTTTCAGGTGATGTGTGTGCTGGGACGTACCCCTCCCTTCCACCCCAAAAAAGAATAAATAATGCTACTTAGTGGTTGCATACCTTTACTAAATAGAATCTACATGTTTCTTTTGATTGTTTACGAGAAATAATTGCATGAAGAAATTTTCTCTTAGTATTCACAGCGAGGCTGGAAAATTAAAGTATCATAAATCTCATGTGGGCTTCCCTTAATTCTTGTACAAGACTTGGAAATCCTTAGCATCAGTAAAATATTTCCCTCTCTTGATGTATAAAGCATTTGCTACTCTATCAGTATAGGGAATTGCTCTGGAATCTGCTTCTCTTCCTTTTTGAGCTTGGATTTTATTGATCTGATGACTCTGTGATCTTTTCAGTGGTCACATATATTAGGTGGGATATTCAGCGAGACAAACCAAAGTGAGTTAGCAGCTTTCACCTCATATGCACTTGCATTTCCTGGAAGCTTTTTGGCCCTTGTAGACACTTATGATGTAAGTACCGGCTGAAATTTATTACCTTATCCAAAAAGAGTAGCGGTTGTGGACTTTTGCAATTCCTTGTGCTTTTTCTCTGTATTTTGTGATATTTGACCTTGCCATCTAACTCTTTGAACATGTAGTTGGTAAAGCTAAAACTCTTAGTCGACAATTGCACTAATTTCAGGTTCTATCATTATATCATAGACATCAAAATCTACAATTGAAAGAAACAACTTTTTTGTCATGATTCTTGGTTGAGCTAGGCTAGTAAATTTCTTTATACTTGAAATTCAAATTCAAATTCAGCTAATGGTATTGTTTCCATTGAGTTGTTCTTATGATGCATCCTCCTTTGTTCTTTGATAACGTGTGCATGCACATTAACAGGTTATGAGAAGTGGTCTTCCAAATTTTTGTGCGGTTGCTCTTGCACTTAATGATTTGGGGTAAGCTCTTAGTGTGATGAATTCCGTTTTGATTGTAAATTGCCTTTATTTCCTGCACGTCTTAGCTTCTCGTGCGATTCTTAATTGGTTGGTAGGTGCATTAAAAAAGGATGTGCCAACTGGAATTCCTAATTTTGTGATTTTGTTACTCTGATATATTTAAGCTTGTGTTACTTTGTTTTGCTTCCATGACTTCCAACCCCCCCCCCCCCCCCACAGGATCGTTTAACGGAGCGAAAAGCACAAATAACCAAAGTTAGCCGGGATCATCGGAAGTTCTAAGGTCTTTAGCCTGTGAGCATATCGTCTTAGGTTGAGAAACATGTGCCCTCCTCTTAGTATTTTCAAGATTATATGTATATATGCTTAAGTATGTGTGTGTGTATATATATATATATAATATATAATATATATATATATGGGGAGGGATAGTCTAGGGGAAAGGATCCTCTGCCTTTAACCATGAGGTTTGGGTTCAAGTTACCGAGAGAGAAAAGTAGGAATGGCCCAATGCTGACTGACTACTAGGCAGAAGGGGTTTCTGTGGGATGTGTGTCTGTGGGGGGGGGGGGGGTGAGTGTTTAGGTTTCCATATTTATTTATAAAAAAGAAAAGTTTTTATATGAGAACTTTGATTAGATGAACCACGACTTCACTTGTATATATATTTTTCTCACATCATCTTGTGTGTGCTATTAGTGGAAGTTATTTCATCAAGAAATAAGAGACATATTTGGATGTCTTATTTACAATTGATTGTGCAGAACCTTTCTATTTCATAATTACACAAGGTTTAATTTTTTTTACTAATAGCTCAACATTGATATCTCCCTTGCTTTCCTAATCAATCAACTGTTTTATGAGCAGTGTATTTCTGTAAGTCTGAAATGTTAGTTTGGTTAAACTTCTCTGTTTCTATTTCCCTTGGTAATTTTCTAGTGTAGTCATTGCTCTTTGTTCCATGCCTGCTACATTTTTTTTCAGGATGTTTAGCATTTACATACTATTATGCAGGTATAAAGCAGTGGGCATTAGACTAGACTCTGGTGATCTTGCTTATCAGTCATGTGAAGCTAGGAAATTCTTTTGTGCTATTGAGAAAGAATTTGGACTGCCTGGTTTTGGAAAGACGAATATCACAGCCAGCAATGACCTTAATGAGGAAACTCTGGATGCATTAAATAAACAAGTAAGAACATGAGGATTCTCTCACATATTTCTACTATCTTGTGCTACGTCATTCTATTATTTTTTTTTAAAAAAAACTTTTTTTTCAAACCCCACCCCTCCCCACCCCTCCCCCCTCCCTTGGAACAAATAGTGGCCCTCCCACTTTTTGCTCCTATGGTGACTCGAACCCGCAACCTCTTAAATGTAGGTGAAGGGTGCTTGCCATCTGAGCAACCCTCACTTGTCACGTCATTCTAATTCTCTTGTGCTACTCTCTGTGGATTATTGATAGTCTAGTTGGCACCTCTTTTTTTTTTTTTTTTTGTTTGGGTGATTCACTCTGTTGTATCTAGTAGAGTTATCTGGATTAAGGATGCATACACCCAAAGTAATTATGTCCATAAATGTATTTCTTCAGTGCATATAGTTGATCAGCTGAGAATGTAGTATGAACAGGCAAAGTATGAAGTTGGCTTGCATAATGATTAACCCCCTCATTAGTCATTTTACTTGTGTACACAAACAGTTCTTGTATAAATAAATCCATACCCTATTCCCTGGACTCTGCGTAACTTTTGATGTCTTTCATTTTAGAACCCTCAAATAAATTTGAGTTTATAGCTCGAATGTTGGTTCTCATATCTGCTTACTTCCATTTTTCTCCTTCAGTAAAGCTACATCAACTAATTTCCTGTACAGGGTCATGACGTTGATGCATTTGGTATTGGAACTCATTTGGTTACCTGTTATGCTCAAGCTGCTCTGGGTGTTGTGTTCAAGTTAGTTGAGATCAACAATCAGCCGAGGATCAAGCTTTCAGAAGATGTATCAAAGGTTTGCTTGAAGCTATGGATAGTGATTTGCCATTTTGTTTTGGTGCAGGAATTCATGATCTTTTTGTTTCTAGGTCTCTATTCCATGCAAAAAGCGGTGTTACAGATTGTACGGGAAGGAAGGTTACCCCCTTGTAGACATAATGACTGGTGAAAATGAGCCACCGCCTAAGGTATCTAATGACGCTTGTCTTGTTTAGCTCCTAGTAGCTCTTCCTGTTATTTCTTTCTTTAGAAATTAGATAAATTTTTCGGGTACAAGGAGCAGATAATGGAGTATCGGAACTCTTCAAATAGATGAGAGGCTATACTAGTCAGCGTAGTCTAATCTTTTGCTATTATCTGCATCATTGCTACTTCCGTTTTGCTGCTATGTATGTAAATATTTCATCACCTACCTAGTGATTTATTGTCAGCAATGAGATGCCTTTTAGCTTCTTTAGAAAAGGCAGATAATGGAGGATTTACGCCTGCACTTTGACAGGTAGGACAACGAATTTTGTGCCGCCACCCATTTAGTGAATCTAAAAGGGCATATGTGGTGCCCCAGCGTGTTGAGGAGCTTTTAAAGTGCTTTTGGCCTGGAAGTTCAGGTAAGAGTTGCAATCTCTCGAGTATCAGTTTCTTTTTTTTTTTTTTTTTTTGGGGAAAGAGCATGACCCTACTTTTGGTGCAGATTTAAAAAATGTGTACTAGAAGCTTATGTTGGCAACATTATAAAATTCCTGAATAAAATTGGTTAGTACAATGTTGACTAATGGATGTCGGTTTGTCATTTATGAAGATAAAACAAGAGAAGGCCTTCCTCCATTAAAGGAGATCAGGGAAAGTTGCATTGAACAACTGGGCCAAATGCGACCAGATCACATGAGAAGGCTGAACCCAACACCATATAAGGCAAGTACCAATGAGAATAGCAACTTCCATCAGATAGTGTTCAGTAAAATCATGTTGAAGCATTGGTTTCAAATTTTGCTGGCTTTAATTGAATGAAATATTGTTGAGCAGGTCAGTGTAAGTGCAAAGCTTTATGATTTCATCCATTTCCTCTGGCTCAATGAAGCACCTGTTGGGGAGTTGCAGTGATCACCAGTGAATAGTTTGAGGAGTCGAAAGAATCTGTGGAAAGGACTCTTCTAGGTTTCAGCAATGTCTAGTTTTTCCTCATATGGACTATACTTTTACACAAAGGAACCAACTAAAGAAACCTACTTTTTTTTCTCTGATTTGTTGTGTCAAATGTATAAGCTTCCTTGGAAGTTTGTAAAGGTCAATAAAAGTGCATATTTATTTTTGGGAATGTGTTACAATTTGTTTCAAAACTATTTGCAACTGCTTAATATGGGTAGAGTTATTTGTTACATGTTGGTGGGTGTTGACCTGTACCCAAGATTTAGTCAAGGTGCGCGTATATTGGTCGGAACACCACCCTTATAAAAAATATATCAATGGCAAACGCAAAGCCCTGCCAAATCTCAGAAAATACAACTCAAACATTGGACACAAACTCGACAAAAAATAGCATAAACTGAATTTCAAAAGAAACAACAGTAGGTACCTGAAATAGATTTAAAAACTAGTAGCAGAAACTATAGAAAATTGTATCTCCGAATGTGAGTTAAATTAAATTTCCTTTTACATGAATCTCATAGCCAAAGTTTATCAAAAATATTTGTCAGATAACATTGATGGCCTATTCTAAACCTAGCCCTAAACATAAGGGACTAATTTTGTCATTTCTACCCTTTTCCTCTCCCAAGATCACTCTATAAAACAACCCCTCAATTATTTTGCTCAATCTACACTTACAAGTTACAACCATAGTTGAGAAAGTAAAAACAGTGATATTCTTTCTCCTTGTATTTTCTTTTTCCTTTATCTTTTCAGAAAAAACATATGTTGAAATTTTGTTAAGTGAACGTCTAAAATATAGCTTACTTCATGTATGACTTTCTCTTTGATTCACTAAGGTTACATTTTGGATACTCTTCAGACAAGAATCCATTTTCAGTTTGTTTTAACATTTGGACGTGACTGGCTGTTAAATGAAGCTACTTCTGTTAGTTTGGTTTTGAGGGAGACTTAAAGTTGACAAGTTTTTGCAAACTTAAAAGGACTAAACTTGGTTCATGCTATATTTAAAGAACAATTTTAGATCAACCCAGAGACAAAATGATTTGTGTCGTTTTCTCAAAAAATAAGTAGTAAGTACTAAAATTAGGAAAAAGTCACTATTTTTTCCAAAAACTCACACCTACCAAAGTAACTACTATTTTCAGTGACCAAAACAAGAATTACAGGTACTATTCTTAGCAATGCTCTTACTTTTGTTATCTGATTATTTTGGAGGTTGTAAAGTTGGAATTTTTCTGTGATTTTTCTAACAAAAATGGTGAAATAATGCCAATAGTTGTCTCTGTCTGACATATAAGTCATAAGTTCAAGCGGACCCGTGGAATTAGCCAGTAGGCTGCCTATATTACATCCATATGGGGTGCGGCTTTTTCTTGACCCTGCATGATCATGATGAGTTGAAGGACCGGGAATAGAATTTCGTGCAAGTATGAGTGTCTATTTGCCTATTCTGCCTTGTTGTAATTAGTCCTTAATTTTAAACTTTTTCTAGTTACCTTATTAACAAATGGTAGTAATTCATTATTAATAATTGCAATTTGGGTTGACAAATCTTGTTCAGTATAAGCTAGGCCAGAAATCAGTAGAGGATAATACAAGGTCGGAAATCAATTGAATCATCCTTTCGCCACCAACTATGGCTAATAAAGTGGTAAAGCTTTACTTGCCGGAGGAAGTGGTGGAGCTGGTGATCCGTTATGTGACATCAAACAAGGACCGAAATGCGGTGTCCCTTGTGTCCAAGTTATGGTACAAGCTAGAAAGTTTGAGCAGAAACAAAGTGATCATCAACAATTGCTATGCCATTAGTCCTGAGAGGGTGATCGCTAGGTTTCCGAGGCTTACCTCACTTACCCTTAAGGGAAAGGCGAAGCAGCATGACTCTTTTGAGCTCTACTGGGACGACTCTCTTCACCCTTGGATTCAGACTATGGTCGGAGGAGTCAACTTGGAGCAGCTTCGTGTGAAGCGAATGGTGGTTAGAGATGAGACCCTTCTCCTGCTTTCACAATCCTTTCCTAATTTCAAGTCTTTGGTTTTGATTAACTGTCGTCTTTTCACCCCCAATGGTCTCTCTGCTATTGCTTCCAATTGCAGGTACATTGGCCTTCACTATATATACTGTTTAGGGATCCTAGATTTGAACTTTATTTGGATGGTTGTTGCATATTGTTTCATAATGTATGGTATTGTACTGTATTGGTTTTGTTAGCACAATGTTTGGATGGATTGTATCATTTTTCGTCGTTTCATAATGCAGCACCATAGCAATTTAAGCAATGGTCTTACGGTATAACCAAGAAAAGTGGGATACGGGGTAGAGTTAGTAGGATAAAGGGTAAAATAGGATTATTAAATAAGTAAGACAAGATGAGGAAAAAAAAGGTAACGCCGCGATAACACTAAATTAGTCCTTGCACTTTATGTCATAATGTTACGACAACTTTAACAGTACAAGAAAATTAAATCTAATTTAATTTAGCAATCAAATTAAATAGTGTAGTATTTACAAAATCAATACAAATTACAATAGGTAACAACCATCCAAACAAATTGTTAGGAAATTCAAAAATTTGGACATATATATTTTGGTGGATTTTACATATACATGGTCTGCCATATGAGTTATATTCAGACTTAGAAGCTATCGTTTAATCCAATTTAAGTTTTTATGCATATGTGAAACAAAACTTATTTGGCTTGGAATTCAGTTCTCTATTAATTTGCTTTTGCACTCTAATGCAGGTCTTTGGAAGAGCTTGACTTGCAACTAACTGTTCTTGCTGAATTCAATGGACAATTGCTTAACTCTTTCCCGGACTGCTGCACTTCCCTTGTCTCATTAAATTTTGAATGCTTCGTTGGAATAGTTGACAACGAAGCTCTTGAGAGACTGGTGGTCAGATGTCCAAACCTAACAAGTCTGAGGTTGAGTCATAGCGTGCCTCTTGATGTTCTTCTAAGGATTTTAGTTAAAGCTCCTCAGTTGGTTGACTTGGGGGTGGGGTCCTTTTCTGCTGGTCCAGTTCCAGTTTCAGACACTTATTATAGACTAAATAATGCCCTACACAAGTGTACTTCGATTAGGAGCTTGTCTGGGTTCATGACTACCGTGGATCACCGCTTATTTCCTGCTTTTTATCCAATCTGCCAGAGTTTGACATCCTTGAAATTGACTCTTTCGCCTATCAACCGTTATGAACTTTGGGAACTGATTCGTCATTGCCCGAAGCTAGAGTGTTTATGGGTTTGATATTCTAGCCCCCTTTTTTATTGAATACCTTCTCTGCTTTCTTTTCTTGGCTATTAACATGACATGATATAATTTTACTTTTGTAGGTTCCAGGTAGCGCCATTGACGATGAAGGGCTCGCCGTTGTGGCTTCTACTTGTAAAGAGCTGCAGGAATTAAGGATATTCCTGAACGCTCGGCCCGTTATTACTGAAAAAGGTCTGGTTGCTGTGTCAGCTGGTTGCCCCAAGCTTACATTCTTGATGTATACATGCATGGAGATTACTAATGCAGCACTGATAACTCTAGCAAGAAATTGCCCCAATTTAGTTAGTTTCATATTGCATGCTCAGAACCGAGATGTCGCAGATGTGATGACGATGCAGCCACTTGATGAAGGTTTTGGGGCAATTGTACAGTCATGCAAAGGCCTTAAGCGGCTGAGACTCTGCGGTCTTTTAACTGATCAAGTATTCCTTTACATAGGAATGTACGCTCAACAGCTTGAGAAGCTCACCGTACCCTTTGCTGGAGACAGTGATTATGGCATTCTGTCTGTGTTGAATGGGTGCAAGAAACTCAAAGAACTTCATATCAGTAATAGCCGCTTTGGTAATATGGCACTCTTGGCGGACGTGAGGAAGTATGAGACGATGCGATCCTTATGTGTGACATCCTGTCAAGTGACCCTTGGAGCCTGCGAGGAACTGGCACAGGAGATGCCAAGCCTCAATGTGGAGATTATTGGTGAGAGGGGGAGACAAGGGGACAATGTGGAGTTCGTTAGCCCTGGTGATATAATAAAGAAGATGTACGTGTATCGCACGCTTGTTGGGCCCAGAAAAGACGCACCTTATTATATTTGGACATTGTAGAGGACAACTTTTGTGTATCACTACGTTTCCAGTGCTGCAGTTGTTTCTATAGTTTGTTTAGATGAACTATTTATTAAGCTTCGTTCGTTTGGTGGAACTAAACCAGTTGGCATCTCCTGGCCATGTTATGTAAAGTTGTTTATTCTATTTCCTATGACCTCTGTTTGTCTTGTCTTTGATGCCTGAGCAATTTAGAACCAGTTTCTGAATGATCCTCTAAGGCCTGAGCTCCTCTTTTCTTGATACTGTATTTGTAAATTTTCACCGGTATTTTAAGGTATACTAGTTTTGAGCACGTGTATCCTGTATAAATGTGAGTAGAGTTTAACTCTGCTTAAACCCTAGCGATAGCTGAACTCATAGCCAGCTTACTGGATATGTGCCCAATGCATAATCCCGAGGGTATGATTCTACTAAGACAAACTGTGTCTTCAGCTGAATTGCATTAATTTCAGTTAGCATCATAGACAGCAAAATCAAAATTGAACGAGAACATCATTGTTATCATAATATTTAGATATTAGGCTAGGAATATATTTTCGTAATTGCATTGTTATTTCCAGGGAGTGTACTTATGCTGCATCCCCCATTGTTCTTTGATTACTATGTGCTTCAGCTTTTTTCATCTGGACACTTGGTTAAATCATACTCCCTCCGTCTCAGTTTATGCGACCATATTTGACTGCAGATGAAGTTTGAGAAAGAAATGAAGATCTCTGAAACTTGTGGTCCTAAACAAGTCATAATATTTATGTGACTATATTCTTGTGGTCTTAAATATGCTATATATAGTACCCGTGGCTAAAAAAGCTTTCTTTAAGATTAATAAAATGAGAAATTCAAGTTTAATTATTTTAAAATTTAAAAAGTAATAATTCTTTTTTAGATGGACTAAAAGAAAATATGATCATATAAAATGGGACATATGGAATATGTTTTAAATCTCTCACCATTGATCAAACTTATGTGGCATTAATTTAGTTGAGTTGGACAAGCCGCGTATCACAACACACATCTAAGGGTCCGGAATAGAATTTCCTGCAAGTACGAGTGTCTTTTCGCCTAAGTCAGTATCTATTTTCTTTTAATTCTTCTAAAAAGAATATCTTTTTCCATAATCGTAACTCTTTAATTTGAAGATTCCTTTTAGACCATAAAATTTAAAGGCACTAATCCATATTACACACACCGAATTTCTTATTTTTTAAAACTCCGTATCAGATTCCTTTTAGACCATAAATTTTAAAGGCACTAATCCATATTACACACACCGAATTTCTTATTTTTTAAAACTCCGTATCAGTCAAACCAGACACTTATAATGAGACGGAGGAACTACTACGAGACGGAGGAACTACTACATTACATTAATGATTGCAACAGAAGTTTAGGGTTTTCTCAAATCTTGTTCACTAGAAGATAGGCCAGAAATCAGTGGAGTAATAATGAAAAGAATCATCTTTGCACCACCAGCCATGGCTAATAAAGTGATAAAGCACCAGTACTTACCAGAGGAAATAGTGGAGCTGGTGATCCATTATGTGAAATCAAACAAGGACCGTAATGCAGTGTCCCTTGTGTGCAAGTTGTGGCACAAGTTAGAAAGGTTGAGTAGAGACAAAGTGGTCATCAAGAATTGCAATGCCATTAGTCCTGAAAGGGTGATCACTAGGTTTCCAAGACTTAATTCACTTACCCTCAAGGGAATGCCAGACCATGACTCTTTTGCTTTCAATATAATCCCTGATCACTTGGATGATTCTCTTCACCCTTGGATTGAGACCATGGTAGGAGAAGTTAACTTGGAGCAGCTTCGTGTGAAGCGAATGGTGGTTAGAGATGAGACTCTTATCCTGCTTTCACAATCTTTTCCTGATTTCAAGTCTTTGGTTTTGATTAGCTGTCGTATTATCTCCACCGATGGTCTCTCTGCTATTGCTTCCAATTGCAGGTACTCATGCTACATTGGCATTTTGACTATGTATATTGTTTAGGGATGCTCGATTTGTACTTTGTTTGGATGGTTGTTACATATCGTTTCATAGTGTATTGTATCGTATTGGTTTTGTTAGTAGAACGTTTGGATAAATTGTATTGTTGTCATTTCATAATACTGCACACTAGCAAACCTAAAGAATGAGCTAGCTTATAATATTTGCCGGAAAAAAAGAAGGTTGGGCTTGGGGTAGAGTTGGTAGGGTAAAGGGTAAAATAGGATTATTAAGGAAGGCAAAGTTATACTCTTCAGTAATGTCCAATTTAACACACAATCTTCTGATATTCTGCAATTCCGGATATTAGAATGGATGGGCTGCTGCAAAGAACTCATAGGGTTATTGATCTCTATACCATACATCTAGGTATATACAGCATCCACCTTTTTATATACAGCAATTTCAAGCCACTTGTCAATTTTGTAATTACAAGGCATGGCACCACCATAGTTGATTCCTAAATATAGACTGAGCTTTTTATTGTTGGAGGAGCTAAGGTGACCTAGTACATTGTCTGTGAAAGATATGAACTTGTCCATTTTCAAGCTGCCAGACCAATTACGCATCCCGCTATCAAAGTTAAGGTTGTCAATGAAAGTCCAAAAATTTAGCCAACGTTTAGAGAGAACAGTAGTTTTGCAGGCACCTGTTGTGGGCATTAGAGATAGAAGTTGAACAAGAAGAGCATCAGGTAACTTTCTTATCCAATCAATTCTTTGAGTTTGCATATGGTTAAAACAATAACGAATTGAGTCATATTCTAAGTTAGGTGTTGCCTTTTGTTTTTGAATTATATCCGAGTTGGTGTTTATGTATCTAAATGAAGTTGCCCATGGTATATAGATACAAAGTACTTTCACAATATTTTAATTACTTTTATTGTAACAGTGGGATTCGTTTAGCTTATACGATAAAGTTTCAATGATGTATTAAATTTGTATAATATGTTCTGCCCCATATGAGTAATATTCAGACTCAGATGCGGTATAGTTTAACCCAAATTCTGTGTTTTGATATGGTGTGTTTAATTTTATGCATATGTGAAATAAAACTTACTTGGCTTGCAATTCAGTTCTCTATTACTTTCAAATGCAGGTCTTTGAAAGAGCTTGACTTGCAAGAAAGTGTTTTTAGTAATATGAGACGACAGTTGCTTTGCTCTTTTCCGGACAGCTGCACCTCCCTTGTGTCATTAAATTTTGCTTGTCTCGCTGGAATAGTTGACACTGAAGCTCTTGAGAGACTGGTGGCCAGATGTCCTAACCTAACAAGTCTGAGGTTAAATCATAGTGTGCCTCTTGATGTTCTTCTAAGGATTTTAGTTCAAGCTCTTCAGTTGGTTGACTTGGGGGTGGGGTCCTGTTCCATAGGTCCAGCTCCAGTTTCAGAGACTTATAGTAGACTGGAGGATGCTCTATACAAGTGTACTTCGATTAGGAGCTTGTCTGGGTTCATGTCTACCGTGGATCATCACATATTGCGTGCTTTTTGTCCAATCTTCAGGAGTTTGACATCCTTGAAATTGACCCTTTCGCCTATCCACCGGTGGGAATTTAAGCATCTGATTCGTCATTGCCCGAAGCTAGAGTGTTTATGGGTTTGTTATTCTACCCCCCTTTTATTGAATACCTTCTCTGCTTTCTTTTCTTGGCTATTACATGACATGATATAATTATATTTTTGTAGGTTCCAGGTAGCGCCATTGATGATGAAGGGCTCGCCGTTGTGGCTTCTACTTGTAAAGAGCTGCAGGAATTAAGGATACTTCCGCGTTTTCAGGCTTTTGTTACTGAAAAAGGTTTGGTTGCTGTGTCAGCTGGTTGCCCAAAGCTTAAATCATTGATGTATACATGCATAGAGATTACTAATAAAGCACTGATAACTGTGGCAAAAAATTGCCCCAATTTAGTTAGTTTTATATTGCATGCTCAGAACCGAGAAATTGCAGATGCAATGACGATGCGACCACTTGATGAAGGTTTTGGGACAATTGTAATGACATGCGAAGGCCTTAAGCGGCTGAGACTCTGTGGTCTTTTAACTGATAGAGTATTCCTTTACATTGGAATGGACGCTCAGCAGCTTGAGAAGCTCACCATACCCTTTGCTAGAGACAGTGATCGTGGGATGCTGTATGTGTTGAATGGGTGCAAGAAACTGAAAGAACTTGATATCAGTAATAGCCGCTTTGGTAATGGGGCACTCTTGGCAGACATGAGGAAGTATGAGACAATGCGATCCTTATGTATGACGTCCTGCCAAGTGACCCTTGAAGCCTGCAAGGAACTGGCACAGGAGATGCCTAGGCTCAATGTGGAGATCATTGGCAAAAGGTGGGAACCAGGGGACAACGTGGTGGTGTTTGGTAACCTTGGTGATGATATAATAAAGAAGATGTACGTGTATCCCACGCTTGTTGGGCCCAGAAAAGACGCATCTTCTGTTTATGTTTGGACATTGTAGAAAACTTGTGTGCATCTCTACTTTCCCAGTGCTGCAGTTGCTACTTTAGTTTGTTTAGATGAACTATGTATTAAGCTTCGTCATTTGGTGGAACGAAAACAGTCGGTATCTGCTGCCCATCTGGTGTGAAGTTGTTTATACTATTTCCTATGACTCTGTGTCTTGTCTTTGATGCCTGAGCAATTTAGAACCAGTTTCTGAATGTTTCTCTAACGCCTAAGCTCCTCTTTTCTTGATACCGTATTTGTAGATTTTCACCGGTATTTTAAGGTGTACCAGTTTTGAGCACGTGTATACTGTATAAATGTGTGTATAGTTTATATAAATATGTCTATATTCTTACATTTAACTCTGCTTAAACCCTAGGTATAGCTGAATTCATAGCCAGCTTACTGGATATGTGCCCAATGCGTGATCCCCAGGGTAGGATTCCACTAAGACAACTGTGTCCTTTCAGGTAATTTGTGTGCTCACAATTCTAGGACGTGCCCCTGTCTTCCACCCTAGAATAGAATAAATGATGTTATGTTTGTTTATACATGGTTGTTTGGGTGGAAATAATTTTATTAATTGCGAGTCTTCTCTTAGCACTTTGACAGTGAGGCTGGCAAATAAAAGTATCATGAATCTCACATGGACATTCCTTTAATTCTTGGAAGTTACAAATTTTGGAAATCCTTCTAGCATCAGTATCGAGCATTTGCTACTCCATCAGTATAGGGCATTACTCTGGAATGCTTCTCCTTCAATTAAATCATGGATATCATTGATGCGGTGACTGTGATCTTTTCAGTGGTCATACTTATTAAGTGGACTTTTCAGCCAGACAAACCAAAGTGAGTCGGCAGCTTTTATTACAAGTTTTAAAAGTCTTCATTTCTTTCATAAACTCCATGCATGTTCAATCTTTGCCACATAAAAGAACGAAGGGAGTAGGAATTTACTAACAATAAGAGACATATTTGTACCTTTTATTTACAATGATAATGCAGAACTTTTCTACGGAGTATTTCATAATTACACAAGAGGTTGGATCTTTTTCCAAACGAGCTGTACATAGATATCTCCCTTGCTAAGAGCTTGTCATAGACATCTCCCTTGCTTTCCTAATCAATAGATGTGTTTCATGAGTAATTATTTCTTTAAGCTTGAAATGTTACTACTTTGTTTAAACTTGTCTCTTTTGCACCAATGCCTTCTATATTTTGTTTTCAAGTTGTTTAGCATTTACATACTATTAGGCAGTATAAAGCAGTGGGCACTAAACTCGGGTGATCTTTCTTATTGTGGAGCTAGGGAATTCTTTTGTGCTATTGACAAAGACTTTGGATTGCCTGGTTTCTAGAAAGATGAATATCACAGCCAGCAAATATAAGGATTCTCTCAAATATTGCTACTATCTTATGCCAAGTCATTCTAATTTTTTTCTTGTTCAACTCGGTGTGGATAATTTGAAGTCTTGTTGGCACCTGTCTTTTTTGTGCTTTACTTTGTTGTTAATCTAGTGTCATTAGCTGGATTAAGGGTATACATACACACAAACTAATAGTGTCCATAAATTTTGTTTCTTCAACACAGTTTATCAGCCGAGAATGAAGTATGAACAAGAAAATCATCTCTAGCTTGAATAGATTTATCATGATTTTTGTGGAGATAAGCACGTGCGCGTTCACTCATAGTTGGTGGAAATGTTGAAAGGCCAAATCACTGCATAATATAGGAATGTGCAGTGGAGGCATGAATACTCTCCTAACTTGATCTCTTTTCAGTTTAGAACCATCATGTAAATTTGAGTTTATAGCTTGAATGTAGGTTCTTACCTGTTGACTACCATTTCTCCTCCACTAAAGCTATCAACTAACTTAATTCTAATTGATGCATTTGGAATTGGAACCCATTTGGTTACCTGCTCTGGGTGTTGTTTTCAAGTTAGTTGAAATAAGCAATCACCCTAGAATCAAATTCTGAAGACGTATCAAAGGTTTGCTGAAGCTATGCATATTAATTTGGCATTTAGATTCAGTGCAGAAGTTCATAACCTTTTTATTTCTAGGTCTCTATTCCTGGCAAAAAAAGTGGTTACAGAAGGAAGGCTTACTTTTAGAAAATGAGCCCTCATATGGGCTAAATTTTTACAGAAAGGAACCCAAGAAAACTACTTTTTGTTTATTGTTTTGCCCTATTATTTGTTCCGTGTCAAATGTATAAGCGACCTTTGGAGTTAAATAGGGTCAACAAAAGCGCATGTTTATTTTTGGGAAGTTTGCCTCGATACAATTTGCAATTGCTCAATTTTGCGTAGGTTAAACTTTTTGGTACATTCATATCATGCCATCAACAAATGGCCTCATATCAAACCTTGCCATGAAAGAAGCTCCAGTGTGATTGAATAATGACGTTCAGATGGAGCTCCATTAGGGAGCAAGGACAAAAAGACAGAGAAATATGAAACCAAAAATCTAACAGGAGAATAAAGTTGCTCAATTTTGAAGAATTATTCCCCAGGCTTTTAATCTCTCAATTAGGCCCTTGAAGGGGTGGGTATAATGCCGGAATATGAATTCATCTTCTCCATTTTGGTGGGGGTGAGATCTACGTAAATCTCACCCTCCCTAGACCCACTTGTGAGATATTACTGAGTATGTTGTGTATTCATCGGACACAGTATTGTTGTGATTTATTC
This sequence comes from Petunia x hybrida, assembly GCA_037355625.1. Lineage (NCBI taxonomy): Eukaryota > Viridiplantae > Streptophyta > Magnoliopsida > Solanales > Solanaceae > Petunia > Petunia x hybrida. The sequence goes on along the minus strand of JBBBVM010000403.1, from coordinate 256,010 downwards.
AAGTGTGTGGCTGAATCTAGCGACTGCAGGAACTTTCAGTTGATTTAGTCAATGAAAAGCAAATATGGAATTTCATTCCTTTTGCATTGCTGGTTGCACGTCCCAATGCCAACTTACACATTTTTCTGACACCTTAACTGACACATTTTTCTTAGTAATATTTACACAAGATATCACAATGATTGGAGTATTAACCTTGTTAGAATGAGACAGACAAGTCTTTAAGTTGTACCCACCCGTAGGCACATCGATCCCGGAACTTTTGTACAGTTGAAGCTGCTGGTTCAACCACAGGCCGTATCCTAGCAAGCTCCTTCTCTACTTGTATTCTCATGTTACTCTCTACCTGCCACCCAAAAAGATCATTTTGAGATCAGCAACTCTCTCTGGAGGTTTAAAACTAAAAAGGAAACCTATTTTCATGAATTCACACAGATAGAGCTAAAAACAACCTTATCAATGCAGCGTACGGTGTCTAGGACATAGCAGAAATAAGCAAGCTGTCTGTAAAGATCTGCTTCTGTATACTGCCATGGTTCATTGTGCACAAATTTTATCAGTAACCAGCTGAAATAATAGACTAGAGTTTAACTTAATAAAGACATCAAGCTATATCAGAAAGTAAACCTGTCTTAGTAAATGCCCGTTACAACGGGGATAATTTGGACAAACAGTTCCTCTCTCAGAGTCCCCAACTACACGCAGGTTGAGGCTTCGAGTTGTGTAATTGCAAGTTTCATCATCGCACTGAAAATTACAGGATGGTTAATCAGACTGTTGCTGCCTATCAAGCTCAACACAGGCACACAGCAATGGTTGCAAAATATTTAATCACATACCGTCATCACTCCTTTATAGTATGTTGAAATGAAGCCTTCTGCTTGCCTTTTAACCTGTCAATGACGAGACAGCAGCATGAGTTTACAAGCATACATACAAAAGTCACATGTCAGTCTGTCACTAGTCATATATAGTGGGTATATTGTAAACCGTCATAATATTTCCTTTGTTTTTCAGTCAAAAGAATGAACACAAAATAAGAAAATTCAGATATACCTTTATAAAGGTGATGATTGCCAAAAGAAAAGTGAAAAACATGAAAATCAAAGATAGAAAAGCAAGAAAAATGAGACTGCTACCAAGTAATCGCTACTTTTAGAGAAGCAGGGGTGGGGGTGGGGGATGGTTAGCATGGCACAAGTAAAGGCACGAACGAGAGAATTTAGAGAAAAGATTGTCTTGCAGGTAACTTGATGTAACCACAATACAAGCTAAAGGCTGTAGACACTTCATTGCCATTTATACAACCGGAGAAATAAATTATAGCAGTTGGGAAGAAAAATTGACAGCAAGAAAGTCCATGATCATGTAAAACATTTTCTATACAGAAAGCAGACGACACAAATAGTTAATTTGACCGTGTAAGGAATAGTTGAAAGTCGAAAGGCTACCTGGTTTACTATCAACGCTGGTGATATATTCCCTCCACTCTCCTCTGGGCATTTAGGACAACTAAATGTTCCCCAGAATTTGATGGCAGCCCCTTGCAAGTCTGCTGGTTTTTGACTAATTGATGAACATATGGAACTGAATATAGGTGCACACTCAAAAGAGCCAGAGCAGCTGGGGCATGTCAAAGTCAAAGGCTCACAACCCCGATATCTGTAAGTAGGATAGTCAGAAGAAAACATGTTTTCTTAATGTTCATGTAACGGAGAAGATGGCATATTAAAATGTATACTCAAAACAGTGAGAGGGGTGGGAAGGTGCAGCAGAAAAGGATGTGTGAAGGGAGACTAATACCATAAAGAAAATTAAAATAAAACCAGATTTTTAAGAAATCGGAGAGAGACTGAGGACAAGCTGAGATTGCATGGAACAATCACTAGTACTATTAATTAAAGTAAACGAAAGGAAAGCATCTTAAATTTGTATGTACGAGAAAAGGAAAAAGCTAAACTTTTTTCTCCCCTCAGTCATTTGAAGCATAAAACTCTATTTTATTGTAACTATTGAAGCATTTAGATGATTGAGAGAAGCACATCTTGTACGAAAAACTAATTCATGATCATGCAGTGAGTTACTAGATTGTTAGAAACAATTCAGATAGGAATTGATACCTCTCTTCATCATCTCCTGCACATAAGAGCAAGTTTGAGGGATCATCATTGACTGCTTCACTTGATTTGTTTTGGAACTGAAGATAAAAGTTCAACCAGTCAGCTATTCCAAAACAATGCAATGTTGAAATAATGTTGGTTTTGAAAAGTAGCTATTTACCCTGGATGAATCTAGTCCTAAGCAATCAGCCAGACGTGCTGGGCTAGTACCCTGAATTGATGCACATAGACGAGATATTACAGGATGGATCTGTGACATCGAAAATGGTTCACGGTTAAGTGGAGTCATGAAATATGCACAGCATAAGAAACCAGCATTAGCCACTAAAAACTGAAGATCAAAATAAATAGACTTCAAAGACCTGTTGTGCAAGGTAATAATCTATGTCAACTATCCAGTTTCCATTGTCTCTTTTCAGTTCGTCAGGATGTCTTGCCCGCTGAGCGATCCCCACAGAGGTACTCGAACCACCCCCCTGTCATTGCATGTGCAAAGAAAACATTTTAAGAAAATAGAAGCCATAAAGCTGGATTTCATCGCATTGACCCTTAAATATAGGAAACTGACCTGCTCGCAGCAGATAACATATGGTACTGTATCACCAGCAGAGCAACCAGTAACATAGCCACTTTTCTTCAACCTAAGTGCTACCTACAGAAGATGCAGAGAGGATGATAATGTTAGATCTTAGTTTGAATACTAAGCTAAACTGTGAGAAATAATAGAAATACAATGCAGCGATGATTACTGTGATACAGTTCCTTAGTTTGACACATGAATTGGTCAAAGTCTTTTACTTACTTCAACATGAGGTTGACTCTTAGCGTCGGGATAGGCTTCAGGTGGTTTAGTCAACGATTTGGTGATTACATATTTATCCAGTTCTATTTGCCCATTCCTCATATCCTCCTGAACCTGCAGTAGAACAGAGAAACTCAAGGATAATCACAGTATGTTGGTATCAGGAATAGTTCACAAAATCAGAACTAAACTAAGCTGATCGTCTCTCCAGGTGCTAACAGTAGCAGCTGGATTTTCTCTACCAAATAGTTAGATCAGGATTCCAGGCTGAACGACAAATTTTTGAATAACGCACCAGCAAGACAAAGACAGTTGAGATGCACAGAGGATGTGTGGTAGAATGCAGTAGCAGTTGAAGGATTGAGGTAAAAAAGAACCCCCTAATGTACTCTCTCCATCCCACAATAAGAGTCCATTTTCTTCTTTTTGACTGTCCCAAATTAAGTGTCTGTTTAGAGTACCAATGCTAAATTACCTTCGTTTTGTCAACATTGTCCTTTCTACTAAAGAGGAATTAATTCTTGTCATACTTAATAATGAAATAAACAAGGGTAATGAAGTAAAATATATGTAGTAGTTAATGTTATTCTTAATGGGCGTGAAAATATGAATTTGGACACTTATAACGGGACGGAGGGAGTATAATGGTAGAACTTCCTATAGAGAAGTTATCTCAGTCATTCCTGGAAATGCATTTAATCCTACAGAGTATGACATATAATTTAGACTAAACAGTTTTCTATATGAAAGCTGCAGGAGCTGTTTTCAGCTCCTGGTTTCTAATTTTTCCATATTATTGAAAATGTTACCTTCACAAGCGCATTATGTATTGATTCAATAACATCTTCACAGGACCTGCAACCATTCAAGACTCGTAAATCATTGAATATTGAGCAGATTACAAGTATTGAGATATGAAAAGGAGAAAGAACCAAGTTCACAACAAAATGTACCCGCCAGACAGTATTTGGCTAAGGCAGAAATCTCCCAATTCCTTTGACAGCAGGCTCCAGTCACGACGTACCATATCAAGACCTTTTTTCTCAATAACCTAAACCAAAAAGTCAGTAACATGGAGCAGTCAGAATTATTTTAAAAAAGTTCACGATTTCAACTTTAAATAGAACTCAATCTACCTCATAGGGCCTTCCGTCCTTAAACTGCACTTTTACAGCTGCATATTTCTTTTTCTTGAGAAGCAGCATTCTTTTGTACAAACCATCAAGATCAATCTCTAAGCACCTATATTTCTTGTTAACCTATAAAAGAGGATGAACTTTCACGCGATGAATCTTAGTAGATTAAGAAGATAATAGAACATAGCAGGTCAATTTTCAAGAATCTATTCAGAGCAGGCATTTTTGCACATCATATCATGATAGAGCACAAAAGAATGAGAAGACTATTTAAGTTTGGGCCATTCTGGGCCAGTAAATTTATGTGCAGTGTTCATTTCTGCTTTCTAGAGGACAAGGTCAAGATGCTTCAATGCCTTCTTTTATAAAGTTAAAGAAAAAAAATATTAAGATGCTTCAATGCCTTTTCTTGAGATGATCAATTGTGTTATATACTATGAATCTATCAAATGTGAATGAAGTGGCCCATTTGATCTCCCTATAAAAGCAAATCTACAGAGGAATTGTTTGTTCTAGTGATCGGAACAACTACTACCTTATGTCCTTGAGGTGAGTCAAAACCTAGGCAAAGCCTCCTCCACAAATACCAGTACGTCCAATCTTAATTCTAGGACAGTAAAGTTCTTAAGATAAGGCAATGAAAAATTCTTATGTTTAAAAAAAAAGGTAAAAAGATGCAAGTGTTATCACACGGCGGTGAGACCGGAACATTCACTGGAGATTCACAAACATCCAAGTACGTGCTGTAGAAAGACATAAGTTTGTCTCTGTTGGTCTTTAAGGAACTTCGGACACACAGATCTAATCCTAAAAGAAAGAAAGTATGCAGCCAATAGCAACCTCTTGAATGACTTTGGATGCTATAACTTTTGCTTTTCCGATGTCATCAAGTCCACTATAAATCATGATTGAATCTGTGTCACCATAGATAACCTGATTCATAAAAGAACAACAGGTTCAAGGACCAATTTTGACATGTAAGCAGGATAAGAAAACACAGCACATATCACAGGAATAAAACCTCCAGATTTAGTGAAGTCTGAACTAGGTCAACAGTACTCTGTAGAATTTCCCTTCCCTACGAAACAAAATAGAGATGTCAAACATGCAGCCATAATCTGCTTAAAAAAAGATACGACAGTTTAGGAAAAGCTGCCTACTTGTGAGGTTATAAGCTCTGCTAGTGACTTTGCATAGAATCTGGAATTGGAGAACCCTAAGCATCCATACATACTGCAGTAACATATATCACCTCAGAAATATATCTCCAATAATAGGACAGTGATTCATCAAGTGGCACAAGTATATACTACATTACATACACGTGTGTGTGTCTATGTAATAAAACAGCAAGAGAGACCTGTTTGCTGTAAGCTTCAAAGCTTGTTGCTGTATGTCAAACTGTTGGGCCTTGAGGCCAGATGCTGTCTTTAACCATGACTTGACCATTCTTCTCCTCTCAACCAAATTCTTAAGCAACTGCAAGATTCACCGGAAAAAGTCATGAGCATGTAGCACCTTTAAGATTTGGCTGAAACTGCTTAATTACTTGTATTTGCAAGTGACCATAGACTTAAAAGAAGTCTTGATTCAGGCAAAGAAAGGCCAGCTAAAAGTTCAAGGGGATCAACAAATTGATACAGTAAATTGAATAACCCAAGAAAAATCCATCACACACACATAGTACATGTATGTCAATTTGTGCTTCAGAGCAAAACTTCCAGTAACAAGTATCCCTTAATTTTGGGGGCAAAATATCCAGGGCATGAACATAATGATTATGTAAGATCAGAATATCCAAAGTGTTCCATACAAGTGCACCATATCGAGCTGGGTTTAATTGCATTGCTCTGAAGTCAATTTGGAAAATTTTCTCTTTAGTTACGACGACTTTCGATTCTTAATCGACATAGGTTTCTCTTTTTGTGGTTAGTTTTAAAGTTTTCTCAGGAATATCAGAATAAGCAATTGAGTACAATGTTGTGCTTACCTCTGGTAGAAGACCTGTCTTTTTGCTAGATGGTAAGCGAGGAACTGATCCATCCAGAGACCTTTCAACTGTTGTGAAACAAATATTGTACTCCTGGAGGAAAAGAAAAAAAGAGGCAATTAAAGTATGAAAACTCGCAATATTTGATGCAAGGGTTCGAGTAATTGACATCACTTAGCAATAAATATTGAAAAGATGGAACTCCCTGGCCTAACTAGTCAAACTGTAGAAAAGCCGAAAAAATTCAGGTAATTCTCCCTCTTTATGAAGAAAAGAGGGCACATGAGGAGAATGAATGAGTGTTAAATTATGATATAGAGAAGGGGAAAGATTGATGTATTAAAAATAACTAACCTGAATAATCGAAGGGTATAGACTGTTAAAGTCCAATAGCAGAATGTACTTATCATATAAACCTTTTTTTGGTTCCAAAACTAATCCCCCTAAGTAGGAAGGGCCCTTTTTGGTTTTCCCATGGTCAGTGTCTGGAACCACGGTTTCAAAATTTGGATCATCAGCATCAACAACATCAGTTTCTTTGCCCTCGTCGCCATGGTTCATCTTTCGTTTTGTCATTTTAGCTTCCTTAGTATAAGAGGAAAATTTGTCTGGCACTATGAATTTCTTTGCATGGAATGCATGTAGCAACAGGTATTCTACTCTTTGGGCCCTAGCACCCTGAAATATTAAAAAAGAAAAAGAAAATAACGTTACTATGAACTAACATCCACAAAGTTTGTCTAATGAACATGAAGAAACCAGGTTTTTGTAACAATATACCTGGAGGGTTTTCCCCCAAAGATTACCACTGATATTGGTCAGCTGACGAGTTAGGGGAAGGACACTCAGATGAAACATGAGTTCCATTGACAACCATGCATCAGTTTCTCCGCATTCAATCTGCACAAATCACAAATGCCCATTAGGATGATAATTAGACGGCACTGCCAGTTCCATGTGTGTATTAGAGAAGATTAGGTCAACAGGTTTATTCGAAGATGAGACAAGGTACAGCAAGTAATAACACATCCAGCTTTACAGATCAACTTAAAAAGGTGGTACTTCTAGTTTATTAAATTTAATATTAAGGCATACTTATGTTACATTGATTCAGAATGTGAATTCAATTAATTTTTTGTTTCAAGCTGTTGAAAGCTATTAGCAATAATTTTTGTTGGTTATGGAGTGGCAGGATATATCCTAAACTATCCATTAATTCAGCAAGATACTAAATGGCATGATGCTGCTAACCCATCTCTTACATAATGGGTATACACTTTCTTTTATTGTGGACAGCAAATCCCATACTAAACCTGAAGGATTTAGCGTATACTAATTAAATGGCGAGCAATAGGACCAGATATGAAGATAAATGAGAATCAGAACCTACCAGTTCCATAAGCGAGTCAGTAGCCTGAAACATTCGAGGCACATCGTGTGGAGAAATCTCCTTCCTATCTTTGTTCAGTTGAGTCTTCGCAAGTTGTGTCAATGAATAACTAACCTGAAAGTGAATATAGTTAAACCAAGAATTATGCATGTGGAAAAAAAATGCACTTATCCCTAATATAGCTTAGTGTAGGAATTCTACCTCTTTTAATAAGTCACGAGAGGATAAATAGGTATCACATAGGAGACGCCCAGCAATACAAGACATGATCCCCGGACTTGCTCCTGAGCCAAAAAGTGTGTTTCCCTTGGTAAGCTTTGGCATGACAGAACGCTTAAGGCGCCCTACTTTTGACCACATACTGCTCGGGACTTTGCAGGCCTGCAGAAAATGTAAGAAGGCATAGCACCCAAGGAACAACAAAAAGGCAGCTCTATCCTAGATTGTCTGATTCTCAGAATCAAGAAATATTGAAGACCTTGTCTTTCTTTTTGATAATACGCCAAATTAATATCATTTGTTATTACAATTCAATAACAGGTTAATGTTCAAAATTTCCAGTATAGAGTTAACTCGTAATGATAGACAGCATCTTTCATACGTAAGCATTAAGACATTTTAGAGTTGAGCATTAATGGGAAAATTTTTGGCAGCCATTGGGCATATATAGGAAGACAGGTTACACACCTATGCTGACTTGAACACAGTGAAAGGTGGAATATATATAATATACACAAACCTGGACTCTGTGAAGAAGAACATCCAAGTCAAAGCCAGATATATTATGGCCAATAAGCACGTCACTGTCCAATTTATGCAACTCGATCATCAACCGGTTCAATAATGCTCTTTCACTGTTATTTCAAAGAGAGAAAGCAACAGCTAATTAACTCAAATAAGAAACAGATAAAGGTATAGACATAACGTGATTACCCAGTGAACTTGCCTGCTCTCCGAACTAATAACATTTGATCCAGCTTTTGCATTTCTCTCTGCTGCTTCCTTTGTAAATCCCATAGGAAATATGCCTCCCTCAAGCTTACGCACAACAGTAAAATGAGAAAGCATTCCTGGCTTTGTCCATTCAGATGTTAACATGGGGACGTCAATCTGCAAAATCAGCATATGCTCACTTTAGTGAAATTCCAATGAAATTCTTGTCAAGCAGTTTCCAAAACAAGCAAATTAAAAGTGTCTTTTCTTCTTATGTGCATGCACCAACTCTGGAAAATCTAAGTATTTCAGTGGGTTCGTTACCTGAATTCTCACCTGGTTGATGAGGGCTCGTTTACCAACCTTGTAATGCCTCCCCCGTTTCACCTTTCCCTCCCCGCAGTGTATAATAATTCTTTTTAAAACATGTACCAACTCTAACATTTTAACTTGATTGATCACAGAAAAGTGCAATTCAAATATGTATGTGTGTGTGTGAGTTGCGTCTCTGGGTGTCAAAGAAGACGATACGCCTTGATACCTTAGAATGCAACTCATGCATGTCATTATGTTTCACAATTACCGTTTCATTTTGGTCATCATACAAGTCAATAATGACACTTTATTCATACCCATCATGTGCATCATACAAGATGGAGCAAGCCAAAGGATCCTTACTTGATGGTAATGAATCAACTATTCCTAGGAAAAAAGATTCTTGGTGAGCTGAAAGATTCTCTACAACCTAAATATTGTTTCCCCTCGATCTGATGTACCATAATATTTAATTGGTAACTCATAATCAAGTAGAAAATGAATTTCTGGAACAGATGGACTAAACTAATTACAGATGGCAAACTCAGGTAATAAACATGGTCGAGGTCCATTACATTTTCAAATGCATTGCATTAGTTCAATAAACATCAGACGATCCAATGTTCCAGTCCTCTTATTGTAAAAAAGAAGCAGAAGTGCTTTCTGAAATTCTAGAAACAAATGCCTTTTATCAAACCGTGATCTGCAAAAGTAACTAGCCTCGTGGACTTTACCTTCGCATTCTGACAGCAAATGACAGATGCAGCGACAATTTCATTTACATTTTGCTTTTCGTTGGTGACAGTTTTGAGGTTTATTGCTGTAACAACCACTGGAGGAATCTCGGCGACATTCTTAGAGGATGTAGAGACTTGAATGTCCTTTGGACATTCTGCAATGACCTCGAATTTACACCAGCTCACCTGTGCAGAACAAATTGAGTTCAGTAATATAGACCAGGTGAACGACCTGAACATAAAATAGGGAATCGAAAAAGCTGCTTTGATGGCCTTACACGTTGAGGAGTAGGACAACTAGAGAATTTCAAAATGGAAAGCCATGAGGGACCTTTTATTTTCCTCTTGATTAGGAACAGCTCCATTGCACTGCAAATTATAAATGCTGGTTGCATCACATCATATTGGCTCAAGAGGTTCAATTCAAGTAGAAGTACTAAACAAGAAAATACACAAGTACTAAAGAATGTCCACATAACAGGGGGGTGAGATTTCTTCTTATAACTGATGGAGTCACAGCCAATTAGGGAAAGTTCAAAATATAATATTGGTCTTAGACTCTTTCAATCATTACTTTTCACTACGAAATGCAGCGCCAAGTTGAATTGACATGATAAGTAGTCATCTACTTTGCATATGAAGCTCTTCATAAAGTATAATAGAAGTGAAGAGAGATATCACATATGTCAGGAAACATGAACATATATAGCTTGCAAACTAGAAAAAGTCCTTGGTATTATACCTGGAATGAGTACCGAGCAAAGCACTGAAGTTTTCTCCCTTAAGATCTGATGGAAGTGGAGGATCCTGGAATGACAAAGTTCAAAGCAGGTAACTTGAAGACGTGACACCAAAATGAAACTTAACAGAGAAAATCTGGAAGATAGCTTGAAGCCGTAGTTACAGAATAAAATTTGGCTAGAGCACGTGGTTAATTTTCTAATCACTTAGCAAAACATAAAGAGAAACAACCGTACCTTGAATGGATAGTTAATCTTAAGGGCAAAATTCTCCCCACGAGGTACATCAGATCGTTCAAATGCATAATTCCTCTGGAAATGCAGCACAGAAATGCAATGAATAACAGAAGGAAGAGAACGAAAAGTAACCAAGAATTTTGCAAATTGCGATAAGGATTGACAGAATAAATTTGCAAGTAAATTATGCTTCAAACCTTCACTGGGGCCATGATAAAACTTGATATGTTATGTTCTACTAGCTTATTTCTACACTCCTCCTTCAATCCAGTTGCCATTTTCTGGAAGCAAATTTTAGAGGGAATGGATGAGTAAATGAGCAATAAGTAGAAAATATAAAAGTATGAACTGAGAAGGCATTTCAAGAGAATACATGTAACTTTTCGCGGAAGTCAGCGGGAGATATTCGAGACTCTTCTACATCTCTGGAAAGCTTTGAGATTTCGTCTGTACAAAATACAGAACCACTTGGGATTGCGTACACACATCTTTGCATGTTCTTCACAACAATACAACAGCTATGGTAGGTACCTCCAGCTTTCACCTAAGCTCAAATAATAAATGTCCTCTGTCAGCTATCAATATAACTTTTTTTTTTTTTTTTTTTTGAAAAGGTTAACATTGTATTCATCAACATTAAGGCAATGTTGGCTACCAAATATACAATATCATAAAATTATAAATACAAAAAAACATGGACTTCTCTACATAGACTCCAACAAAAGAAAAAGTGCATCTTGATCTTCAGCATAACTCTTTTTGCACCAAAAATATAACAACATGATACAGTTGGACTTAATTTTTTGAATTGGGTTAGCCCGATCTTCAAAACATCTTTCATTTCTTTCTTTCCATATTGTCCACCATATGCATAAAGGAATTGATCTCCACCATTTCTTTTGTTTTTTGTTTCCTCCTGGTCTATACCAACTATTGATAGCCTCCCTTGTTGAGTCTGGCATGGACCAATTTAAGCCTATCAGGTTCAGAAAAAGTTGCCACAATTGAGAAGTCACCTTGCAATGCAAGAAAAGATGATTTATGTCTTCCTCTCTTACCCCTAGCATTGAATTCAGAAGCCACCATTAATCAGCTATGGTCTGCTCAGGGATGGAACCTAACTTTTAGAAGATTGTTGAATGATTGGGAAATAGGAAGGGTGGCAACATTAATCAATGAGTTAGACCAATGCAGAATCAACCTTGAAAGGGTGTACACAATGAAATGGAAGTTGGAACCTGGGGGAATTTTCACAGTGAGATCTGCATATAATTTTCTTATGGAGGAAAGCCAGACACACAATTTTTGGCCTTGGAGAAGCATTTGGAAGACCATTGCACCACTTAAAGTTGCTAGCTTTAGCTGGCTGGTAGCCAAAAAAGCATGTCTGACACACGACAATAATGGTGGCTTATTATTATATGCATTTCTATTATCACTTTAAAATTGACATTGCAGCCTATGATCCCAATGATATGGTGAACCTATGACTAAGGATAAAGAAAATGGCTTCCATAAGTCATGCAGCCAGAGGCGGATGTAATGTTATACTTACAACTGTTCTTTACAAAGCATAAATATTTATGAAATAATCTTCAAAATCTCAACAAATACTAAGTTCAAAACTCATAACTTTAAAAGTGCAATAGATTTCGTGGTGAGAACATAAAAGTTGAACCCATCAAATCTAAACCATCAATCCGCCTCTGGATGCAGCACACATGTTACTTTATCAGTATAGAGAAAGTGCATTTAAAACAAAGGAACAAAGGTTTTTATACCTTCCCAAAGAGATAAATATTGCCAGCATTTGCACCATAGAGCTCTTCATGAGCATCAAGTATGAAGAAAGGCAATGATCCATCAGAATCCAACTCAAAATCTGTTTTTTCCTCTAGTTTTGCCCCCGATTCATTGCTATTCAACGCCCCACTACCCGCATTCCTTACAGCCTGCCATCCAGCAGTAGCACTCAATCCTGAATCCTTTCCCTCTTTAATTTTTGCATTCAAAGCAAATACCTTCTCTTCCACCACGGGCTCCTCCGACTTCACTTCTTCACAATTTACTACAGTCTCATTTAAATCACCCGACTTAACTGCTTTCTCCACTTCCAATTCACCATTTATTACCTCACTATTACTAACATCTTTCATCAAATCATTTCCTTCATCATTTTGGAAACTACTAACACTCTTAGCTTCCTGTCTAACAACCAAATCAACGTTATCAACAACAGGCTTCTCAATTTTAACACTAACTAAGTTTGAATTAACATTCAAACTTTTTGAAACATTCAGCAAATTAGAATTTCCCCGACGCCTTCGCTCTCTATCATTCTCATCAGGAGCAAACTCAGCAATAACATCATCAACAATACTATCACAAGACAAACTATTCCTCACCTTATCGTCTCGTTTAAACACAGAGGACGTAAATAAACTAGATATCCTTTGTTTCCCCATCAATGCAGCAGCAGCAGTAAGTCCAGCTGATGGCTTTTTAGTAATTTTTTCCTTCTTCTCCGATACTTTTCTCTTTTTATCCTTCTTCCTCTCATCTCCACCGTCCGATTCATCGGATGATAAAATACCTGCAACTGACCAGTCCTCTTCTTGTCCTTCATCTCCATAACCTAATCCATTATCATCTACTATAAATCCCCGCGCTTCTTCGCGTCGCTTAGCTACTAAGTTATCGTATTCGTCTTCTTCAACTATATCGTATATCGGTTGTTGTAATTTCACTTCAGTTGACCGGTGATCGCCGGTTCGTTTTGCTTTTAGTAATTCTAGTGCTTTTGCCCTTGCTCCTCCACCGCTGCCGCCGCCGGTTGTTCCCCTGCTCCGTCGCGTACCGGTGACAGCTGGCTGCTCGTCTGACATTTTGAGAATTTTTTGTGAGATTTTTTTGAAAATTTGAGATCTGAAAATGCGAGGGGATGAAGATGAGGAGATGAATTTGGCGGGAAGGTTTTGGTTTCGCGCCTAAATACGGAAAAGACCTATTGGGCCTCACGGGTTCAAAATTGCTGGCTCATTTGCATAAATACGATGCCATAAGTAATGGTCTGCCTTTTTGCCCCATGTAACAGTAGTTTGCAAAAATGCTCTCTGCTAAATTTAATGAATAAATTTCGATCGAAAATTAATACTCCTATAAATTTTATGGTGCGGAGACAATACTTGTCTTTGACCCTCTTTCTTAGGCAAAACTTGCCCCTTGAAGCACCTTGAATCTCACGTTCTCTAAGAGAAAGTATTGCTTGGATAACACTTGCCTTTGACCCATCTTTATTAGGCAACACTTGCCCTTGAATCTCACATCTCCTAGAAAAGTGTTGCCTACGCAACACTTGCCCCTTCTAATCTCTTCCTGCATTCTCCCGGACAGCATATGCAAATTGGTAACTTGAAGTGTTGCCTCCGAACCATAACATATTATTTTGCTAAAATATTGTTAAATAAGGGCAAACTCTCAAACCAGTCACTATGGAGGTTTAATAGTGAAATATTTTGTGTTATCGTAAAAATTTGGCCTTGTAGCCTTGTACTGTGCTAAATGAAAACTAGCCAGCGGTGCAAAACTCTTTGAAGACTAGCCATATCCGGAAAAATTGTAGTAGTATTTTATACTGGAATTTGTATATAAAATTTTAAAATTTCAGTATTTTATACTGGGAACACTTAAATATGAATTACAGTCTGAAGAGATAATTAGACTATTTTTCAATTAATTTTTAATTAAATGGATAAAACTCAATGAGACCGTCCAAAATTGGTTAGTTATCGATTTTTTGCTAATCCTTGTGACTAAAGTTCGCTCAAAAGAGCTGAAGAAAATTTGGCCTCAATTCAACTTTTCAGGACTGAAGTTAGGCATATCCAGGTTGATTTTGACAAAATGAACGAGCCTTGCAAAGTATTATCAAAAGTGGTTGTGAAAAGATATTATGCTTGGATCATCACAGATCATTTGGTTGATGAGATCGAATTAATAATCTTGATATTAAATTTGAAATTACATTTATTCTATATGTGGTTGATGGGATTAGCTAATTCGGGATATTTTTTGTACCAAAAATATGATACTTTTCAATCTCATATAGGAATGAGATTATTTATGTAATTCCAGAATAATTATAATTTCGAAATTGTGAGGTATTCCTATTCTTTATCCCCCAACCGATTTGACCTCTTTAAAATATTAAGAAGTCGTTTAGTTGGCGGGATAAAAAATGAGGGATATCCTCAATTTTGGAATTATAATTATGCTGAGATTACAATCCCTGGATTGATAATCTCACACCCTATATGAGATAGGATAGTACCATATTTTTGATAAAAAAGTTATTTCAGATTAGCTAATTCCACCAACCAAATATGGAATAAATAGTATCTGAATTTAATACCGAAATTATTAATTCAATCCCACAAACCATATGACCTTTTAAGTGTATAGAGATTATCCATTTTCGTCATTTAATAGTGTATGCAAACAATTTTTCTTTTGCGTGAAAAGAAAAACAATACTAAATACGGAGTACTTCTTTAGGACACTATGATTCCAATAAAAGTTTGGCTCACGAAAACTTGAGGTACTAGTATAATTGGGATTTTTTATTATTAGTACCTTTTGAGTCTTCTATTGTAAGATAGGTGACTCAAGTTTTAAGTATTAGCTATAGGTGCCTTTTTTAAGATTAGTGCTAATAACAAATATATTAAAACCCCAATATTTTCATATTTACACATAGCTCCCTGCCTCTTCACCTCCCCCTTCCCCCTCATCCCCCTCCTCTTCCTCTATCACCCTCCTCCTCCTTTTTCATCTACACCTCCTCCATCTCCACTTCTTTGCCTCATCTCTGCCTCCTCATCTACCTCTCTCAATCCTCCACCTTCCCCACCACCTCCTCACCCATCTACACCTCTTTCTTCGCCCCCTTCACCTTCTCCTCCTTCTCAACTACAAAAATTCCTCCTAAAATCAAACAAGAAATAACAACAGATTCAGTTGTTGCAACAACTGCGACAATTGTTCAACAACTTTGATGATGTTGCAATTTGTTACAACAATTACAGAAGTTGTTGCAACAAATTCAATAAATTGTTGCAACAAATACAGTAAACTGTTGCAACAACTTTGAAAAGTTGTTGCACAAATAAGAACTTGTGCAACAACTTTGAATTTTTTGCAACAACTTTGGAATATTGCAACAAATTAGAATTTGTGCACCAATTTTAGAATTTGTTGGATCGATATTAGAATTTCCTCTAATGGTTAAAAATTTAAAATTTCTCAAATCTTCTCCACATATCTTCATGGTCAAACTAAAAACATACTTTACATTAAGAAGGAGGAGAAGAAGAAGACAACAATGACTGTAAATTCAAAAGAAGAAAGAGATAGGAGAAGAAGATGATGATAAAGAAGAAGAGGGGGAGAAGGAGAATGAGTAAGAAAAAAGAAGAAAATGCGGAAGAGAAAGCAAAAAGGAACAAGGAACAAGAGAAATGAAGAAGAAGAAGATGGAAGATAAGATTTTAAATTTGAAATTTGAAATTTGAAAATATGTGATTTGGGAAAGGAGGTATCATTAAATTTTAAAATTTTCAGATTTTTCATATTACCCTAAAGTTTTAATAATTCTAATTGAACCCCAAAATTATTTAATTAGTACTAGTTATGTTTGACCCAGTCAAATGCACCTTTTTTAAATGAAGACTTAAAGGGTACCTTGCCCCAAATCTTCTCAGTATAATTTCTATTATATAGAAATGTTAATAGGATAAGATGCTTCGGCCTAAGTGCTTAAGTGTCATTAAATTTTAAACTGAAGATATTTTAGACTTTTGGCACACCAACATAAATTGCTACGTGTCGTTTGAAGTTTTAATGGTAAGATAGAAAATGGAAAAAATTTATCCATACCAGGTATATGCACTTAATTATGGTAATTAACTATGGTCAAATAATTTAATAAAACAAATAATGTATATTAATTAACCATGGTTGAGTGATAATAGTGTATTACTCCGTGTATGGATAACATACTTCAACTGTCAATTACAATGATAATATTAGTCATAAAATAAGAAAAAAGAGCCTCAATAACATATATTTCGTGTTAGAGAATGATGTTATCTCAATTTTTTTTTGTTTTTATGGAGAGTGATCAGAGGGGGTATTTCAATGTTATTTTCTGTAAATAAGATGATTTAATTAGCGGCATCTAATTTATTTATTTATTTATTTTCGTTTTCTCGAGGTTAGAATAAGAAGTGAGACTCTCACAGTGAGAGCACAAGAGAGTGAAAAAGAGCAGGCCATCCATTCTGCTACAATTCAATGTAGAAGGCTCTTAATTATGGTAATTAGCCATGGTCAAATGATTTAATGAAGAGATAATGTATATTATTAATTAATCATGATTGAGTGATAATAGTGTATTTGTAAACAAATGGCGTGTATTTATTGGTTGGGTGTATACACCCGGTGTGGGTAAGTATTTACCACCACAATACCACTTTATTTATTGTGAATTTTACATTGAGTAGACCTTTTTAAGTCTTCATAACATAAAATGGATACATTATTCATTATTTATGTTATCTAGACATTTAACTATAGGCATTCCACTTATTATGGCCATTACTTCTCACATCAGAATTACCTAGTTTAAAGCCTATATTTGTGGGATTTAATGGGTAATGACAGTTAATATTCTGCATATCCACTTAAAGGTTTAAATCTAATTAATTCTCACAATCAATTATCTCCTCTTTTTAAGTAAATTAGCATTAATTAGATAAAAGTAACTTTTACGTCTCTTCATTTTCTCCATTTCTCTCACTTCTTTCGTACTCCATCTCTATTGAAAAACTCATCGGAATTTCTTCTCCGGTTGGTGTATGATATTTTTCCGATATGATTTTTAATTTTCATACCTTATAGTTGTTATATTTAGTATTTTTGTAACTCTTTGTCTGATTAATTCTGATTTATTGTTCAATTGAAGATATTTAATGGCTCGACGAGGGGTTAAGAATGTTAGAAAGCCGATGCATGTCAACGATGATGACTATTTTGAAGATTTTGATATTTCCTCACCGAGCAAAACTGGTCTCGACACTCCCAGTCGACTCACTAGGTCATCGTCCAAAAAAAATAAAAGGAAGAGGACTGTTCAGGTTGACAATGTTAAGCGAAAATCCAAAACAGTTGGTTGTGGTGCCAAGGGTAAAGCCGTTGAAGTTGGCTCTTCTACTGACGACTTTGATAGTGACCATCCTGTCGAGGTTAAGAAAAAGAAAGTTTTGGGTGGTCCATCTTCCTGTTCTACAAAAAAGAAGTTATTTCAAGGGAAGTCAATTAAATCAGTTAAATCTGTTAGAAATGACGACTTTCCTTTGGTCCCCGTGGAGGTACGTAATTATAATAATATTTTTTATAATGCATGTGCGTATTTGTTTATGCTGATTTTTTAGTATCTGTTTTATTTTTGGTATATATTTCATTGATATATTCTGCATATTTTATGATATTTGTGAATTTATAAGATGTATCCATATTGCATAATATGTGTATATATTCTACATACCTGCAGTGTTAAAATGTTTTGTAGTTTTTTAATGTATAATTAAGATTATTACATTTATACTGCATATTGTTATTCTCTGCATATCAGAGAATAACATTCTCATTTGTGAATATTCTCATTGATATTCTCTGCATATCAGAGGTCAGATTTTGCAAACTATGATATTAAGTGCATATATAGTATATACATTCTGCATACTATCCTTATTGTATCATATGTGAATATGTTGATTTCTTTGTACATTATTTATTGTTCTTAGACTTCCTTTAGTACATATGTAGTTGATATTCACTGTATATTCTTTAATTGCATATCCACTGTATTCTTGATTTGTATATCCAAAGTATACTTCCTGCATATTCACTGTATATTCTTTAATTGCATACCCACTGCATTCTTTGATTTGTATATCCACAGTATACTTCCTGCATATTCCTTGATATTAATCTTTTTAGTTAAGGGTAACTGTATGCATGCCTAAGTGTATGCATTTTATTTTATGCATATTATTTTTATTTGTTATGTAACCAATATGCACATATAGTTTCCAAAGTATAATTTTGTTTATTTGTTATAGCCAATGCAACCTTATTTTCATCCGGACCAATATCGAAGCCGTAGGATATAAACACACACATCTGTTGAAGTTGTACCAACTATCGAGGGTGTTCTCACGGATAGTTTGTTGGAAATATTCAGGCAAACATGCTTTGGTCATTTTTTGGAAATGCCTAGGTTTGTAACATGTAATAAATTGTTGAATGCACTGTTGTTGCGAGAGATTTGTCCTCCAAACCATGATACTGATGCTTTGTGGTTTGATTTCTATGGCAAAAAATTGAGGTTTGGTCTCATGAAATTTGGGCTAGTAACGGGTCTTTGTTGTGTCGGTGATCACTTAAAGGATTTCCATTCTGTTGAGGCTAATAGGCTTATGCAGTTGTACTTTGGTGGAGCGTCAAAAGTAACAAAGTCTGCATTAGTTGAGTGTTTTGTAACCAAAAAATGGCAGAGTGAGGAAGATGCTATAAAGCTAGCAGCTTTATTTTTCATCCACATATTTCTCTTTTCAACCAAGAATTTTGCTAACAATGACACCACTATCGGGGAGAAGGAATTTAATATTATTGAGTGTGGTGCATGGAAGACCTTCCCTTGGGGTGCAAAAGTGTTTTTATCAACTATTACGTCGATGCATGATAAATTGAGGCCCTTTCTTCAGTGTTACCATTTTGCCGGGTTGCCGTATGCCTTGCAGGCTTGGTTTTATGAATGTTGCCTGACTGTTCATGAGAAGCTTGCATATAGGGTTGCAAACTCATCTCTCCGGATCCTTAACTGGCATGTTAAGCGGAAGCATGACTTTGAAGAGTTGGAGAATGGTTTTTTTAGTTTGAAGAAGTCGCAGGTATATTTCTTATGTTTTCTATTAATTAATGGTCTAATATTGTTATATAATAATGTTTCTAAATATTTATTAAATATTCCTTAACAAATGCAAATGACTAGTACTTTAATATATGATGAACATTTATATTGTATATGTTTGTTTTTTTCCTAGGTAATTATTAAAAAGATTGAGCCGACTGAAGAAGAATATGCTAGACTTCAACTACCACAGTCCATACCAGATGAATGTGATACTGATATTGGAGTTGAATCTCCTCGGGATGCTGCCCATGATGCCAACAAAGGTCCACCAAATGTAGGTGTGGCTGGTCATAGACATTCTAATGGTGCAAGTCAGCAATTGCCTCCGGATATCCAAGTCTTGTTCGGGCAACAAAAGATGTTGCAAGATGACATGGGTGCGTTGAAGCTGTATATGGTTAAATGTTTTGACAAGATCTTTAAGAAGCTTAATATCGATCCAGTTGAATTTGGTGATAACAATTGTTCTACTGGGGTATGTATTTGTCTTTTTTAGTCTGCTTAGTTTATATGAATTTTTTACAAATGTAATTTACAATTTTTGTTAATTCTATCCTAGGTTGCTGGATCAGATTTTGTCTCGGATGAAATAGGCAAGGATCGGCCTGTTGACCCTCCTAGTGTGAATTTACATCAGCAGGAGCAAGCGCCTTTTGCGTATCAATGTTACGGTAATAGCTTTGATGTTTTTTATTGTTTTTTACAGTGCATTTGTTTGCTTTGTCTTTTTATATTTATTACTTTTGTCAGGACCTGCTGAAAAATAACTTGTGATTGTTGATGATGATGAAGGCGCCTCTGACGGGAATGAAGTGGAATTAGATGATGATAATGGTGCCTTTGATGTGAATGAATTTGAAAATTTCAAAGGTACTGGCTCTGTCAGAAATTGCACTCTGTATCATATACATATGCATGGAATATGCATTTAGTATGCATAAAGCTATACTTGGTCAAAGGTACTGGCTCTGTCAGAAATTGCACGCTGTGTCATATCCATATGCATGGAATATGCATTTAGTATGCATAAAGCTATATTTTAAATTCTAAATTTTATTTTATTAAGTAGTTAGTATCTTATTACTATACATGAAATATGCAGTGATTTTGCTTAACACAGATCACAGGGAAACAGACATACTGTGTTTGATCCCTTGCATTTAATATGATAACCTTCACTGTGAATATTTATTCTGTAATTGCAGTATTAATTTTGTGTTGCCTTTCCCTATTGTTATGTATTTACCGGCTATTGTTCCTGTTTCTCTTTTAAATTTAGAAACAGAGAGAGTTGAAGAGGATATTCTATTTGAAATGCAAGGTAACTTGCATGAATCTGAGTCAGGAAAATCTAATGGTATTCTTCAAATATGCAACCTGTATTCACTATTTATTAAATTGTTCTTTGTCGTTGCACAACTTCACTGCAGGGACTGATTATTTCCAACCTTCAAACTTTGATGATATCAGAGTTCCCACTGATGTCAATGAAATGGAAAACAATAAAGGTTTGCCAACTGACTGAATTTTGTTTTTAATAAAAAAATGTCTCAGAGATATGCTTTATTACTGAGTAGGTATTGTTTTTTTTTTTGTAGAAACACAAGATTTGCAGGAGAATATGATTCATGCTAATCAAGTTTTAATGGGTTATTTAGAGATGGAAAGTCACACTGGTATAGACATAATATCTGCACAGTATTCATTTAGTATCACTTTAGTGTTTATATTAAGATATTTCATTGTAGCCAAACTGGGCACCGATGACATATTTGTGGAGAAGGCTGTAGATGGCAATCAGGATGAGTTTGGAGCTGGTATTATGCAAATTAGTTTAATCTATTTTTATTCAGTTTTAGGTCCTTTAATGGTATTTTTATTAATGATCTATGTATATTTTCAGGTCATGAAAATATTGCATTTAATGGTGAGCAGGTTGTGAAAACAAATGTCTGTCCTTCTGATATTGGTAAAGGTATACATTTTTCAAATATTGATTTGTTTTAAAAGTTGATTGTGGTTTTAAAAACATATTTTGCTACAAGCTTATGCAGATATACAGAAAATGCAAGATGATGGCAGTATTGACAACAGTGTGGTATCTGAAAAATATGTTGATGTCCCTGGTGGGGGAAAGACATTGGAATCTGTGGTAGACCCCCTTTCTCAATTGCGGGAAACACAGTGGCATGAGTTGACCGCAAGGGCTAAGGAAGTTGTGAAGAAGCGCGCTCAAGACGCTAATAACAGCGCCTCGGTTATTGAGCCTGACTCCAAGGAAGTAGCAGAGGACACCTTGAAAGAGGTTGATCATTTGGATGAGTCGGAAGGACTTTGCCGTGATGTTCCAGATGCGACACCTCAGGTTTCTGTTCGTCTGAGAACTGTTTCAAAATTCAAGAAGTCACCGTTTGTCAATGAGTTTGGCTCGACTGAAAAATATGCTTCCACTGGTCCATGCTCGCAGCTGGCTAAGAGAAGCACGTTTCGTCTCCTCCATCCATTTTTGCGTGCGATACGGGTTGAGCCTGATATGAAGCTTGTTAGTAGATGGGCACCATGGATTGATCATAAAGTAATCCGTAAATCAAAGTAAGTCAAAGTCAAGTTGATTGCATATTACAACCTATAAGTCTGAAAATATAATCTGGTCATTCTTGTTTTTTAATTCTTTTGCAGGTTAGGAAATTTGTATCCTGCGAGTATCAATAATCTCGTACCTACATTCAACTTTGGGGTGTACGTGGTGGACAAGAAAGAGTGGTTTCATATACTTAACTATGGTTCAAAGGATTTACGCACCACGGTATTTTCTATATCTTTTACTGTCATAACTGTATAATTAACTATAATATGAAATCAGTATCCTATGAATATGCATGAAATATCCAATGACCATGCATAACTGTTATGTTTTAATTTTTAAATTTACTTGTTTAATATTATATAGCAGTCAGTTTCTTATTAGTATTCGTGGTATATGCAATGAATATGGTTAATACATTTCACAAAAAACCTGATATACTGTGTCTGGTCCTTCTATTTAATTTGATGAACTTCACTGTGAATATTTCAATGTAATTGTTTTATACATTGACTATGAAATACTGTGTCTTGTCCTTCTATTATGTATGCAGAGGATATGCAGCAAAGACCTTGATTTGCTTGTTTAATGGTTGCATTGTTGAGTTATGAAATCAGTATCATATGAATATGCATGAAATATGCAATGACCCAGAATTACTAATATGTGCTATTTTAGTTATATGATATTAGTTATGTGTTGATAAAACATTATGTATGCAGAGGATATGCAGTAAAGACCTTGAATTGCTTGTTTAATGGTTGCATTGTTGAGTTATTACAAATAATATATTAACAACTATATTTATTTATGTTTATCTAGCACATGGATGTCTTGTTCTACTATTTGCGTAAGAAGGCAAAGTACGATCAAGGCATTTCTGTAAGAGTCACAACCACGGATTGTCAGTTTGACGCTATGCTTAGAGATGTATATGCTGATTTTATAACGTCTGGGAAAGACATGGGCGTTGTTGATTCTGCAAAAGCTATTAATGATATCATATCAGGTCGTTCTCTTCGGTACAATACTCCTTGGGTACAGGTTGATGATATATTGTTCCCTGTTATGGTTGCCCATCAGTGGTATTGGATTTTGGCTAGATTGTCTTTGAAGGAAAGGGTTATTTATGTTTATGACTCTAAACCAGGAGATCCCTCATATAATGAAGAAGTTATTCGGGCTATGGAGCCATATGCAAACATGTTACCTATTTTCTTATCTACCACTGATATCTTAAAGAAAATGCCTGAGTTTTTCTACAGTGGGTCTCCTTATTATGACAAAGCTATGGGTGAACCCTTTTTAATGGTTTTTAGTCCAAGGCCACCTGCTATGATGAAACGGTATGATGTGATTTATTTTCTTTTGTACCTCTGTTTTAAAACTAACTAGTAAAGGGTTTAATTTTTTTCCATTTGTTATTTTTGCAGTGATTATGCCGTGTTTGCTGCTGTATTTGCTGAGTATTATATACAGTACCAGTCTATGCCTTCTGAAGATGATGATTTGTCTGGAGTCCGGGGTCGTTATGCCATGTATCTGTGATATTATGGGATGAAGAAACAGATGCAATGTGTTGTTAGCGATGAGGATGACTGAATGTGTTTGTTTAATTTATTTTTTACTAATAGCATTAGATCTAAGTTAGCAGATTTTTAATTAGGACGCAATGTGATGCAGTGGTGTTAATTAGCACAATTGATATGCAAGTAATACATCAGTTTTTTTTTGGGTGGCAATGACTGTTTTGGAATATTACAATAAATGCATCTTTTTAGATCTTTCTGTATATTTCTTTTGTTATTACTTTCTTACACATTATGTATAAGTGTTCATTACAATTAACCTTTGGTGTTGATATATAGTTATTCACTTAATACACATGTAATATATAATAAATATGCTGAAAATACAGGAGATTCCAAGAAAATACAGGAGATTCCAAGTTATTCTCAGATTCCAAGTTTACTTTCAGTTGAATACAACTGGGATTTACATTAAACTTATCAACTTGAATAAGTACGGGCATTCATTCAATTCACCGGTGCGACAATATGAATTAGCTGTTGAGAATGAAGATACGCTATTAAAAGATTTTTGCTTACTGTTATATTCAGTAAGAATACTGAGAATTGTCAATGAGAATGCAGTGAATATTCATAAGTAAGGACATAAATATTCAATATGTATGCATTGAATATATCACCATTACAATTCAAATACTAAGCGGCATTTTACTAAAAACATTTATTTTGTTCCATTCATGGAAGGTCACATCATGATGTTCGTGAATATATACTCTGTAAAGTTCACATCAACAATATTCACATCAAGACGAACTTTAAAACCAACTATTTAACTGAAAAGTAGCAAACACTTTACTTAATTATAAACTGATTAATAGTTAATAAGTAAGTCTTAAAACATCCTAAAAAAATAATAATTAGAGAAGTATTCAACAAGCCATCATTTTAACTAAAATCTAATAGGGACATTTTTGCAGGTTTCGCGGTTGTGCCCTTGATTTCCACAGCGTGAACACGTTAAACGCGTCTTCTTCAATGGTTTTTCCCAAGCAGACTTTATTCTTGTGGTTTTGGGTCTTCCTGGTGGTTTTCTTCCATTAGGTGGTAGGACAATTTCTTCGGCTATCTCCTTAGGCACATTCCAATTTGTCTCACCTTGAATCGGGTATACGGGTTCATCATATGTCTTTAGCATAGTTTCTTTCTTGTAGTATTCCGCACAATATTCAGCTGCTTTAATGTGCAAACTATCCAGCACTGCTACTGCGTGTTGACATGTTATTTCATCAATTTGAAACCTACCACAGGTGCATGTTTTTTCGCGGAGATCTACAATATGTTTCACTTGCCCATATACCACAGCGTACAATAGATCCGTCGAAGGAATAATCTGCATATCATTTATTATAACAATGTTAATTATGAATTATGGATATGCAGGTAATATTCATATTGTATGCAGTACATGTTTATCAAAAAACAGAACAGAACAAATATTCACAGTGTATGCACAATGTTGTTTCAAATAGTAAATGAAGTATAAAAACTTACCCGCCATTTCTTGGATGCTACAATGTTCTCATCAAGGATGTCTTGGAATTTTTCTCCGAGTGTTGTGAATGTATCCACTGCAAACTGTTTGTTCTTTGCAGTCCACATTTGGAACATATCAGTCATATACTCCATTAATGCTAGTATGGGGAGCTTTCGAGCATGCCTATTTGCCGCATTCACTGACTCTGCAATATTAGAGGTCATAAAAAATGAACGCTTACTCTGCGCATGTGCAATTGACCATCTGTGATATCCAATGTTAAAAAGGTAATCCTTTGCTCTACTATCTATATCTTCTAGATCCTCCATTGCTTTTTCAAATTGTCCAACTGTGTATGCCATTACTAGCCGATAATATACATCTTTTAGTTTATTTTCACCTTTCTTGAACTTCAACTCAACATTATTCCATAAGTGAAACACACATAGACAGTGAGGTACTTCCGGATAAATTGTCTTCACTGCCCGGGCAATACTCTCATGCCTGTCGGATACAACACACATTCCATCCCTGTGTCCATATGCAGCTCTTAAATATTTGAAAAACCATTCCCATGCGGCATCGTTTTCAGAATCTACAACTGCATATGCAAGCGGTAGAATATGACCTGCACACACAATAAAGGATGTTATTTCGTTTCAAATCTTTGCACTGAACTTTGAGGTTGTTAGGCTTTTTTGTGCAAATTTTGAATATCAGATTTGTATTCATCCAGTATTCACATTTGTATTGGCAGGATTTCACAACTATTCATCCAGTACAGTATAAAATAAATTGTTTGTGCAAATTTTGAATATCATATTTGTATTCATCCAGTATTCACATTTGTATTGGCAGGATTTCAGAACTATTTATCCAGTATAGTATAAAATAAATTGCTGATGTCTTGAAACTATTCATAGGCAATAAACATAAAAGAGTTACCTGAACCATCCAATGTGCAGGCTATTAGCATTGTACCTCCGTATACGCCACTCAAAAAACCTCCATCCACTACCATCACTAGTCTACAATGTTTCCAGCCTGTGATAAATGCGTTCAATGCAATAAAGACATATAGGAAAGAATCATCTTTACATTTCTTTAGCTCTGTAACCGACCCTGGGTTTGCTTTGTTCAGCTCATAAAGGTAGCTTGGAATCTTCCCATACGCTTTATTTGGGTCTCCTCTCAACAATTGGATCGCTTTTTCTTTACATCTCCATGCTTTCATGTAATTTAGTGTCAGACCATACGTTTTCTTCAACTCATTTATTATATCCTTCGGTGTGTATACAGTTTTCGGATCGGCAAATCTTTCCTTCATTAGATTACCAATAATATCTGCACTTGTACGACGATGCGAACTCAACATTTCCTCAATTGGACAAGTGTGAATGTTGTTGAATTTTCTTATCATGAAAACCCTTGAGTTATTTAAGCTTGATGCGCGAAGCAACCAACTACATGGGCTGTTCACACAAATTACAGAGTATCTAGTTTCATTATTTTTAATTTAGGTTAGTGAATATTCAAAAAATATGCAGCTAATATTTATCAATATGTAAACATAATTAAACTCGTAATTAAATACCTTTTGGTGGATGACCTATCAACCTTTGTTTCAAACTTTTCTTTCAGAGCGTAGTTCTTTACAACATTTTGCAGTGTTTGCTTGTCTTTATACACTTGTTTTTCCTCTAACCAATCAAGGTCTGGGTTCTCGATGACACCAATCTGCTCAATAGGGACGCCTTCAATTTCATCTGTTTTACATGAAAATATCATGTCGACTACTTCAGGTATGTTGATATCATTCAGTGTGTCAGCAGCCGTCATAACATTGGTATTTACAACCATTGCACTTGTGATATATCCAACATTAACGACTTTCTCTTCTGCTGTAATGCAAAGCAGATATTCACTCATTTTTGTTGATTTTTTTTTGCTCTATATACAGTTGGACACTCATATCATTCTTAATTGAGATAGGTTGGAAGCCATCTTCAATTTGATATTTTATATCCAATTTGTACATAGAAGTGTCTACTTCTAGATGTGTCGCTATTGCTCCCAAAAAATTTGTGTATGTACAATCTTCTTTAAGCAGAATTCCATCAGCTTTGAAGTTGACGAACTTGTAATCTTCAACCCACTTTCCACCATACTGGATTAATACCTTAATTGGTGACATATTTCACTGATATTACAAATTTTAAGCTTTCTTCAATGTTTTTGATAATGTGTTGGATCGACGCTTGTGTGATGGAGTAATATCGTGAATACTCAGTGAAGTTTCTTCAATGTTTATGCTGTACGAAGTGAAGTTTTTGATCTGCATATAAAATCTTCACAGTGCCGTTTTTTATGGGATTTCATGAAGTGTCGTATAAACTGAATATACGTGTCTTTAAGACTCCTAAAATTTAGGATATTTTGGAGATAGTGTTCCCACTAGAAGCGCTTATTCTGTTTAGTATTTTAGGAAAAGATATTCACATAGACCTATTTTTAACAGTACTTTTGGCTAGCCTTTGTTGTAGGTTACTTGTGTCTATTTAAATGTAGGCCATTGTTTTTTTTTTTTTTGGCTATATATAAAAAATTTTCTTATTTATTTTAAGAATATCAAGTAGTTTATGACCCGCTCTTCTAGCAAAGAGTTAGTCATTTACGATCCTAAAATAGAAAGATCTTTGAAAATTCGCAGGAAAGGACAACCATCATCATCTCAAAGCGTAACTTGTGACAAAATGGAGCATCAATTAGGAGATGATAACAACCCATTGGAAGTCGCACCACCAGTAGAGGATGATCAGTTTGATGAAGTGGCACCAAAGCCAGCAAACAGAATCCTAAGGAATATATTATACTAGACTAGACCGCTTCAACTGTGAATCTAGTGTCAGATATCCATCTACGGTAGCTAATAATATTAAAATTAGGACAGACCTGATTCAAACAATTCAAATATACGTCAACAATGTTTAGTAGAAATATTATAATTAGAACCTGACAATACCCAAGTGACATGCCTACAAATGTTTATTCGCTACGAAATGTATAGACGTACTGCTGCAACCTTAGAAGTTTGAAGCTCTTTGTCATATATATGATGTCAATACTTGCACTATTTTAGGACCTTTAAAAATCTCCTTTAGAGGATTAGGTAAGGATAGGTAACCCTCCCTATAACTTATTACACTACAATATTACTCCTGTGTATGCATAACATACTTCAACTGTCAATTATAATGATAATATTAGTCATAAAATAAGAAAAAAGAGCCTCTAACATATTTCGTGTTAGAGAATGATGTTATCTCAAACTTTTTCGGTTTATTTCATTAGCTGCTAAAGTTGAATGTCAAACACCAAAATTAGATCAATTTCTCCATATATAGTTTTTCAAAGTACAAAAATATGTTGATATCGTGTAAATAGACTACTTTAACATCCATGTATCGTCTCCAAGTGCAACTCAACAAGCCAAAAACCTCAGCATCGTCCTTGAGGAGATGTACATGCATGCCCTGCAAATAAATGATGTTAATTAGAAAAATGCCATTGTTCTAAAGAAAATGGAAATAAAATAGTAGTAGTATTTAGTAAAGTAGCTAGTATAATTAGCTAAAAACCCACATCAATTTGTCAAGTCCCGATAATGAAATTTGGCTGGAATGATAAAATATGATTTTTTTAAAAAACTTTCAAACTGTATTTTACACAGTTTGAGAAGAAACAATTACGTGGTCATGCACTTGTTACCTTACAAGTTACAACGATCAGAAATTCTAGCAAGACGATTCTAAAAAACTTCACAAGAATTTTGTCTAGAAGCAAATCATCAATGCATTAATAGGAGAAAATGCTTTATTGAAATTTCAAAAATAGATGCATATGCATACACTTTGTCTCAACTGTTCTCATGAAATGTAAACCAAGTAATGAGAGCGAATAATTGAGAAACGTACCTAACATATTAGCTTACTGCAAAATTCCTAGTAAATGGATTATGTGAAAGCATGTAGGAAGAAAGCTAGAACAAATAGGGGGTCGATTCCTTGAAGCTCAGAATTCAGCACTAGAAATTTTACTGATCTCCATGTCTTTGCAAATAGCTTGAAAGGCCATGAAAGTAAGTCATTTATTATGTTCTTCCAATTAGCCATCATCCCAAAAATATGCTCAACAAGTGCAGAGATGTTTGACACTTGATCTTCTGTTAATAGTCATATTCAAGCTTGACAAACATTCTTTCTATGAACCATTAAGAACGGCTCTTTTGATAGTTGATGTTGGCTGTGTATACGTGCACAACTCATGTAGCTGGGCACGCAAAGGTGATGATCATAGTTTTAGCCCTTAAGGAAACGTTGCTTTCTTGCACGAAATTTGGATGATCCCCTAGTTTTTTCATCCTTAATTAGATGTAAAAACTTACTGGTGTTTAAACCAAGCCATATCAACTAACCACAGTTAAGTGATTTAATAAGATAAAAATATGTATTAATTAACTATGGTTAAGAGAGAGAACCATATATGCCAACACATGTCATGCATGTATTGGCTTGGTGTAAACACCTGGGGGTGTGGGTAAGTTATTACTCTCTGGGTTGCATTTTATGTTACTTAATTAGTCCAATAATATTTGGTCCGGACACTTTAATTACTCACTTTATGAAGAGATAAGCGTAATTTAGTTAAATATTCCTTGTGAGTTGTGATTTAAGATATTACTAAATGATTTTCCTAATTAGGGTGTCAGAAACTTTTAATGAAAGATGAAAAGGAGAGGGAGTATTTTCTTACTTTCGGGGCTAATAATCTATTTAATTAAAGCATTCTTTAATTTATCCCAATGAAATAACCCTTAAACAAAGGACGAGTGAACTACTATTAGATTCAAATTAAACACATTCTTAACGATTTTTTCTCTCCATCTATAATCTCAATTTTGAATAATCAAGTTGTTAATTGCATGTTTTTCAGATAATTTTTGCATAAAGATATCAATACTTAAACATGTGCACTCAGTTACAACTTACAATCAATAAGCTTGTAGTTGTCAAATATGTGAATTGTTATTGAATTCGCAACAGAGGTATATAAAATATGTAGTTAAATAAGTGTAAAGTACCATTACAGTCGATCGAATGATCAATCCAATTTTCACTAAATTAGGATCAACTCTCTGTCTCTCATTTTATAAGATAGTATTTGTCAGTAAAGAGGAAAAGAAAAGAAAAGAAGAAAGACTTCCTGAAAAATAATAGATCAATTTTCCGCTGCAGCTCATTGCCCCATCAAGTGTGTACATATTTTGAATACACACTTGTATGAACAAATAAATCTCCGAGAAGTGAAGAAACTCACCCAGTAAATACAACATACATAAAAATAAAAATAAAAATAAAAAAATGAGAAGGATCATCGTTCCGCTTGGTTAAGTACTCTGTCTGGTCCAAAAATTTGAGCATAGACATCTGGAGATGTAGCAATTATATGAGCAGAAGAAGCATTGCTGCAACAATTGTGCCAATCAACCAATTATGAAGAGGTTTAGTATTGCTTGCATGAGAGTTATTATTGCCATCTTGTGATGTTGTTCCTGTTCCAGTAGGCGTTGCTTGCGCTGGTGGTGGTGGGGGTGAGAACTTTGGTGCTTCGCATTTGTATGATGTACCACTTGCCTGCTTATTGGAAAAATAACAAAGTTGCAGGGGAAAATGAGATGATATCATAATGCAATGAAGTAACTAGAGATGGAAAAAATTAATCCAACTCCTGGGTGGGGTGTGCAATAGAGTGAAAAAAGCATCTAAACAAAAAAGAACCAAAACTTGATTATGCAGGTATGCAAGACAGCAAGAGAATAAATAAGAAATTTCATGTCTACTCATTATCGACTTCCGATTCGTTCTTAGACAAAATGGTCAAAAGCATTTGCCTAATCTTGAATTGTTCCAGTGAGAACAGCCTCCGGAATCACTCATTTGAAACCAATAATGCAGGTACTTTTCATTATTATTGCAAAAAGAGTTCTGTTAGAATATAATTCTTAGCTGAATTAACTTGTTCCATTTCTAAGCTGAAGGCAGTAAAGTATCAGGAGTACTCAAAAATAGCAGGAAACAAAATACTAAGACGTGTAAAATGTTTCGGATAGTGTCAACAGTGGTGTTGTGTTCAGTTAAGCAGTTAACGTCAAAGCAAGAAAGCAAACCTTGCAATACGCAATGCTGCTACAATTACAAGTTAATTGGCCATTTGCTTCATCAACGGCTTCTGGAGCTCCAGCTCCATCACTCTTCTGCATAATTAAGCAAAATTCATAATTTTCTTATGTTTAACAAGAGATAATTTAAATACTAGAAAGAACAGAAAGACCATGACAGTGAAAGTTATACCTGATAAAAATCAACAGCAATAAAATTCGGCCACCTTTTGCCAGCTGCTTCAAAGCAAGTTTTCGTCATATTAACTAGTGGAGCAGAATTATCCACACAAGATTCTGTTATGTTGGGATTGTCAGGAAAATAATTCTGCAGAACCAAAGATATTGACGATGTACTCATCGGAGATGATTCAGAACGACTTGGACAAGAACCAACTCCCATCCCACCATTTCCATCTGCAGAAGTGCGGTTGACATGTCAAGTCATCAATAGTTTGAGCTACATGCAGGAAATCATGAACAATTTCTAATGATACCAAATGTAGGAAAGATGAGCTAAATACAATTCAGCATAATAATTACTCATAAAGAACTGCAAAATAAATCTCGAACACAACAATGCCAACATTCTCAAAGTCTGTGCTACAAGGACAGCAGTAAGCAACATAAGTATCAAATTAGACAAAGACTGTAACTCACATTGGTTTTCGACAATGTATCTCCACTCGTAAGCAATGCCCTCTGAAGCCTCTTTAGATGATTTAGACGTGAAGACTACGAGACGTTGATTTTGCTTGACCATGTCATCCACCGTAGGCCAATCTTCTCCTTTTTTGGGCATACGAGACACTGGAAACCAGTACTTATTAAGACCAGAAGCATTAAAAACCTTGCTCAAGCCCTTTGGAGATGAGACATAGTCTTCAATGAAGATTGTGACAACCTCTGATGGGTTTTCTTCTAGAAATACCTGAATTTCTTTCAGCACATTGATTGCAGGTTGCTGAAATGATCCAAGAAGGAAGTTACATCAATCAGAAAGAACAAGAACGATAATCGAGTGAATCAGGTAATAAAAAATAACTGGGATGTGTTAGGACACTTACAAAGGCTGTTACATTGTAACACTGTCCACCAAATGAGTGACATAGCCAAATATCATTGTTGAAATCATACATATCAAGCATAAGTCCTCGAACACCATTCTACAGACATTAAAATCAAATTCTTTAGCAAAGTTTTAAATTTAACAATTTTCAAACTCAAGAAGATAATGGTATCACTGCTTAATTTTTCATGATCAGCGCAATGGTCATCGCTGATCACATATTTACTGTGATAGCAAGTTCTTAACTTTTTACTGGAGCAGTCCTTAAATTAGTTGAATCAAACAGCTACATTTTTCCCAAAAACAAATCCATTTAAGTATAGCAAGATCTTAAAACAAAAAGTGGAGAATAAAGCTAAAATCTTTGTAACATAATTGAAATATTAGTTAAATTTAAAAAGCTAAAGTGGACTCCACAGAACACCCATTAGGACATTTGCATGTGGACAATTTTGATATAACGTTAGGTGAAAGCACATGCTTATGTTCTAAGCAAAGTAAAACATAAATTACTACAATTATACACACTGCTACCCAATTCTGACCTTCTTTTTCCTTCTCTGTCCTACTTAAAAGTGGTCATCTTTCAGAATATAAGATGTTTCCATCTTTTTGCATTAAACTGTCAATTCTTTTTTATGAAAATTAAACTGCCAATTCTTTTCTCATTGGGTATCTTTCTTTTTCTAATTTAAAATTCTCTCTTTTGCCTACTGAAAGAAAAGGAAATAAAAAATATATAGTGTGTACAAACTACAAAGTATTTTGAAAGCGACCAAATAGCCACTATGGTTACTTATTCAGTGTAGGACAAAAGCAGTTGACAAAGAATGTACACAGTAAGTGTGCACAAATTGTTACTGTATCATTAGGTCAACCAAGAGATATTTACGCGTAAATAAAATGTGAAATTTGCAAAATAAAGTAGAATACTTACTACAACACTAAGTGTGACACTATCAGTGCATAAAACTTAAGTCCGTGAGGTAAATATTCAGCTTATAATTACAGAAAATAGAGCACATTACCTTGAGCTGACTAGTAATGGAATCTTCCTGGTTAGTCGGAGCAAGAATTTGTGAACCGGTTGCAGACTTTGACCCGGACAATGCAAATGAGTTGTGGGTCGTTAGCCACGTATACTTGTTAAATGGCAATCCTTTTACCTTACAACCACAAAAAAAAAAAAAAAAAAAAAAACAAAAAAAAAAAAAACAAACATTATGCCATTAATTACTACTCCTTCCGTACAAAGTTTAAGAAAAAATGTACTTTGGGTGGCCGTAAATCATCTCGTTAAGATTAAATGCAGATTCGGACACTGTTTTTTTTTTTATAGAACGGATTAATAAGAAAATAGTGTCGAAACGGATGGAGTAATTAATGAATTTAAAAAAGTGAATAATTGGAGTTATAAATTTACCTTGGTGGTGGGAATAACGGGTTGAATGCGGGTACATCTGGGTCGGGTATTACCACTAGCTGGGCAAGTTGAGCAAATTAAGCCTTCATCACAGTTATTGCTAGAAGATGAACAGGTTTCTCCTATCTATTAATAAATCAATAAAAAAAAGATTAAAACAAATTCAGTAAGATCATAATTTGGATTAAAATTAATATAAGTAAATAATGAATACATACATACCTTAAGACAAGAAGAATGGTGGAACAAGAAAGAAAAGACAATATAAAGAATAACAACTTTAAAGGGGTGACAAATGATACCCTGCAAAAAAAGAGAAAATAAAAACAAGATTTATTAAAACAAGAATTTGGATATAATTAAAAGATGGGTTAGCAAAGAATTGAGATTAAGATAATTACATGCCTGCATAATTTACGTTCTGTTGATGTGTTTGTAGAGAAGAAGAGAGGGGGGAGGGGGTGTTTGATAACTCCTGTAACTCAGATTTTATAAGCAGATGTTTATTTTCTCTCTCTGTGTCTGAAAACTGATTGTACTTGTATTAGGAGAATAATAAGTTAGTTTTGAGTTTTACTAGGATGAGAAAAATCTCTGTTTTCCAACTGCCACCTGCCAAGAATAACTCCTTTGACTTTTCATGTATTTTCTTGTTCAAATTATTTATCTTCTTCACTTTTGCACGATCTTAAAAAATCATTACTGAAAAGAAATTATTGAATATTTTATCCATCTTATTATTCTCTATACAATAAATATTATCTCTAATTGTATTTTCAAGAACAATAATTACTAAAGTTAAAATGAAAAAAATTTAGAAAATTTTATCTTGAATTCCTAACTGGACAATTATTTTGAGACGATCATTTTTAATAAGAAAGACAAATAATTTGAGACGGAGAGAGTAAGTAATATGTCCAATTTTAGGAAGTTTTGTTTTGGGAAATTTTACTATATATATAATTTTGATTTTCCTTCTAGCCCTTTTCTTTTCTTCCGTCTTAAACCCATTTAAGAATATCTTTTTTAATGGTGTAAGGTTATTCATAATGATACAAAAAAGATATATAGAGAATTAAAATGCCAAAATAGCTTCAACAATTTTTATATAATCTTGATTTAAAAATAACCAACGTATCCTTTTCACGAACATCTGTCAATGTTTTAGCACATTTATTAAGTAAACATTAACATGTCTACTTAAAAACATTAAGTACATATATAATTGTAACAAATTTCAGTCTATAAAATTCAAAACAAGAAATAGTGTAACAAAATATTATATTTGATATCGATAGAACATACGGGTTACAATCTCTAAGATGTTACTAAATTTATTGATGACATTCTCTGATTCTTTCTCCTCGCGAACTTTGGTTCAAGGAATCAGAAGCTTGATCTTAAACTTGATGATTTTTGGATTTGATTTCAATATGTTTGGTCTTGGATTTGTTGTGTGTCACGAAGACTTTGACGTCCGTCACAGACAAGATTTGAGATTCAACTGCCATGAACAAGTGATTTGAACTCGTGCACGCCGAATCTTGATTTGAACTCTGTTTGTTGGATTTGAACAAGGACGTAGATCGTGACCTCCGTTGTTGAACTTGAAAAGAGACGTAGATCACCGACATAGAAGAAGACTTTGAAGCTTTCCTTCGGAGCTTCTTTGATTGACCCTTAGTTTGCTAGATGTGGTTCTCTTAGCCTCATTTGATATCCTTCTTGAATATCTCCTCCTTTCATTTTTGATATCCTTCTTAGCCTCAAAATTGATTTGCTTTAATTTGATTGATCAGTTTGAATTACAAACCAATGTCATTTATCTTTGTGATAAACTTCCATTTGATTTGCCAAAACCTATCATTTATACAGTTGGCATATTTTCATTGGCTACTTCATTTGATTTGGCACCACGTAATTTATATGTGACATTTTTTTTTCTTCAATTTAGAAATTAATCCAAATTTTTTATGGATCTAGTTCACCAAAATTTAATTGCTTACGGTAATATAATAAATTTTCCTTATTAAATTCTTGAATAATAAGTACTAATATTAACTAAATACTAAGTTATTTTTGACCTTTCTAACAGCAAAGATCAAATTGAAAAAATGACAGATATTTAGATTTTTTTAAAAGTAAAATGACACTTAAGATATGACAGCTGAGTAACTTTTATCAATATGTTAGTATCATTCAGTTACTCAAAATCATTTACACCCCTAATTTTGGTTTTAAAATCAAACCTGCATCCCCTCCCCCAACTATGAATAATAATCATTCTCCCCTTTTTATTTCAATGGATTTCTAAAATTTTCTACTTTACCCTCTAGATTATCAGGTCTTTATAATTTTTTTTCTATTTCATTAATATCATGATATATTTTATTCTATATTATACCCATATATAACAAAAAAATATTATAATTAAAATTAAAAAAGAGTAAATAATACTCAAAGCATTAAAAAAATATAAGTTAATGATTTCATTAATAAGTTAAATGAGAAGAATAAATTGTTCAAATAATTTTACTTGTATTAGTAATTTACTTTAATGCATGAAGTACTAAAAAATATATTGATAATAGCAGTATATTATATATAAATCCATAATATTATCAATGTATATTAAATAAATTTTAAATGATAATGTAAATTATATTTTATCACAGAGGCAGACCCGCATGGTGGGCTAGGGTGCACCGGCACTCGATATCTCGGTCAAATTTTTTTGTGTTTTTATGTTGATTTTTTTTAGGTGCATTGGTCGAGTTTGCCTACATTACATGCATATTTTTTTTAGTTTTCCCGCAGTATTTTGAATTCCTCAGCTCTCTTCTGTATTTTTTTCTTTTTATTCCTTCATTATAAATAGTGGCACCCGTAACTTTTAGTTCTTGTGTCCGCCTTTGTTTCATTGACAATAACTTAAACTCAAAAATCTGGATACACAATTGAGAATGAGGGTGAACGTATTTTGAGAAAAATTCATAATTAAACATGTTGAAAATATTAATGAACTTAAATTACTATAATAAGTGTTGAAAATAATCAAGGGCTCCTAGGTGAGAATGGAGGCACAAGAAGACCAGCATGTGATAGTATTTTGCAAAATGGACCTGTGCTTACTGTGGATCAGCAACTTGAACTGCTGAAAGGGTTCAGTAGCAGGGAGGTCAAACAAGCAATGTTCAGTATTTATTCATAGTAACAAGAGCCCAGGCCCTGATGGTTATGGGAGTGGTTTCTATAAGGCTGCATGGAGTATAGTGGGAGAGGAAGTGACTAAATATGTGCTAGACTTCTTTAGGAATGGAGAAGTCCTGAAACAGATAAATGCCACAATGATTGCCCTCATCCCTAAAGTGGAGAATCCAACCACTGCAGGCCAATTTAGACCCATATCATGTTGTAATGTGATATACAAATGTATCTCAAAACTTCTATGTTCCAAATTGAAAGCAGTATTGCCCTACTTGGTGACAGACACCCAGGCAGCTTTTGTGCAAGGGAGATCCTTGATCCATAATGTGTTGATATGCCATGACTTGTTGAGGCATTACAATAGGAAGACCTCCCCTAGGTGTATGATGAAAATTGATCTCAAGAAGGCCTATGACATGGTTAGGTGGGAATTTGTGGAGGACATGCTAAGAGGTTTCAAATTTCCTGAAAAAATGACTAAACTGATCATGGCTTGCATCACCTCACCCAAATACTATGTCAAGGTAAATGGGGAGGGTTATGGCTACTTTGAAGGCAAGAGAGGTTTAAGACAGGGCGACCCAATGTCACCATTGCTATTTGTTCTAATAATGGAATACTTTTCCAGAACCATGAGACTGATGAGCCAGCTTCCAGACTTCAGATTTCATCCAATGTGCAAGAAAATAAAGTTGACTCACTTGATATTTGCAGATGATCTGATGATATTTTGTAAAGCAAATGAGCCATCCATTAAGAGGGTTATGCAAGCTTTAAAACACTTCAATGATACTACTGGGTTGACAGCAAATGCTGACAAGTCAAGCATATTCATAGCAGGGGTGGAGGAAAGAGTAAAGGAACAACTAGTAAATGCTACTGGTTTCTCCCCAGGGGCATTCCCTATCAGATACCTTGGCCTGCCTTTGTCACCTAAGAGGTGGAACAAAATGGAGTGCTTTCAGCTAGTGGAGAAGATCACTGCTAAAATCAGTGCAGTCGCAGCAAGGCACCTCTCCTATGCTGGCAGGCTACAGGTGATAAATTCAATCCTGTTTGCAGTTCACAACTTTTGGGGTGCAGTCTTCATATTGCCACAAAGTGTTGTCAAAGCAGTGGACAGGAAGTGTAGAGACTACTTATGGGGGGCAACAGAAGATAAAAAGAAACCTGCATTGGTAGCCTGGGAGAAGGTATGCTTACCTAAGAAATATGGAGGGCTAAATATCAGGGAATGTAGAAGCTGGAACATGGCTGCAGTGGTCAAGCTAGTGTGGCAAATCATGGAAAAAAAGGATGTGCTGTGGGTTAAATGGGTTCACGAGCTGTATATGAGGAGTGGAATTGGATTTTGGGAACATACTCCCTCAGGGGATAGCAGCTGGTATTGGAGAAAATTAAATAAAATCAAATTAAGCATGCTTAGTTGGTATAACAATGGAAAGTATATTCTTACTTCCAATGGGAAATACTCAGTAACTCATAGCTATCTAGCTATCAAGGGGGGCAGAGCACTTATGCCTCATGCTGATATGATCTGGAACTCAGTGCTACTCCCTAAACACAGGTTCATCTTCTGGCTAGCTGTTGACACCCAATTTTGTCCCGGAAGTTTCAATTAAAAGCCTAATTATTTTAATTAAAATTAATTTGGAAATTAAAGGCAATTGATAAATTTAAGTTAAAAATGGCTAAAATTGCAATGCGTAGCATTAATTTCAGCCTACCCTTACAATTCCTCCACTCACCTATTAACATCTAAATCAGGCTAAATTCGTTCCTTCCTACCAAAATTTAGCCTAGATGTGCAAACACTTATATAACTCATAATCCCCAAAACTTAGATATCTATTTTTCGGTTCTCTTCTTCCCCTGGAACCCGACCCAATTTCGAACCCGAGATTTTCCCCCCAATTTCAACCACGAATCCGTCCAAATCTATGGGGTCCCCTCTCCTCCAGATCATCCTCGCACGAACCTTATCCGTTAGAGCCCGTTAGAGGGCTATTTGGGTATTTTTACCCACTCCTTTAAACCCTAAGGGGCTTACACATAAATGGGTCATCTTCTAGTTCGAGAAGGAGGCAGCCGTGAATAGAGGTAAGAAAAAGGGGTTCGAGTTTTGGTTCTATGAGTTCAAGTTTAAAATGGGAAAATAGCGGAGGGGAATGAAGTAAAAAGGTGGTAGCAGCCGTTAAGGAGAAAAATGGAGAACGGAGCAGCGGCAGATTATACACAAGTTTGTTTCTCAGTTTAAAAGTTCATAGCATTATGGTTTTCGGGATTTTTGTTGTCGCTTCAATATTCGAGTTCTTGTCGCTCGTTCGAGTGTGAATATATTCGAATCCCTCGCCTCACTTCACTGCTCCACAAACGGTAATAATCTCACCTCGACTCTTTTCTCCGTTGAAAGAACGGTCGGTATAATGTTATGTATTTGTTCATGAAGAGTTATCTTAGTAACTATCGCTGGAGTTGTGACTGTGTTTCTAAATAACCAAAAATTGTTTTCACCTAACGTATGCGTTTGTTTATATTTGTTTCTTGATTCATTGTTTGAAGATTCAAATGTTTTACTGAAAATAAAGGAATGAGCACTGTTTTCTTCTGTGATTTAGTTAGCTTATTTTATAGAATCTGGATTGTTACTAATTATCGGCTAAGATATGATCTTTATGAATCAAGATAAGTTTATACATTTTTAAACTCCATGGTTTCAGCCCCTAAGTCCTCAAGTGATTTCTCCATTTGTTGCTGGTGTTTCGAGTCAGTTTAGTCTCATAAAGCCTGAAGGTGTGTTCCTTATGTTAGAGCATGCCATCCAATCTTTATTTCTCGGTTTGGTAGGGGTTGGGAGGTTATTCTTGGCTTTCAGGTCTGTGTGTGAGTTTAGAAGAGGGTGAAGGGGTTTTAGAGAGTTGTTAGGTCCTGGAGAATGAGAAGTAGCAGGGCAGTGGGTTTTTCAGTTTTTTTTTTACCAGGTCATTGCCCTATCTTTCTTTTCAGTTTCTAAAGCATAAAGGAGGGTTCAAGCTAGCTGAGCTTAAAGGGATAAAGCCGTTCTATTTCTATTTTGGTGCTTGATCTGTTTTCTTTTCTCAAGTTCTTAGCATTCAATAGTTTAGTTTCTCTTGAGATAATTTAATTAGTTGCTTTACCTGCCTGTTATGGATTCTGTTATCTAAGAGGTCCTGGAGTTTAGTATCCTTTGTTAAACCTGTTGGTTGCTTATCCTATTGTCTTTTCTTGTGTACTACTTGGTTCAGTTTTGTTCTAGTCAAATACATGTGAAATCTGGATCAGTTTAAAGTGAATGAACTAGTTCCCTGCTTTGTCTAAGAGTTTTGGAGGATGTGTGTGTTCAAAAGGTAGTGCAGGTGTTCAAATGGTGTTAAGGGCCTACTAAGGGGTAGCTCTGGTTCTTGTTTATTTCTTTTAGTGAGAGGGAGTTTGGAGGTAGTGTGTGCAGGTCTGTTTTGGTTCAGGAAGCTGAAGTGAAGGGTGTATGCAGTCCAGGTGTTTGAAAGGGTACAGCAGGGAGCTTCTGGAGGATATTGTGGGTAGTTTGTAGTCCGTAAATGAGGGAGTGAGTATGAGATGGTTCTTGTGTTGGCCCAGGTTTAGAAGGAGGTCAGATGAGTGTCTGCAGATGTTCAGGGAGCTTTAGAACTTGAAGGTTAATTGCAAGCCATTATTTTGTCCCTGTTTGAAGCCAGTTGTATGAACTAATTTACTGTCTTATTTGTTGCTAATTAGCATTTTAAGTATTAAATATGTTGTCTATGCGCAAAATCAAGAGGTCATTTGGTATTTGTTTAGCATAAAGTCCAGGTTTTCGCATCTTATCTTTGGTTTAGAGGCAATTCACACTTTATTTAAGTGTCATGAGTTCAACCCCATTGTAGTTTCTAAAAGATAAGAAAGATTAATTTCAAACGGTTTCAATCCTATAATCTTTTTGGTATGCTTTCGTTAATTAACATCTACAATTAATAAGTTCGTCTAGAGTTCTGTTTTTAAAATATAAATATTGGTATTTGTTAATTATATGTGTCTTGCCCAGATATGTTTGGCTCATTTAATCTAGAATGGATGGTTAGAAAATCTGATTTTTGTGATTAGTAGTTTAGTCTAAAAGAGACAATATTTGTTAAGTCAAGTAATCTCTTCTCTGGCAAAAATGACTTTTGTAAGGTATTTTTTTTTGGAGCAGTTCGTTAGCCAAGTTTATTTAGATCTGGTTTTTTTTTTTGGCATGAATAATTGCTGAAATTATAGCTTTTGTTCTCTGTGAAGTCCATCTTAGCTGTAACTTTTAGCCTTAAGATTTAAGCTGCAGTATTGACCATTGCTTCATTATCTCTGTTCGGTACCCGTTAAGCTTGTAAATATGTTCTTCTGATTTTAAGGAAATACCATACTATTTAAGACTAGTTTTGATATCTTCATGTTAAAATTTTCATCTTTTTCTATCATTTGGATACAAAAGATTTGGATGATTGTCCTGGTATGATAATCCTGTTAAGCTTAAGTTTGTTTCTCTGTGTCTTTACAATGTCAGTCAAAACTAGTTATGAAATCACTTGGTATCTATGAGGTTATGAGAATTGTATGATTTCAGTATACTGGCTCTATATTCCTAGTGCTCTGTTTCGTATGTATATGCTAATCCATTTCTCCTTATTCCTTCTTTCTTTGCATAATACGTGTACTTGGGATCGAGTTTGGCTAACTCACCAATTGGGATAACTTATTGGCATTGGAGTTGCATTTGGGGGTCAAGACTCACGCTCAAGTTTTTCAAGACTTTAGAAAATTTAGAAATCCAAGGCTCGTTTCGCGAGTTTGCTTTCCGGGTTCTATCTTTTAACTCTTATCCTCTTTTTTCCTTTAGGATATTTACGTAAATGTTGTAGAATAATTTATTAATAATTTATTTATGAGTAATATTGGATTATTTGCATGACTATTTTACTTTTATGTTCATTTTCTTTATTTTGGAGTTGTTATTTAATTTATTGCAAATCAGGCCATTTAAGCAAATGCGTGCAAATTTCATAAATTTTCAAAACTACGCTTAATAAATGACTATAAGGAAGGACTTCTATCTTATTGATACGAAGTAATTTCTTTAAAAAGTCAAAATTTATAAAGAAGTTTTAATTAACTTCTAAATGTCCCGAAACAACTTTGCAAAAAGCGACTTGAAATCTAAGTTCCATCTTATGATGAAAAACTCGGGTTTTAAAGTTGAAATTAAGCAAGTGCCATTTATGCACTGTCACATACGAGTTGGCAAAGAAATTAGGACGATTAAATCGCTCCTTTTTCAAAAGAAAATGCGCTTTTATTTTACTTTATTTTATTTTGAAAATAGTTAAAGCTTTCAAATAAATTGCAAATCTTTTGAAAACTTGCTAAATTTAATTAGTTGAATCAATTAACAGTTCAATCAATTATTTTTAGAAAAGCGCATAAATAGCACTTGCAAATATTTTGGAAACCTGTCGGATTAACCGTTTTTAACGGAATTTCGAAAGTGCCTTAAAAACCTTCTTTCGGAATTAGCGAAACCTCTTACCTTTAGAATCTCTGAAAGAAAGACCGTCTTTTTATAAAAATGGAGTTTTGCACGCATTTGTTTATCTGGTTCCCTGTTTTTCCTTAAATTGGGTGGCGACTCCAAAAACTCCAAAAGAGTTAGCCCATCCTGTCGATATTCCTGAAATTTAATCCTTCGGGGTTAAATAATTTTTTGGGGGTTCAACACTAGCAATGCAGGGTCGTCTTCTAACTAGGGAGAGGATGATGAAAATGGGCTTTCATTGTGAACAAACTAGCTGCAGTTTATGTGATGCAGATACTCTGGAGTCAAGCTAACATCTCTTTCATGACTGCTTGTGGGCTACAGAAACATG
This sequence comes from Petunia x hybrida, assembly GCA_037355625.1. Classification (NCBI taxonomy): domain Eukaryota; kingdom Viridiplantae; phylum Streptophyta; class Magnoliopsida; order Solanales; family Solanaceae; genus Petunia; species Petunia x hybrida. The sequence goes on along the minus strand of JBBBVM010000403.1, from coordinate 213,095 downwards.
GAATAAATTGGTTGAAGAATGGCTAGGACAAGGATTACAAATGCTAAACTTGCAGCAGTGCCTTCAGATGATACAAAGAAAGCACTGGAAACAGTTCAAGAAGGAGGTACTAGTGGCTGTGGTGGGAGCTTTCATATACCACATTTGGATGGCCAGGAACAAGAAAATATTTACTGGGCAAAGCACGAATAGAAGTGCTACTGTACAACTGATTCAACTAGAGGTCTCTGAGAGAGTCGACTTATTGAAATGCACAAAAAGAGCTCGTAGATGCAGGGAGTTTCTCCAACAATTTTGCATTTGAGATTTGTACTTAGTTTGATTATTTGAGGCTTATATCCTAGCTTAGGTAAGGATATAGGTGCTCTTAGTTTGTAAGAGATTGTTGGTTAATGGTAATAGTTCACATTTGTTACCAAAAAATAAGTTATATATTATAAAACTAAAAGGTAAACAAAATCTGTTTAAAAAATTATATATAAAAATATATCACATAGATGGAGGTTTGAAAATGCCAAGGATAAAATAGACATTGTATAGAATAAAGGGAGGAAAATTACTATTTCTCATAGTTGAGGAGGGAGTTTGATTTTTAAGCCAAAATTAAGGGGGGCAAAATGATTTTAACCCATAAATTTATATTACTTAAATTCCATTTAAATAGTATCAGAAGATTGTGCTAATTCCTTTTTCTTTTCTTTTTTTCCTCCACAATTGCTATTCTCGAAGAGGCCTAAAAGATTATATGCGTGCCATTTTTAGTTTTCCAATTCGCTAAGGGGAATTTACGCTCCATGCCCACAAAAATAAATTATTTACGTGTTTGTGCCCAAAAAAATTAGTTTACATGGAATACCCATGCACCTCATTTTATTTACAGAAATGCCCATCTAGCATGTTTTATTTACATTATGTGCCCACCCTCCCAATTTTAACTGTATACCATTGCATTATATTGTATACCTTTTTAGTATACCAAATTAAGTATACTTCTTTTATGGATTTGAGAGTATAGTGTAACAAGTATACCATGGAAGTATACTGTATACTAGATAGGTATACAGAAGGATTTGACAGTATAGTGTAACAAGTATACCATGAGAGTATACTGTATACTACATAGCTTTACATAATGATGGGTATACAGTGTAAATAAATTTGTGGGTAAAAATGTAATGGATATGGAGATGTAAATAAGTAGGGTTGATGGGTATTTTTGTAAATCCCCCCTTCGCTAATTCCAAAGACATTTAAGACTTGAAATATTGAAAAGAAAAAGTAATACTTTTCCACTAATTTCTGTTTTTATTGACGTACTAAAGGAAAAAGGTAAAATTGTGTCTTAATATCTGGAATGGTATCCCCTCCATTAATATTTGGTGCAATATTATTCAATAGGGCTATAGATATCCCTTGTGTCCACCTACTTAATTTATGGATGAAATTAATTTATTACTGAACAACTAAATATGATAGTGTAATCTTAACCAATTTTGAAGAAAAAAAATAGAATAGCCTAAACTGCAGTGCACATCAATGATGTGTGCTATTTTTCATCACTCATAGAAAACTCTGAATGCTTGCATAAGATGAAGATATGAACATTTTTGCAATATTTATTTTTATAATTTTTCTAGATTAATTTTTATTTCTTTAATATGTGAATCACGATAAGCCTACGTTTTCTAGAAATGATGATCGTTATGTAAACGGTTGTCGTCTAGGCCATAATAATTTTTTTTTTTAAAAATGTATACAATTACACTACCAAATTTAGTTGTTTAGTAATAACTAATAAAATAATCTCATCCATGACTTAAGTAGGTGGACACATGACATTAATTTATATCCCTATTAAATAATATTGCACCAAATACTCCCTCCGTTTAAGTTTACTTGTCCAAATTTAGCAAAGTCAAAATTTTAATTTACTTGTCCTTTTAGCAATTCAAGATAAAATTAGTTATGTTCTTTTTAATTTACCCTTGACATTAAATGGTCAAATTCTTCAAAATTCCTTTCCAATTAATTGGCAACTACAACAAAATATAATAAATAAGGGTAGATTTGTCAAGTTTAATTTTTCTTATTTTGTCTTTATTGTAGTGCAAAATTGAATTTGGACAAATAAACTTAAACAGGGGGAGTACTAATGGAGGGGATCCCATTCCTCCCCGCGGCTACCTTCAAATTTTTATGCTTTCTTGGTTAATTCACATACTATTCAAATTACTATTCAAATTTTTATGCTTTCTTGGTTAATTCACATACTATTCAAATTATTCTGCCAGAGAATTTGCGTAGATGTCAAAGTTATTTACAGGACATACTTTAGGAACTACAAGGGACATTTGATTCGAGCCTTGGAGATACAATTGTACTCTTCTACTTTCCTAAATTATATGATGGTCAAGATAAACGAACTCTTAAATCTGAGATTTGGCAAATAAAGTTAATCTACAAATGTAAAGTTTAAAGTATGGGAATTGGGAAAAAGAAACGTTAACATTACAATTGGACTCTTGACCTTTCTAAATTCTAACAGGTGATTTATATAAATCAGATTTGGCCCTGTTAAAGAAAAGTCTTACAACTTTGTTCTCAATAAGAAAAATTCAAGGTGATCGCCAGATATTTTAATTAGTAAGGACCTGACAATCTCCGGGAGTTACCCTTAGGAATTGCTAGCAATTTTTCTTGATGAAGACTATTTTTGTAAGAATTTTCTTTAAAATTGTAAAAACAGCACTAAATCTGTCTTGCGTACAAAAACTTGAATATTAGCAGTGGGAACTGGGAGCATACACAAAAAAAATTCATCCAGTGCCCTTTATAAGGAGTGATTTTGCAAGTTTGTCCCTCTATATAATAGTTTGGCAAAATATCCTTATATTGGCACGAAGCCAAGACTTCAAGGCACAAAATTGCAAGTGTTGGCTTTTAGGCAAGAGGTCAAGGGCAAGTATTGTCTAGCCAAAACTTCAAGTTATACGAGGAGAATGCATGAAGAGATTGGAAAGGGCAAATGTTGCCTTTTGCCACACTTACGACTAAGTGCTGGCAAGTGTTGCCTTTTGCCAACACTTCAATGGCAAATATTGGCAAATAGAGAGGGGTCAAAGTGCAAGTCTTGACCCCATGCCAAGAGATCGACAGAGATATTTTCATCCAAAATTTTTACATTAAACTTAACGGAGGCATTTTTGCAAAATCTTATTAAGCGCGGGAAAAAGACAAACCATTACTTAGGATATCATATTTCTGCAAAAAGGCCGAGCATACAAATATTTTTTGGACTTTAGATTTTTTAAGAGTTAATTTGCACAGAGACTATTTTCACATAAAAAAGGCCCCGTAACCGGTTTGTAGCGCGCTAAGAAACAATCAACATTTGAAAATTTGTAGAAGAATACCCATATTTAAGAAATACAGAAAAATTTATAAGATTTTTAAAGTCCCATGAAAATTCTATGGGGTGCCAAATATGAAGTCCTAGGAAAATTTCTTGAGATTTTGAAAAGTTTAGTTCAAAGTCCCAGGAAACCGCAAAATATAACGTCCAAGGAAATTTTATGGAACTTTGAACTAAATTCCAAAAAATTTCCTAGAGTATGTTTAAATTTTCAGAAATTTTTCCTGAGGTTTTACGTGTTTCGTTCAAGTGGTGGCTATTTTTCCTAATTTTTTAAAGTAATGGTTGTTCTCTTTAAGCGCCTTGCAAACTGATTATTCTTCAACATTTTGGGAAATTTTGATGCGTAGCCATTTTTTGACGCGTTAAGTGAGAATTATCCACCATTTTAAAATTAATTGAGAAATAACAAAAAATTCGCGCGCACACTTACACTCCATTAGCGTTTATCAAACACCCCAAACTAGTCCCACGTATTTATACTGGGACTTTGAACTAACATGTTCAATGTCCCATTATTTTATAATGTGATTCATGTTTATAGTCTCCTAGAGCTTTATATATATAAAGTTCCAGTATAAAATATTGGGACTTTGAACTAACATATTCAATCAAAGTCCCAGTATTTTATATTGGGATTGATGTTTAAGTGATTCCAGTATTTTATATTGGGACTTTGAACTAACATGTTCAAAGTCCTAGCATAAAATATTATGACTTGTCCGGAGATGACTATTTCTCAGCAAATTTATTTTTGGTGGGTCCGGTTGTAGACACCGAAAATTTATCAAAATTAGGGCTTCTACAAGGTGGGCCTATTAGGTTTTCTTGGAGGCTACTCCACCTAAAACCCTAGATCACACCTATAAAAAGGGATCACATATTCCCTTAGAAGATATCTCAGAAATTAGAAGAGATCACCTCAAATCCCATAAATCCGGGATACTCACAAAAAGAAAGACACCAAAACGTCTTTCTCAAAATTATGTAGCAATGAAGCTGTTCAACTTCCTAGTTCGAGAAATATGCTGCTAAAGCCCTCGAATCATGGAGAATTGTGGAGAGAAGAATCAAAGGATAAACAGAATTGTACCTACAGTTTTGATAAATAAAATTCTCTTATTTTTCTTATTTATTTGTGATTGCAATTTATTTTCCATATCTGAAAATTTGTTGCAAACAAATTTGGCACCGGTGGGACTATCTCTACCTCTCATCTCTTCTCTTTGAAGTTAAAAACATCAAGATGTCTCCTAAAACTATTAGTGTCGTTGACTCCAAAAACGAATTGGATGCTGTCATGGAGGTCATTTGCCAAATCAAAAGGTGCGAAGTTGAAAAGTTGGGCAAACAAGTACTTCAAATGCCATCCAATTCAACTCATGCTTCAAGTACATCATCTCCAAAAGAAGCGAGATTATTTTCCCTCATGCTTAAACAAAGGTCTAGCACAACTGAGGTGGTGGAAACAACTCTGGCTCAACTTAGCGATTCCAAAACCCGTTCTATGCAAAAGGATGATGATGTCTTCAATACTAGATCTACTCTAGTCTCTCCTCATGGCACACCTCTATCTGAGCTCTACCCAAGTAGTGATTCGTACCATTCTTCTTCCTCCTTGGTGGTTGCACAAGCAATGATGATTGAAGCTTCTACCATAGAAGAAGAACTTGCAAAATTGACAAAAGCAGTTAATGGCCTTACAAAGTATATGAAAGACCAAGACGCTCGAATTGCTAAGTTAGCAAGTAAGGTGGAGAGCATGGTGGAAGGAGAACCAAGACAAGCACCTATAGGTCTTCCTGAAGCACAAGAAATGGGAGAGTCATCCGACAAGCAATTGGTCGCAACAAAAGTAATCCAAGTTTCTTCGGACGGCCTGATTCCTGTAGATCAACTGAAAGACTTCATCATGGGGGCAATCCAAGACAACATTGAGCCTTCAACTAAATCTTCCTTCACATATGAAAAGCCATACACGCAAAGGATTGACAACTTGAAGATGCCTTCTTCCTATCAACCTCCTAAAGTTCAACAATTTGATGGTCACGGAAATCCTAAACAACATGTGGCGCACTTTATTGAGACATGTAACAATGCCGGCACTTATGGTGATCACCTTGTCAAGCAGTTTTTCCGATCTCTCAAAGGAAATACTTTCGACTGGTACACAGACCTCGAGCCTGGATCCATTGACAGTTGGGAACAGTTGGAGTATGAATTCCTCAATTGCTTCTATAGCACAAGGCGCATTGTTAGTATGGTTGAACTTACAAATGCCCGTCAGTTGAAGGATGAACAAGTCATCGACTTCATAAATCGTTGGAGGAGCCTAAGCCTTAATTGCAAAGACCGCCTTAGCGAAACATCCAGCATCGAAATGTGCATCCAAGGAATGCACTGGGGACTCCGTTATATCTTGCAAGGAATAAAGCCCAAAATATTTGAAGAACTGGCCACCCGTGCACATGACATGGAACTAAGCATGGCTGCGAGTGGAAACCAAGGGCCTCCTGTTTACAATCCTTGTAAAGGTGATGAAGACATGCAAGAAACCGAAAGTGGGGGCAAGTTCGCATCCGATGATGAAATTGAAGAATCCATGAATATCAACACTTCTCCATTGAAAGTCGTTGTAAAGACGAGTAGGAAGGGAAATGTTGAATCAACTTTCATGCGAGACAAAACAAGTCAAAATTTAACATTGAAAGAAATGCAAAGCAAAGGAATATCCATTCCTCGACTCGAATGTTCCTACCATCTTTCAAGAACTCCTTGAGTTAAAACTCATTCAGTTGCCCGAGATGAAGCGACCAAATGAAGCTGAGAATACTGATAGTCCAAATTACTGTAAGTATCATCGCTTAATTGGTCACCCCATTGAAAGGTGCTTCATCTTCAAAGAAAAGGCCATGGACTTGGCTCGTGAAGGAAAAATCTTGCTAGAAGAAGAAATGGCGAGCACGAATCAAGTCTCTCTTTCCTTTTGTTCATTCAATCCTACAATTAAAACAATTGAAGAATATGAAGGTAAAGACATTTCAGCTGCAGTGCTCCTCGAAGCACGAGCCTAAACTGCAAGTCACAGTGCTCCTCGACACACGAGCTTAAACTGTATGCTACTCCTTTTTTGCATGAGTATAAACTGCATAAAAAGAAAATCACACTTCTTTCGAACTACGTAATGACTTGATCCTCTTCACCGAGGTATGTAGGCAACTTAGATTTTTATTCTAAGTTCAGTCGTATAAAAAAAAAAAACTCAAAGTCTCAAAGACCTCAAGGACATGCATTAATTGAGAAAACTATACAATTTGCGAAGAATTGTAAATTATCAATTTTTACATTAGAGCTTAAATTGCTCGATACATAAATGATGAAAAAAGGGATGAAAACAGCTACATATAGCTACATATCATCCTATACAAAGTAACATAAGTCATGAAAGCAATTGAAGCCAAGGATTTTCGCCAACTCGTCTTGGATGCTTCCGCCAAGTTTATATTATTTCTTCAAAAAGGATGACGTCATCGTAAAATTTGGTAGGTGTATCCAATATGAAATCTTGCCACCGACGTCAGCTTACTTGCAACACTTATGATTTGGAGTTCCGAAGAATCACATGTCACATGATTTGGAAGGCCCTAGCCAAGATATGCAAATCTTATCGCAAGTATGAAAAGCTGAAAGTTTGGTGCGGCTGCATCAACTCTGAGAAATTACTGAGGAAAATATTGAAAGACTTAAGTCTTGATATCTTCAAGAGTCATTTTTATGTGAGACTACTTTCCAGCAGTGCATACATCTCACAATTCGGATACACCTGCAAGGAGTCATGTTTTGCTTTTTTCAAGATACCCAAATCTGCAACAATATGAATGTCAAAATTCAGAATAGAATTCAAAAAATAAACTGTATTAATGTCTAAGGATTCAGCAAGTAATTTTGACATATGTTGTAGCCTCAGAAGTCAGCTTTCCAACGGTTCAAACGGCTTGTAATTTTGATACTCCTAGCTCAAGATATCGAGTTTTATGTGAGGTCGCGCAGGTCTGTCAAAGTCAGCGCGGGAAAAATTGCATCAATTTTAAAAATTTATTCTGGCTAATTGTGAAGGAGTTTGGCCTTCTAATTTTTATATGTCCCAGAAATTTGAGTTGCAATTCTACAGAATCAAGCGGCTCCTGATTTGCATACTTATATTATGAGATGTGATATTTTTAGCAGGATTAAGTCGGATTACCAAATCAACATGGAACACCAGCATCAATTTAAGAAGTTAAGTTTGGCTAATCGTGATGGCGTTTGATCTTGAATTTCACGTCTGTTGCAGCTCTACGAGTCTTGATTCTGCAGAAATAAGTGAACCGTGAGTTAAACCCTTCTATACAAAACTACCATCAATTTGGTAAAGTGTGAGAAGTTGAGTAAAAAGACAAGACAGATTCTGAGCAAAGTTTAGAAAATACATTGCTGAAAACTACTGTATTTTTGAACTTGCTAGTTCATGTACTATGTCTTAGCTTAGAACGATGGCTAGGATCATGTGTTTTCAAATACTCCTAATACTTCAGTCCTTCATTTGACCGAAATGCCATCTTTATTGGTACTTCAAGTCTTGTCGTTATATTTCGACAAATCTGCACCCCGACAAGCCATGAAGTAGGGGCATTTGTAGACACATGAATTTTATTAAATTTAATTCAATAAATGAATTGATTTAATTCACGATTTATTAGTCCAAGGTCCCTGCCACGTGTGAAATGATGTGGCACCAAATCAAATCAAGGGTCAATGAAACTATGACATGTGAATAAATGATGTAGCATGTCTACTCAAATTGATAGCCAATTAAAACCATCCAAGTGTCCAATATGACATGTCTTGGCCAATTAAATTCATTCTTATCACATAGCTTTTGTGATAGGTTTGATGACTCAAGTGGACCCAAATCAAAGTAACTCCATTCCTCTACAACTATAAATAGAGGGGTTACATAACACTTGAGAAGATATTCAGAAGTTGGTGAAAGCTCCCATCCACCAGTGGAGAAATCAAGGAGGAGATACATAGAAGTCTTCCATTCTGCCGGAGATATCAAGGAGGAGATACATAGAAGTCTTCCATTCTGCCGGAGATCAAGAAACATTTCATACATCAAGAAGCCTTCCCTCCTGGCTATGACCAAGAAGTCTTCTATAAATCACAAAGCCTATCCCTCCTGGCTGTAATAAAGAATTCTTTCCATACATATTCTGCCGCCACGTTCGTGATCAAAACCTGCCGCCACGTTCGTAATCAAATCAAATCCATACATTCAAGAACAAGCTCCTTAGCCCTTGAATCAAGTCAAATCCACATATTCAAGAACAAGCTCTCAAGCCCTTGAATCAAGTCAAATCCATCAAGTTCAAGATCAAGCTCAAAAGCTCTTGAATCAAATCAAGTCAAATCTACATATTCAAGATCAAGCTCAAGAGCCCTTGAATCAAATCAAATCCATCAAGTTCGAGATCAAGCTTTATCGCCCTCGAATCAAATCCGTGAAGAGAAGAATAAGAGGATTACATCTTTAATTTAGATATTTTAGAGATTGTAACCCGCATCCTTTTTCTTATAAATCAAATATTACTTGTGGATATTTTTCTTGTCTTGATTATTTTCAGGCAACAAAATTTATTGTCTACACCGGTTACTACAAAGTTCTGTCGTTTACCTTGCGCCTATCTATTCTTTTAATAGATCAATTAGCGCCTGCCAAACAGGCACCCGAAATTTTTACTCAAACTAATAACACAATTATTATCTAGTTGATAGTTAAATTTGTGTCTTTCGAGAAAATTATTTTCAAAGATACTTAGTACAATGTACTGTCGACTTATACACGAGTCGCTAACTTAGAATTTAGCAAAACATACACAAATGCAAGTACATACAAATATTACAGTCTTCAAAAGCCGTCATTAAAAGTAAATATCTCTAATCTTATTGGTGCATCTTAACATGGAATAATTTAAAGAAAATGTTAAAATACTAACACATCCAAAATTGCCAGGCAAGTGATTTTTGATTGATTGGTTAAAATACTACTCACAAGATCAAGATTATTTCATGTTAGTGTACATAACTCTACAATCCACATGGTGTATGTTTAGACGACAAAAGCCAAACCGAGAAAGACAAAAGATATTATAGAACTTGACGATTTATATGAAGCATGCATATAATTATAACAAGTCCAACGATGAGATTAACGAGTGATGAGGTTGGGAAACTCCAAAACAAATCTGAATTACCAGTCGTTAATAATTGTATTTCTATTCTTTAATACAGATCAAATATCACTAAGAGTTTAGCCTTATTATCATCATGTTTTTCTTTTCCTTATTCATGAATCCACCCCACCTCCAACAAACATAAAAGAATAAAGAGAGAACGAAAATAGAAACTACCAGCCAGGTGCTTCTCTTGGAATAAAGCCAAAATCAAATAGTAAACCAACTTAATTGGTAAGCCAAAATCTATTTGCGCTACTTACACCATCAAAGAATATGATTATATGGTTGAAATCTGGCCACCTTCATAGAGAAAACAAATTCGAGCCAAGAGAATTGAGAACTTCTTAGTCCGGAGCACTTTATCACTCACATTGTCCCTATTCGAAGCGAATCCGATTTAGTATGGATAGGTAAGTTTCTATACTAGATTGATTGAGTCAAAAAAAAAAAAAAAATCTACTAGCAGTTCAGCTAGGAACACAAATAAGGACAACATTAATAAGTTTATTACTCAATTAGTAGCTCATTTCTGCATAAATTTGATCAAATTCCAACTGGCATTACTCTAATGTTACATTTATTTTTCCTGTGTGAGATACCCTTGGTCTCCTATCACCATGCCTCAATTAACTGCTATGGCACGCAATATATGGTATACAAAACAAATAAACAAACAAGAACCAACGTGGGTGTTGGACTTTTCTAGACTTTCTTCATTACTTCACTCTCAAATTCAGTGATCAAACTTAGATCTACTCTCTTACTCTCTATATTTCTCCACCTTTTCATCTTCTTCTACTTCTTCATTCTGAAATCAAGATTTAACTAAGTCATTTTTAACAATGTCAACACATCATGCTAAAACAGATTCAGAAGTAACAAGTTTAGCACCATCATCACCAAATAGGCCCGTTTACTATGTGCAAAGCCCATCAAGAGACTCTCATGATGGTGAAAAGACTACAAATTCCTTTCACTCCACTCCCATACTGAGCCCTATGGGCTCACCGGGCCGACAGTCCAGGGACTCATCCTCGACTCGTTATTCGGGCTCGCTTAAGCCCGGATCACAGAAGTCGAGTAATGGGTCCAGAAGTGGTAGTAGTAGACACCACCAACATCGTCATAGGAAGGGTGATAAACAACAGTGGAAAGAGTTTGATGCTATAGAAGAAGAGGGACTTCTTGATGATGATGGTTATCGTAAGGGTGTTACTAAGAGGTGTTACTTCTTGGCTTTTGTTGTTGGATTCTTTGTGCTTTTCACCTTCTTTTCTTTGATCTTGTGGGGTGCTAGCAGAAATCAGAAACCTGTCGTGACCATGAAGGTAATTTAATTTCCTTTTTATTACTAATGCCAAGAAGATCAATATTTCCGTCATTCATGCACTTTATCATTGACCATTACCTATGTTGTTTCTATCCTCATTCTTTAATTAGGACGTAACGTTTACGTTTAATTAAATAAATAAAATTGCGCTTCATACAATTCAACTATTTAACATTATATGCATTTGCATGATCTCCTCCACTGGCGAAATCAAATTTTGAGTTTAGTGGGTTCTGTTGAAGCACAATTAAGTTGCATTTAGTTAATTTAGATCCACCACATCAATCCTGTGGATGAATAAGAAGAAATGAATCTTATGCTCTTGTACTTCAGGCTCATGCTAAGATCTAACACACATATGTCTACAGTATCACTTAGGTTCCAAATATATCTCTAGAGCTATGACAGGAACACTTGTTTATAATTGCGTAATTTAATTTGCAGAGTATAAACTTTGATGAATTTGGGATTCAAGCTGGCATGGATGATTCTGGAGTTGCAACAGAGATGGTGTCGATGAACACCACAGTGAAGCTAACATTTCGTAATACAGGCACATTTTTTGGGGTGCACGTAACGTCGACGCCTATGATTCTTTCCTTTTCACAGCTCACTTTTGCCACTGGAAGTGTAAGTAGTCATCACTTACCTTTTATTAACACAATGTATGTCATACTTGATAAATAACCAGATATAAATTGAAATCGATCAACTTGTTAAAAAGTACTATGTGGAACCACAAAAATCGTGCAAAAAAATATTTACATTACTAGTGTCACTTCAAGTCTTATATAGATATATCACACAATGTAAGGATTTTTTACACTACAATATGATTTAACAACATGTTGAAGTAATTAGAGTAATTAGTATCATATATATATCTACTAGATTATAAAATACGTAATTCTTATTATAGGGATTTATCTGTAATGAAATTAATCTGGATGTACTAACTTTTAAGCCTTGATCATAAAACTTCTACTCTAACAGCTTAATTCCTATTGTATATCACTTTAAACTTATACTCCTAATAGTGTAGAAAATGTATATATACTACTACAATTTATTACTGCAAGAAGTAAACTGTTTTTCCAATTGGTGTAGCTATAACACGTTGACAATTTGTACTTTGGTTTAAGAGCAGATAAAGAAGTTTTACCAACGAAGAAAAAGTCAGAGAACTGTAGCAGTGACTTTGAGAGGAAGTAAAATTCCATTATATGGAGGAGGGGCTGACTTAGTTAGCAAGGATGGGAAACCTTTAGCACCAGTGTCACTGACCCTAGATTTCATGGTTCGAGCCAGGGCTTATGTTTTGGGAAAAGTGGTCAAGCCCAAGTTCTACAGGACGATCCAATGTTCCGTTGTTATGGACCCTAAGAAAATGAATGTTCCCATTTCCTTGAAGAACTCCTGCACGTACCTATAAACTGATACTCTCTTGATTTAAATTTATGTGTGTAATTGTTTATTTTTAGTTCTTTCAAAAAGAAATGTCACATTTTTGTATTTAGTGAGTAAGGTTTTGTATTCAATATTTTCATTTTACCCTTAATAACACTTTGTTATAAGAATGACATGCTATTATTAGAAATACAAGATTCCAAGGGTACTTTTGGTATGTTATCGGGCAAACGTAGGCTTCTAAATACAGATTAACTTTGATCAAGAACATGTGTATATTAAAAAAATCATTAAATATATATAAAAATAAAAATTCGAAACTCAGTTACTATAGCACTTGAGGTCGTTGTCTTAGAATTGACAATCCATAAGGTTTTGAATCCTGAATCCGGCTTATTTTACACATAATTTAGTCTAAAGTGGTAAGATTTTTGCATTCTTAATCTCTATTTTTTATTTAAACCAAGATAGAAAAAATAAATGGGCGATGATTAAGTTTCCCGGGGACAAGGCCGGCTGTGTATCAGAAATAAACAAGGAGGGGAAAGGAATGGTACGTTTGTTTTTAATATCAGAAAATAACATCAGAATAAAAGGAAATACCAGGGCTGCTTCGTTGAAGTTTTGTGATTTTTCAAATGTTTAATTTACAAGGGAAAATGTAGATGTGCATCTATATATAGTTATGGCTGCCATATTTGTCGCTGATGGGCACAGTAGCTGTCTACCCTGTTGCATTTAAGTGATTTAAATGCGCCCGTTCGAGGAAAAACATAAACCCTAGAAACTGGTGTATATTTTTACTTTCCATGTTTTGGTTCTCTCATACAGGAGATTCTACTAGAAAGTTTTGAGATATAAACTTCCAATCGACTGGCCAAATATATATTGTTTGCATGCTACTCCTTCCGTCACATTTTAGTTGTCGTTTTAGCAAGTTTCATTTGTCCCAAATTAGTTGACGCTTTAGCATTTGAAGATATTTTTTACCAATTCTTTCCAACTATGCCCATATTTAATAAAGAAGTATTTCCTAGAAAAGTCAATTCAGCTTCATTTATTAGGGGTAAAATAGTAAAAGACATACCTTATTTATTGATTTCTTAATGGGCGTGCATAAGCATAAAGCGACAACTAAAATAAGACGGAGAGAGTATTTATTTAACATGCATCGTTAGTTTGATTGGGAAACTTTTTGGTCGGAATATTAATTGGAAAAATAGTGTATAATGTTTGGTTAAAAATATTAGAAAAGATATATACTTCCTGTCCATGTACAACTCGCAACATAACATTTCTTTTGTTATAATTACTCATTGCATATGTAACAATCTATGTATGTGAATCAAACGACCCTCATTGTCTGCTATGTAGGAGTACATAATTACATATTGTATAAATTCATCTACACACTAGAAGTGTGAACATAAGTTACACCCACATATATAACCTCTTGCGGCATATCCTACTCTAGTTCAGTTTTTAGCATTTCGCTCTAAGTGTAATTGGTTGAAGCACGATTGCCCATATAAAAACAACCAATTCCTTTTGAGATCAAAATCTATATATGAAGGTAACCAAAGTACAGACGAATTATCTTCATGATTTGAGGTATTAGTTTAAGATACAAGCACGTATTAGGTTTCTTTCGAAGTAACTTTTGTGTCACTAAACTAATTCAATATTCTTTTCTTTCTTTTCTTTTTTGCCGTTTTCCTTTTTCCAAAAGAAAGAAAAGAGACTTCTGATGCACGTAATATGCTCATACTTTACAACTAATATTGAGACTCTTGTTTTGGTTAAAGAAATTCTCTTTATATTTTCTATGTTGAGCATTATCAATTAGAAAAAATAAAACGATTAGTTCCACGAGGCTTAACAATATCATAGCAATGTGCATTTTTAATCTTAAAGAAGTCCTTAGAAGCTAAAATGTTTACCTTCTCTCACATTAAAAATTTAAAAGTAGAATGAAAGAAAAGAAAGCTTAATAGTTTCAGTGGAATGAAGAAGGGTTTTTTTTTTTTTTTTTTTTTTTTTTTTTTTTGTAAGGAACGACATTTAAATTAAACAAACATACCTAACTATTACAAGATAGGCCCGACCCTTGTAACATAGTACTCCGGTCGTCCTGATCATAGTTGACCATAGAGTTAACAAAAGTGACAATTCTAGGTACCATAGTACTTTGATTGTCATGTTCTAAAATAGAAATTTCACATAAAGGCGGAAACTGATAAATCCTAAGTTCTTCAAAAGATGAACTGCAACCCATTCTTGCCATTTGATCTGCAGCTTTGTTTGCTTCTCGAAAGTTGTGTTGCAGTTTCGGACCCCCGGCTTCAAGTAATAGGAACCTGCAATCGTTAATTAGATTTAAGTGTAGTCCAGTTCCTTTGGTTATCAACTTGATTAAATCCATACAATCTGTTTCTATTACCAAAGGAGCAATACTATTATCTAGAGCTAGTTTTAGACCATGATAGAGAGCAAGTAGTTCAGAATATATTCCTGTCGAACAGTAGATCAATTTGTTGTAACCCAAAATCCATTTTCCATTCCAATCTCTAAATAGTCCTCCCATTCCTCCCCTTCCGAACTTTCTTTAGCCGAGCCATCTATGTTTAGCTTATAACAGTTTAAGTCTGGCTTATTCCACTTGATGTAGACAGTTTCACGATGAACACTATGTTCCTTTTCAGTTAACAGCTTAAACTCTATTGCTTTATTTACAATGTCATCAAAACAGAAATGTGGAATGAAGAAGGTTGGGTTCATGGAAAAGCTTACTCACAGCGGGTATTTATACATAATCAAAATTTTTAAATTTTGAGATAAGTTAAATAAAAATACGCATCGAACATCATGCTTAAGTGATGAAATAATAAAAAGACAAATATCATGCTTTTGCTAATATTCATTTAAGTGTAAACACTGAGATGCGTGTAAGTGTTCTCTAGTTAAATTAAAGGAGGTTTACAAAAATACTCATTAAAATTATAATATTTATCCACTCCTATCCATAAATTTCATATTTACCAGTTCTACCTATAAATTATTTACATGTCATATTCATCCAGACTTGTATACCATAATTTATATAGTACTCCTATATCATAAAGGTATACGTTTATAAGGTATAACAAAGGCATACAATAATAAATAGGTAGGTTGGATAAATATTTTTAACTTCATGAATAGTGTAATTTTTAATAGGCAGAGTGGATAAATACTTTAAATTTCAAGGATACTGTAAAAAAAAAAAAAAAACCTTAAATTAATCAGATTCTCAATATGAGATTGCTTGCAGTTACTTGGGCTAAGAAAAGGAAGCATTTTGTTACATTCCTGCAATCGTTCCAGGCTCCCAGCTCTATACCTAAGTCCACTTCTAACCCAGCTCTATACCCAATTAATGGGTTTCCAAAATAATGGGTCAGGCTACCATTCATAACACAATCGGCTATGGGCCTAAAGTTGACATAAGTGACCCGTTCCAAACAAGAATCAGAATGGTGCTTGAGGAATATGCTTTGGTCCATGTTCTCAAAGATTAAGATATGAATATTTAATACGGAATAATGATGGCAAGTTATCTTATTCTTTTGTAGGACTTAGGCTAGTTAGGCTTTGAAAATCCGAGTAATAAATGTAAAGTGAAGGAAAGCAATAGAATGCTAGGAACATGGTGAAGATGCACAATTGACGGGTTACTACTTGCAAATTACTGTTCCTAGTCCAATTGTTGATATCATTAAATTTCAAATAGCCTCTTTTTAGAAAGCATTAAATAATTGGAATTTCTAGAAATTCAATCCTGACATCCTACAATTTGCAAATGCATAGTAAGTTGCTAAGACGTAGCCACTTGCAATGTGCAAAAGATCAGTTTTGCACCTAAACTATGTATTCCTTTCTTCAACATTGATTGCGCAAATGGACTTTGCTTTATTGAGGGGTTGATAAAAAGAATATCCATTATCCCATCTCACGTCACATTTCTTGCTTATTGGAGTTTCATTGCTCCATATATGATGATCATAGGAGGTTTCTTTTTTTGGTTTCCATTTTTCATGAGAAATTCAAAGTTAAATTATTTTCATATTTAGAATTGTGTCATTCTTTTTAAGCTAATAATGAAATTATGTTTCCTTTTAAAACAGAGATATTATTTCTGCAGTAGAAGACATGAAAAAGGAAGGATCTGGCGTATTGTACCTTAAACTTTAGAATGCAAGGCAACATCATCGAACACCCTTAACTAGAGATCTTGATTTCAAATAGTACGAATTTCTGTTAGGGAACATTTCCTACTTAATGAGTGTAGCAACATTGTAGACCAGTTAATACCGAATATTGAACAGTTATACCAAAAGGATAAATAAATCTATCATTTAGTTCTCACTCAGTGCTTTTAAGTATTATGTCTTGAACTCCAGAATAAGCTACCACTTGCTAAATACTTATGGCCGAGTGGCAGGTGCAATTGAGGGTCAAAATTCTACCAAATTCGTTTATGCATATTACTAGTGCAGTTGAGTTTTGCATCTATGTATTTTCAATACATGACCAGTCAAGAAGTTTAAACAAATCTTTACACTAATATTCTCTTGAAAAATAATAAAGATAAGGAGAAAAAAAAAAAAAAAAGAAGAAGAGAAAAGCTGGATAAGAAGCATCTACTCAGGAATTTAATGACGCAATTTAAAAGAACTGCAATTTCTGCCGAAAGTTTATTATCCGTTTATTAGTTGATGAAGCACTTTACATATGATTTTTTGGCTACTGAGCCAATGATTTAAATTAAATAAATTGCAACTTGCAAGAAAAATAACTGAATCATTGCGTACGATATATATAGTTAATGATTGTTAGCCCAAAATATCTGGGCAGAAAATAAAAAAATTGCAGTACATCCAATCCAATGAACAAGTATTCTGCAATTTCCATTTTTCCAAGAAACCAAGTTGATTCATAACTTCATTCACTAAATACAACTAACAAAAGATAAAATCTGTACAATTTGTTGAGTCCCAATCACTTGTCTTCTTCATATAGTAAGTGATAAGTATCTCAATTTCAACTTTTGTATGTACGACGAACTTGTATTTATGTACAAACATTGAAGTTACAAAAATTGGCCCTAGCCTAATCAATTAAAAAAAAAAAATCAGAGCAACTAATAAAAAATCTTCAGTACTCTGGATTTTTTTTTTCTATCACTAAAATTAAACAATTTTGATAGACATAAGACATCATCGAACATTGACCCAGCCATCATCAGTGGACCAATAAGATTCAGGTCTAAGTCCATTGATTAATCCCTGCAGCCTTTCCGCCGGAGTTGTGGACCATGACTCGCCGTCAAAATTAACCAATTCTTGAATCGCCGGTGAGGGTAAAGATGTAATTTGAGAGTAATCAGATACCCAATCTGGAAAATCAAATGGGCACCTAGGAGATGTCGAAGGGGTACCATTGTCACATGTTACGTCATTCAATGTAACAGTGTCGTAAACATTATAAACTTGATCATCAACAATAAAAGGATGTTGTAAAAGCATCTCAGCCGTCCATCTCTTTCTTGGATCCTTAACAAAACACTTTGTTAAAAAATCTTGTCCTTCATCAGACAATTTATCTGGGATTTGAGGCAATTGATCACCAACTCCAATTGTCATAAATAATTTTGTAATATCTGAATATTTCCACACTGGAACACCTGTTACCATCTCAGCCACCACACACCCTAGTGCCCATATATCAGCCGGAGTCCCCTGTTCGCCTCCGGTGACCATCTCCGGCGACATGTATAACGGAGTACCCCTCAATTCACATCTTAATTTATCATCTTTATTCAATTCAACTTTCTTAGCCAATCCAAAATCACCAATTTTAACTTGACCATCTTGGCCTAATAAAATATTCTGAAGTTTAATATCACAATGAACATAACCATTCTTGTGAATATAATTCAGCCCTTGAAGTAACCCTTTAGTATACTTCTTAACTTCAAATTCCGACAACCTACGATCGCACGAATTCTTGATTTTATCATACAAAGCACCTCCAGAAGCATACTCCAATAACACATTATACAGCTTTTCATGATTCTCATAACTATAGCTGTCACCAAAACAACGTATAATTTGTGGACAACCCTTAAGTTCATCCAAGATTATCTTCTCATTCATCAAAGTAGTTGAACAAGAAGCAGCAGAAGACTTAACAACCATTGATGGACAAAACAAAGTGTTCTGGCTTTTTGGTATAGCCAAATTCACTTTGCCAAAACTTCCATGACCTATTTCTTCACCTCTAACCCAATCCATGGCTATGTGTTGTGTTTTTTTTGTTGTTGGTATTTTTAGGTTTTTAGAAGGAAAGAAGAGAATAGAGGAACGCGTAATAAACCGCGAAGTTTGGTTTGCTTCATACAAGGGAAAAACTTGTATATATAGTGGCGTGTGGGGGGAATTTAATTATTTTACTATTCAATTTGGGATATGTGTTCACCGAGTGGATTAAATGTAACAATGTTCACACATAACTAGTGGCTAGTGAGTTGTGACGTCTACATGGGCGTAGTGGGTTTTATAAATAGTTAAAGTTGTGGGCGAGATGAAACTAAAATAATAGGAGCACGTGGTTGTTGAAGGAACGAATAGTTACTACACTTATTTTCCTTTTATATATTTCTTCCTAATTTGGCTAACACTAGGAATATGCTTTTAGAAACGTGCTTAATTGAATTTTCGGTTTGGACTTTGGAGGTTACCATGCTAAGCGTAGGTGCCAAGCGATCTCGTCAAAATGTTCCAAATATATCGGATGTCTTCATTCTTGTACGCCAAGAGATCTTAATTTCTTGTAAAAAAGTTTGTGTTTTTGTAGCAAAAGATTTGGCTATTTGTAAAAGTTAATCGAACTATATATACAATAATGTACTATATGTGTATCATGTGTAGTGTAGCAAGTTCAAGCGAACCGGTCATTTTCTATAAGGAATTAAAATAAATATATTTGTAAGAATTTACAAACTTCTAACTAACAATATTAATTTTTGAATCCATATTTCTAGAAGTGCAATAGGCTCAACGACAATTGGCAAGAACGTTTTGTAATCAAACTCATCACGTTGGGAATAAAACTGCGTATTATGCTCAAGTAGGCTTTTCAAGATCGGCGGATCAACATGAGATTAATGTTTTTAGATTATTTAACTTTTGAATTTGTCTCTGACATGTGTTTTGAGAAAAATATATGGATTCGAACAAATTTATTGACCCTGAATATTGTATTTATATAATTGCATATTTGTATGTGGATGTTCTTCCTAGTTCCCACTATTATGTGATAAATGAAGTCAATTTCCAAATTAAAGAAAAATATTTGAGAAACTTGATTTCAAGGTGGGAATGCACGTTTCTTCTTTTACAAAACAAAAAGATCTTTCCATATATGTACAACAATTGAAAAAAGAAACCCCACAAGGATGGGATGGTGATGTTAGGAAATCTCTCAAATGACTACTCTAACGTTAGTTATATACGTTTTTATAAATAAGCCTGCCCCAGACAATTATATTGACGATCACAATTGAAACATCCCTATCAACAAAATGAAAAATAGAACGAAAGAGGTAACGATCAGAGGATACAACGAAGAACGCTGGTATTTGTCACGGGTAAAATGTGAACTGAATCTAATAAATATATTTGTACATGCATCACGACTAATAGTACGCTCTAAAGGGGTCTTCTACTCATCCACTACTAATCTTATTTTTAATAAGTCAATTTCAGTTAAGCATATTGTTAAGTATTTGCACTCTTCATGGCAGTAGTGGGCTGCTGTATTCTCTTACTATTCGTTATAAGTCAATTTCAACGCAATTTGCCTTTGACTTGTCCTTCAATAGAAAAAAAAAAGGTGAAGATAAGATTAAATGAACCTTTGGATAAGAAGAATAGCTCTAGGTAAAGGTTATGGGACTTGGCACGCCTCACTTGACGGCGGAGCTATTAAGTAGATCTTTCTTCTTTCTTTCTTAAAAGGTTATTAAGATTAGCGAGTTGCATATGTTGGCGAATGAATGGATTGTGGAAACATGAATGGATGAAATGTCAAGGTAATAACAAAATCTCCATGTTATTTTCAGTACGTAAATCAAATTTTGCACTAAAAATCCCGATTTCTATTCACATTCATTTAACCAAGTAATTATGTGTCGATAAAAATTACACAGTCAAATATATATACCACATATTACCAGACGGAAAGTATGCTCCTTAACATAAGTAAGGAGGCACGACATAATTAAAGCAAGATACCGAAATATAGCCATATTTTTGCGGAAAGTAAAACATGAGGAGAAGTTGAGGCAGGAAGAAAGTAAAGAGAAGAGAAAAGGCCAGAAATAGAGTAGGTAGTTATTGTCGGTTATCCTTGAGGAAAAGAAAAGAAAAGAACCCCATTGTGTGCCAAACTGTTGAAGGGAGATTTGGTTTGTTATATTAAATTTAGGAATAAGTTATGGATGGAGTATGGAAACACGATATACCAACCAAGTATCATATGGAAATAGTAATAGTACCACGCTTCCCACATGGCTATCCAATCCTTGCACTAGTAGCTATTTTTTTCACTTATGAATTACTAATAACTACTCCATCCGGTCCATATAATTTAATTTTTTTTGACTGTTTTCACAAAGACCAAGGAATCTATCTTTTAGCATTAATTAAAGATGTCATTTACTAAATTAACCTTCACTTCTTTCAAAATTTACTCATAGAAAATTGTGAGAGCTTTATGTGTTTAATTTATTAACAAGGGTAACTTTGGAAAGTCAAAACAAATAACATCTTGCTTTTTGAAAAAATCAAATATTTTGGACCTAAGAAAAAATACCAAAAAATCATATAAAGTGGACCGAAGGAAGTACTATTTTTTATTGACACGTTAAAATATAATTTTAATTATATAAAACACATGAGATTTTTATAAGAGAATATTTTTTCTATTCAAATTGTTTATTGGTTATGGCATCGTCTTTCATCGAAGAGATTTCCTAGGTTACACTTTAGCCCTCATAATGCTATTTTTATATCTTGACACACATAAGGATTCGTTCATTTAGTGGGAAATTTGATTGCATTGAATGGGTTGATATGGTCACTAGACTAGCTGTAACAGCATTGTTTTTGAGTCTCTTGAATATGGAAAATATTACATCTAAGCATACAGAAAACGTTTAGGTGCTAAAGGTTGTCACACAAACTTACGTAAACAAAAAAAGGGTGAAAATTAACAGAGAGAGAGGGAGGCAATATTAGAACATGGTCAGTGTGGGATATATGCTAGCTAGCTTAAGAGTAAAAAAGAATGTATAACCATCATTGGAATAAGTGAAGCAGTGAAGAGTAGCAGTCACATGTTGGCATGTTCTTTGTATGACCGCAACAGATAATATTGATCCTTCCTTCCTATTGGAGCAATATTTTATTTTGTGAACCGCAACACTTGGGTTTGCGGCTAAAAGATAATATGGGATTTCCCCAACTTGCCTATGGACCTTTTCATTTTGCAACTTGCACCCAGGATTCTCAAAATCAATTGCTACGTCCATTCGATATAATATATTACTTCCTCCATTTTAATTTATAAATTTTAAAATAAAATTTTACTTTTACTTTTAATTAAATAATTTGTAGTCATATAAATATTTATAACTTATTTTAGACCATAAATTTTAAATATCTTCATTTTTTTATAAACCGTACCAAATCAAATGAATACACATAAAAGTGAAGCGGATGGAGATAATAAATTTTATAGTCACTAATATAATGTATATTGGCTGGGACGGGGAGCTCGGGCTCTCGATTAATATATTTAAGATTAAACGTATCAAAAAATTTATTCTAATACAAATATTATGATATATTCAAAATCAAAAATTTTATAAGTGTTCATTTTTTGGCATTAAATTTTGTGCCACCAAGTCATATTATGCTGAGCATGGTATATATAACGGAGTAAGTATTCTCTAATAGGAGTTTATAGAGTGTGCTTTTGTAGTTTTGTGGTTCAAAAATCAATTTAATGAACTGACTTTTTCTAGAATAATCTCATATCTAAAGATTGGCCGGTCACGTGCTACTTACAGTATCTTATTTTTGGTTTTCAGCTTTCAGCCAGTCCAAACCGTTCCCAACTGTTATAAAAGGAGTCTATCAGCTATCTATATACAATATTATATTGTAATACTAGTAAAGTTTTAAGTAGCAGTCCCACATTATAGTAATTGATCTTTTAGACTATTATTTAATTTAATTAATCATATAACAGCGCAATTTAGCCGTTTATAGTAGACTGTCGCTCTATATTTCAAGTTGCCTACTATATTAAATTTGAAAGAAGGGCTAGCTACCTATTATTATTGCTACTGTTTCTTTATTGGGTAAAAAGCGTATGCATTGATAGTACACATAACTTGAGCCTGGACTTTTTATAGTAGTAACTTCTAATAATGGTTGGAGCAACATAAACTTTGACTTTTTTTATTTTCAGTTACTTCCTCTCTTCCTAAGCATAACTAAATGAGAACCCTTTGAGACAATTATTGGAGGATCAGAGACGGATTTATGATTTAAAATTTTTGAATTTAGAGTTCTAAAATAATAATTTGTACATATTATATAAATTTTTTAAAACAAATACAGGGTACGAACTAAAGTCAGTGGGTTCCGCCGAACTACGGAACCATGGCTAGTTCAGCCACTGAAGAGGATACGAGTCATACGACGTCGACCCATCAAGTTTCAAAATTCAACTAGGAAAAGAGAATCAAGCTTTGAAGCAGTATTGGCAAAAGGGAAGTGTTCTTTACCGTCCAGGGAAATCCAAATTTTTAGTATAAATAATATCCTTTTATTACCTGCAAAATTATTTTCGATGATTGTAAGAGTAGGAATAGATTTTTTTTTTCTTCTAGTAATATAAAACAAACAAGGTTCTTCTCATTTACGTACTAAATTGAAAGTTGAAGCCCCACAAGGCTGGGATGGTGATGGTTAGGAAATCTCCATATGACTACTCTACCACTCGTTATTTATTTTCATATATATTAGCATGCCCCCATTCTATTATTAATCACTATCACATTTTAAACGTCCCTATCAAAAAAATGCAAAGCAGAACAAAGGAGGTCACAATCAGAATATAACAGAGAAAAGTTGGTATCTTCGGTTTCTGTCACGGTTTAATTGTGAATCGAATCATTACAATATAGTAATACATGCATTGCGGCTAATAAGTGAGTCCAAAAGTCACACCATCTTAACGACTCCTATTTGTTTCTCACAACAATTGGCCACCACTGATCACAACCTTTGGCACTACTCTTCATGCCTTTAGTAGGGTCATGTTGTACTCTTTTTACTATACTAAACTATAATTTACAAGTCCATTTCACTACAATTTGCAGGCCTTGCCTCTTCATGGCTCTAGTGTTATAAGTCCATTTCAATGCAAAATGCATTTGACTTATACAAAAGAAGTAAACGAAGATAAAATATTAGATTTAACCTTTGATTAGGTTTGAAGAAGACAACCTTTTAGAAAAGATTCGATTTAACCTTTCGCTAGATTGGGAAAAACTTAAGCTGCTACAGAGGTACTCTATACTACTTGACAACTGAAGCTCTAACTATGTACTACTAAAGTGCTACTCTACTAGCTGTATATTTAATTGAACCTTATATTTTTGATACGGAGTAAAAAATTAGTAAAATTACAATAACAATTAAACTCGATATATAATTTTAAAAGTGCAATGAGTTTAGTAGTAAGAATAAAGTATTGAACTTAATTTAAATTCTGAATCCGCCACTTTTCTAATATAGCTGAGATCTACTTCGTAGTAGTCGTTTTGAGGTTATGGAATTCGTATTTATACAGTGAAGCAGGAATTATAACATTGTTACTAATAAATAAACTGAAATATATATATTTGTCAATTGCTAGTATATTAAGTTAACTTTAACTGATTTTAGATATTTAAGGAAAGAGACAATGTCTAAAACAATCTGCTTTGCGGCGCTACAGGCAGCAAAAGCAGTTATTGCGCAAAGCCTGCCTGGCCGGTGATTGCGGTTGCAAATGGGCACACATTGCTTGGGAAAGGCCTCACTTTGATCCCTTCCCAATAACGAGAGAAACCGTTTTTTCTGTTGCGTCTAAAACCAGTTTTTCTACCTTTTTGGTTTGATTTACCATTCAAACTGATGTAACCCTTCGTTTTCTTTATATTTGAATATAAAATATGAAGAATTCATTAAATAGAAATTTTTTGGCTCCTTTTTTTTTCTTTCTTTTTATTTGTTTCCAATAATAGAATTAAACTAAAAATAAAGAACAAGCTAAAAAAAATTAATCTCGACTTTTCATAATGGAGTAACAAACACCAGTGGCGGAGCCACATCTGACCACCCTTCATTGAAAAATAATATTATGTTTATAGATCAATTAATGATTTGCATGATTATATATCATATATAGAATACTCTTGAAATATAAGAGAGACTTGGCGAGTCGTCAAGGATGCTCAGAGGGAGCTAGAATGCTGAGGTTTTAATCTCGTGACAAATATTTTTCAGTGAGAATCCTGATTACGCCACTGACTAACATACATGCCATTAATTAAGGGTATGGAGCAAATCCAAACCTTGGTATTGCAATTTTGATTTCTTAGCTTTCCTTAATCTTTTTTTTCTTTCCTTAATCTTAGGAGGAGCCAATTGCATATTTTTGTATTTCATTGGAGTTCTAGTTCAAACAATTTTTTTATAGCATAGATAAATGATTTAAGTTTTGAGCACCAATAGTGTATATAATTTTTATACCATCAGGTCATAAGTATTTTTGTTAGTAAGTAACCCTAATATTCAAGATCTCAAATCTACTTGTTATGTAGTATTTTGTTATGAAATATTACTGTAAATATCTTTTGAATGAGTTGATGGTGTAAAAAATTATGTACACAATGCACAAAAACTTAAAACTCCTAAAGTCCTGAGTTGAGGTACCAAAGATTGTGGCTTGGTCGTTTAATATATTCTCTGGCCCAGTGAGCATCCATACAAACGTACTACTAATGTTTATGTACAAAAACAAAGTGATGAAAGTGATAGTGGGGGACTAAATTAAAGCAGAAAGGCAATGATCAGTGGTCATACAAGCGAGAGACTGAGAATGTGATGCTATAGCTCTTTCTCACTTACTAAATACTATCACATAATTGGAATTAGTGTAGCGCATTTGTAGCAATCACATGTTGGCATGTTCTTCCCCCCAAATATTTCATGATGGCAAACAGATATAAAATTGATCTCACCATTCTATTAGTTCTCTTTTTAAATGAAACTCAGGATTTCCCAACTTGCATTCCTCGGGAACTTTCCCTTGCAAATTGCATTTCTGAGGATTCTCATGATCCATTTTTTAAACTTAATTGCTCTTTTAAGGTTCATAAATCAATTCAAGAAGATGGCTTTTTCTAGAACAAATAATTATTGAAAAGATTTGCCTTTCACGTGCAGTACTACACCTTCTTTCTGGTCTTAACAAACTGTTTCCAACGGTTGAGAAGGAGGCTATATATAAACATTTTTAATTTTCTCATTTCTTAGGCCTAAGCCGCCCACAAAATCACTATTCAGATCAGGGCCAACCATTTCTTAACCATTGTCAAGTCTTTTACTAATTATCTACTCTTCTAGTGGCTTTTATTAACCTACAAATTACAAAACGTAGACAAGTTCAAAGTACAAGGTCAATTTCATATTTTAAAAGTTTAGAAGTCAAAATTTTTTATACAAACAAAACTGAGAAAATTGAAAATTAAGTAAACAAAAAAGGTGTTTGTTCCGCGAATTGTTACAGTGCCATTCTTTTGGAATAACGAATAATAATGTAACAAAACTGAAAATACTATAACTGAAAACATTGAAAGTCATCATAATTGCATCCTTTTTGTATATACGATGTACCTGTCACCTTCTATGTACAAAGATATTAGTAAAAAATTTGGCCTAGCCTATTCACTAACGTTAATGAAATGAAAAAAAAAAAATCAGAGCTGCCAGCTAAAAGATCTGCAGAACTCTGGAAAATCTAACTGTATCTCAAGCTCCTATATCACTAATTAGTCTTAAATATTTTGACATCATCTAACGCTGATCCAGCCATCAGCAACAGACCAGTCAGATTCAGGTCTGTGTTCAACTACTAACCCCCGCAGCCTCTCCGCAGCCTGCATTGTGGACCATGACTCGCTGCGAAAGCTCATCGCGGCCGAGGGCAGCGATGTAATTTCACTTGTTAGTGTTGATTCCACATCTGATACCCAATCTGGGAAATCAAATGGGCACCTAGGAGACGTCGAGGGACTTCCATTCTTGCATCTTTCGTCATTCGTTGTAAAGGTGATGTCATCATCATAAACTTGATCTGAAACAAATGGATGATTCAAAAGCATCTCAGCCGTCCATCTCTTTCTTGGATCCTTAACAAAACACTTGTTTAAAAAATCTTTTCCTTCTTCAGAAAATTTTTCTGGGACTTCAGGCAATTGATCACCAACTCCAATTGTCATTAAAAGCTGTGTTATATTATTAGAACATTTCCACACTGGAACTCCTGTTACCATTTCTGCCACCACACACCCTAGTGCCCATACATCGGCTGGAGTCCCCTGTTCGCCTCCGGTAACCATCTCCGGCGACATATACAACGGAGTACCCCTCAATTCACATCTGGATATATTATCTTTATTCAATTCAACTCTCTTAGCCAATCCAAAATCACCAATTTTGACTTGACCATCTTCGCCTAACAGAATATTCTGAAGCTTAATATCACAATGAACATATCCACTGTTGTGAATATAATTAAGCCCTTTAAGCAACCCCTTTGTATATTTTTTAACTTCAAATTCTGGCAACCTACGGTTACCAGAATTCTTGATTTTATCAGACAAGGCGCCTCCAGAAGCATATTCCAATAAAACATTGTACAATTTTTCACCATTTTCGTAAGTAAAGCTATCACCAAGACAATTGATAATTTGTGGACAATCTTTAAGCTCATCCAAAATTACCTTCTCGTTCAGCAAAGTAGCTGAACAAGAAGCAGCAGCAGACTTAACCACCATTCTTGGAAAAAACAGAGTACTCTGTTTTCTTGGTATAGCAAAACTCACTTTTCCAAAGCTTCCATGACCTATTTCTTCACCTCTAACCCAATCCATGGCTATGTTTGTAAGAAATTTTTTGAGCTGAAATTTTGATGTTTTTAGGCTTTCTGTTAGTTTAGGAAAGAATTCGTTGAACTCTGTCTCACATCAACTTGTATATATAGTGTGGGGGAAAATTCTTTTCTTTTCTCTTTTTAAATTTAGGAATGTATATTTTATAGTTTTATTGAATGTTCACACAAGTGGTAATGAATACATTGATTTTTGGAATAGTACAAGTTGAGGGAGTGGCTATGATAATAAAATAAAAAGAAAACGTTCTAGTGGCTAGATCTTTTCCTCGTAAGTTGGCTGTGCAACTTACGCCAATTTTAGAAACCTTAGTGCAATGAATTTTTGGTCCAAGTCAAGATAAAGGTGTTCAGTAGTAATATATCTAAGATATTTCAGGCTTATTTCTGATGTAAGTGTCAGCATATATCAAAGCTTGTTGATATTTTTACTGTTAATTCTGTAGTATTAGAGTTTGATTATTTAAGAATGTGTTTATTAAGGTGGGATAAATAATCTTGGTTTCCCAATATTGGAAAAGAAATATTGTTGGAAAACTACTTTTATTTTTATTTTTAGATACTCTTTATAAACCTTAGTGCAATGAATCCTTATATGTAATTAAGTATTAGATTAAATTAAACCTTAGTGCAATGAATATTTATATGTACTCTCTCCGTCCCAAATTAGTTGACATTTTAGCAATTAATATTTGTCCCAAATTAGTTGATACTTTAGGATTTCAAGACAAAAATTGTTAGTCTTTTCCAACTATACCCTTAATAAGTAAAAGAATTATCAACAAGCTTTAATAGTCAAACATTAAATAGGGGTAACATAGTAAAATACACACTCTATTTATTGATTTTCTTAATGGGTGTGAAGAAGCTAAAAACGACAATTAATTTGGGACGGAGGGAGTATTAGATTAAACCGATATTTAGTTGATTTAAAACTAAAAGTCAATCGATCGGAAGAAAGAACTATATAAAAGGAAGAAGATGCAAATGTCTAAAACAAATGCAATTGGGATTGGTTGTCCTCGAGGAAAAGAATAGTAAAAGCCCCATTAATATGTGCCAAACCTTAGAGATGGGATTTGATTTCGTGGGTTTGTTATTAAAATTAGGAATATGTATAGAGTATGGCCACACGAAATCCCAACCATTTTTCACATGGAATTACTTAGTACTACCACATGGGTATCCAATCCTTGCTTAGCTAACTAGCTATGATCTTGTCTATGTTATTAGTAAGAGTAAAATGCCAGCTGATTAGGAGCAAATGATTAATAACTAGGAGAAAATCTTTTATGAATAGCTATTAAATTATTACAAGTAACTTCTTTTGGTTTAGTTTAGCCACCTAGCACCTAAATTTTACTAATTTAGATTAATTCGAGTTTACATCAGATAAGTACATTACATGATAAGAGACTCTCTTTCAAAAATTTCTAAATTTCTAAAACTCGAATACAAAGCTTCTAATTAATAATGCATGAATTCCAATGATTAATTATATAATTTAACTTGCTTGCTCACAATGTGAAGTCGAAAAAAAAAAAAAAAAAGTGATTTGCGGCGTTACCGGCAAACACCTGATTTTACGCAAAGCTTGTCTTGCCTGTTACTGAAGAATAAGTGAATAGTGTTGATTCTTTTGCGTATACAACAGATTTCCTAGCTTTTTGTTTACCTATCCAAATGAGCTAGCTTATTCACCCTTCGTTTTCTTCGTGTATATCTGGGATATAGGTACATTTCGTTTGATTTAACAAAACTAATACTCCTAAACAATCTTTCACACTTCATCTCTTTTTCCATTCATTGGATTGGTGACCTAATTTGCATATCGAATTTGTACAAGTAAGAAAAGCTAGAAATGTTTGACATACTGATCACGTACTCAGAATCTCGTTAGTGTTGTTTTGAGGTAAGAAAAACTTATCCATGTACGAAATATGTAAACTATATGTGTCCAAATTATCTTTTTTTGTGAAAATGGTCAATTTACCCCCCTCAACTTTTGATTATGATTTAAAAATACTCTCAAGTTTGATCTTTGTTGGGAGTCGATCAAAGGTAAAAGTTGGACTATTTCGTAACAGCTAGTAATATTGAACCGAAAGCTTAACAAAGACTATAGTTGAAACATTTGAAATAGTATAGGTAAATGCTGGCACTTTTCCCTTTAAACTATATACATAAACTATTGTTGTAGAGTACTTCTATTATTTTGTGACAGTGTGCCTCCATCCATGATAACTAACGACCTTAGGGGACCACCAAGTAATGTGGTGTAGTGGATGAGACTACTCCTCCCTTAATCAGAGGTCTCGGGTTCGAGCCCTGGGTATGGAAAAATCACTGGTAGGGAGTGCTTCCCCCGAAAGGGGCCCTACGCGGCGCGAATCCGGATTAGTCAGGGCTCTAATGAGAGCACCAGACGCTGGGTGGGAAACCAAAAACAAAGAACGACCATAGGGGAGGAATAAAAATGTATTATCTAAAAGTTGGATAGATAATGTACATAATATATATATGAGCTCATATGCAAGTGAGTGTGAGATAAATATCACCTTATTAGAGTCTGTGCAGTTCACTGTAAGTCTGTAACCATCCCAAGTTGGCATGTTCTTCCCCAAAATTTGCATGACGGCTACAGATATTTGCTCCTATTAACCAATTGGCTTCTTTAATGAAACGCAAAGTTCACAGTATTGCGGCTATCTGGTATGGTATTTGCAATTGCGTCATATAAGGGTTTATTTCCTTTACTTTTTGCATTTATGAGGAATCTCATGATCCATTAACATTTTATTAATTTAAACTATATACATTTACATTAAAAGATCTTTTACATTTTTAGTAAATATCACATATTAAATTATAAAAAAAATGTAAAATATCTTTTAAAATGTAAATGTATATAGTTTAAATTAATAAAATGTTAATGGATCATGAGATTCCTCATAAATGCAAAAAGTAACTTAAACTTTTAATTTGATTACTATATCAATTAAAGCTTAGATAAATTTACTCCTAATTATTTAATAAAAATAATCTGTTTGTATAAATATAGTGACACCAACAATAACATATAGAACTTTATAATTTTAAATTTAAAAGTTTTGAGCACAATGATCGATAGGAGCAAATATCTAACTCTTTATGGTCACGTTATTCAAATTAACTATGGTTATATTGTATATAAATATCTTTTTTGACGTATATTTATCAACTTATTAAGAAATGATTTCAATGTATAATGGGATGTTTGGCAGGATAACTGATTAAATAAAATTGCAAGTGTCAAAAGTTGGATCTCACATGCTACTTACAGAGGCGGAGCCATTAATTTAATTAATATGAATTTTGTATTTTAAATCGACGACTTCAAGTACTAATAACTGAGTAATGAAAGCCTAAAGAAATTGTTTCCAACTGTTAAAAGGAGTAATTGGAAGAAAAAAATGTTGAAAAAGGAGTATAATACACACATTCAGGTTTCTCAAAAACCCAAGCAGCACACAGAAAGTCGACTAGTATAAGTATCTTTTTTTCTCCCTTTATTCAGGTTTTTTCCACCCTTCCCAAGATAATTCAATACATCACACCTTTTTGAGACTAAAATATTAGGATATTGCCAATCAAGTTTAAAAAATTTCAGCTATCTGATGCACAGTCTTTAAAAGTTTGGGGACCAAAGCTTTATGTAGTATTGGGAACTAGGGAGTGTTTCATGCCATAGTTAAAGGAGCTTGGGCCAACCAAATCTTACGTCTTCTAACGTCGAGCCTTCATTACCTTTCCTCCGACTTGCCCAATTTAGGTACTTCAACACTATTAAGTGGCACTTGGCCATAGGTTCCAAATTATTTTTTAAAAAGAGTTCTTAAAGCTGGGTAGAAAAATGAAATTTGAAAGTTGAAGTCGTACTTAGACATGTATTTTAGTATTCGATAGGAAGTTGATCTCTTCTGAGGTGAAAACGAAATTCTACAAGCCTTGAAAAAAAAATTAATCTTGCCTCTTTTTGATTTTATACAAAACTCATTTCAAAAATCATCACATTTTCATCATATTTTGGCTTCTGAGAAGCTTGACCAAAAAGGCTAGAAGTGTATTTGAAACGCTTGAGCTTCTCTAAACCATCTCTTGATTTGAGTAATAGTTTTGTCGAGGTTTGGTATAGTTCCGATAAGGTTCCTTCGCCCGCACCGGTGCCCGTATTTCGTTCTCTGACCCCAACCAACATTGTCGTGGTTCACGCGTGCTTCAAATTTGGATTATGCTCGTTGCTTTGGTTAGCGAAATGTGAAATGTGCTATGAAAAATATTGCTATCTATTGTAATTTGTATAATATTGCTATTTTTGTAGTATAGGGGTGCAAGTTTGTATATTTATGTAAAAAATCCTTTTTATTACTAGCCAGAATTAAACAAAAGAGAAACAACCAACAATTACAAACTCTTTAAAAAGTAGCCATATTTAAAAAATGCATATGCATTTTTCTTGAAGACTAGCCATAAAAAAAAATCTGAGAATTTGAACTAGACCCTAGGAATTCGCATGGAACTTCATAATTGCAGTCCCAGGAGATTTTCCTTGGACTTCATACTTGACAGTTCCTTGAAAATTTTCGTAGAACTTTGAACTAAACTTCTAAATTTCCCCTGAAATTTTCCTAGGGTTTTAAAAATTTTCATTTAAAGTCTCAAATTTCCTGGAATTTTCCGTATTTCTTAAATGTGGCTTCTTAAGTTTTCAACCACTGACTGTTTCTCATTTAGCGTACTATAAACTGGCTGTGAAGTCAAATTTTTAACTAAAGTTATGGGGATTAATGTCCAGCTTTATGGGTCCTGGTCTGTGTGTAATATCTTTTCCCTGGTAAATCAAATTCTTTAATTACCAAAAAAAGGAAAAACCTCACACAAAGTCGGCGCTTTATCAGT
The DNA here is from genome assembly GCA_037355625.1 of Petunia x hybrida. Lineage (NCBI taxonomy): Eukaryota > Viridiplantae > Streptophyta > Magnoliopsida > Solanales > Solanaceae > Petunia > Petunia x hybrida. Next base: position 180,400 of record JBBBVM010000403.1, on the reverse strand, counting down.
CATGAGTCTCATGACACTCCTTCTAAGTATAATTGAGATATGGATTAGAATTCGGAGGATATTCAGAAGAATTAAAAGGAGGGAAAATTGTGTTACTGAATTTCTTTCGAGTTCAGATGTTCACTACCTAGGGTACTATGGATTTTACATACCAGGCAATTTGATAAATCGATAATGCAATTGGACTAAAGAAAATACTAACTTCTGAATTAAAACGTGGAATATATGTATTACGCTTAAATCTGAGAGTATAAAGGAGATCATGCCATAAAAAGCCACGTGGTGCATAGTCTTTTTTTATAGTAATTTGATCAAACCAAACATATTTCTAGTAAGAGACTCTTCCTCTTTCACGCATGACAACGAGGGTGATGTTCTAAAGAGAAAAACATGTGGAAGGAATGCAATAAAAATTTCATTCATCTGTTTTATTGTATATAGTGAGGGTGCTAATATTTTGCATGTGATGAAATTTGTAGATTTCAGTATTTGGGGTTATGCAAGACGCATTATTAACTACTACTCCCTCTGTTTCAGAATGGATGAACCTTTTCGCTTTTCGAGAATCAAACTGGATGAACTTTGACCAACAATTTAAGATGATTTTTTTCATCATATTGATATGCGAAGAGTTGCATGTAATAGTACTTTTCGTATAGTTTTTTAATATGCAAATTTTTATTTAAAAATATTAATTTAATATAGTCTAATTTAGCTTCAAAGATTAGTTAAATTGACTTTCAAAAAGTGAAAAGGTTCATCCTTTTTGAAACGGAGGGAGTATTAAGTATGCATATAAGGATAATATTTGAGTTAATTAGTGGACTTGCTCCAAGAAAACAACAAACCAACTAGATCGTATTTTAATCACATAAAGATAGAACCCAAGTTCTGGACAAATTCAGCCAAGTCTTGCCAAAGTTAGATATGTGCTGGTAAATTATTAGTCAAATAGAAGAGTTCATGCATATATCCTAGTTATTGTATTTGATTGATCAATATTGACTACTAAATTTTATGCCTCCCTCACATAAGACATGTTAAAATAGGCACATCTAGGGTTGGGAGGGGGTAACTTAAAGACCAAAAAAAGAAAAAAAGCACAAGTAAAATGAATGGAAGATACGTGGAAGCTCTACGTTTTGTTTCTTTTTTCTTTAGAAAATAAAAACAGAGGTAGAAGCTTCAAAATAGCACACGGCCATGGACTTTCCAAGTAATCAACGATTGGGACCGCGTAAACAGTCTAAATCCATACAAATAAAAAACGTGCCAGAAAGCCGAGTGGGAGGTGCTACGTGCGGTTATTTCTATCAGGTAGATCCAAGAATAAATTTAATGAATTCAAAAATATGATATGAATATACTAATTATTTGAGTTATTGGGTTTGAAATCTAATATATATACATGTTTAATACTTCTTGATTTTTCTATATAAATACAAGTTTTAAAACAAAAACTATTGGTTCGGCTGAATCCATATAAGCTACAATACGTCTATCCCTTGAATGGTAGTATTATTTATCTTTTAAGAGCATGTTGACAATATTTCAGTTTCTAGAAATAAATATTTGAATTCACACTTATAAGGTGGAGACCATTTGAACAGTCTTATATGTGTGTACACTCCATATGAACATTTATATTTACCATGTCAATAGTTGGTGCTCAACGTACATGCAGAACCATTCTAGACCAAATCCATCATTATCCGTGACTGCTCAACAGAAAAAGTCGAAATGTAGTTGGGTTTTAAGAAATGGTGGACCGTCTCGGCGAATTTGTCAATAGTTGTGTTAATATTGTTGGTACTATATATCGGGTATAAGTTGGTAGGCTCATCATCCAATCTGTCATGCAATGATTTTACGATTTTTAGTTGACCATTTTGTAATCAATAAATATATGACATTTCGTTTTGATTCGAAGTTCGAACAGGTAATGATTAGTCAAAGAGTAGGGTTCATGCATTAACAGAGGTGCATGATATGAAGGTGCATGGAAATACCTAAACTTTGGTTCCATTTGAGAGTGTTTGCTGAAGGATTCAACGAATAATATAACCCGAGTCGCATATTTATTTACAGAGAAGGTACAATCATGACATAAGTACATGGATCACCGATAAAAGATAAGAACAAAATTATATAAAAGATGCGTACATTGATCACCGATATAAGATAAGAACAAATTAAAGTTATATAAAAGGTGTACAAGTAAATATGAGATAAATAAGATAATTATTAATCTAACAGTCCTCCCTGGTAAGTAAAAAATAGAGCTATGAAAAGTTCAAAATTGTGCACAGCCGCTAACTTCCCAAATTGCAGACAGTGCGACCACGTAAACAGTCAAAATAATCATCTCAATAAACACATGCAAAACTCATTGACCAACTAAACCCCTAAACATTAGACAGCAGGCTTGCCACAATATTGGGAAAAGGGGGAGTGTTTTATGCCATAGTTAAAGGAGATTAAACTTGCTTTATCACCTACAGCTACATTTACAATCACTAATCACTATTTTGGGTTAAGCAATCTTTAAATCTATTAATTTTAACACTTCCATCATCCATTCTTTTTTATAATTCTAAACTTTCTTAATTTGAAAACTACATTTCTACTCTCCTTCTGCAAAATGAAAAACGAGTTAAAATTACAAGGTGATCGAGTTTATATAAAAAAAAAGGTAAAACAAGATAAAAATTTACTCTTTCGAAACAATAACATTGCATTTTGGAGCGGAAGGATTAAGAAAGGAAGACAGTAATTCGTAACTTCTCAATTTGGTAAATCCAACCAAAATAGTCATCTATAGAAAATCATATCTTAATTTCATCAATTGTACGTACATTGTACTTGTTCTCTATGTACAAAAAAATTAAATAAAATTGGCCTAGCCTAATCAAAATTGGAGCTGCTAATGAAGAATCTTCACAAATCTGAAACTCTTAATCAAGCTCAAGCTCAAGCTCAAGCTCCTCTATCACCTACTGTTTAAAATGATTGACTATCACCTAACGCTGATCCAATCATCAGCATAGGACCATTCAGATTCAAACGTCCATTCATTTACTAGTCCTCTTAGCCTCTCCGCCGGTGATAAGGACCATGATCCACCGCTTGAACTCAACGATTCTTGATCCGCTAGTGTGGACAGAGATGTAATTTGACATGTTAAAGTTGAATCCTCATCAGATACCCAATCAGGGAAATCAAATGGACACCTAGGAGATGTCGAAGGAGTGCCACTCTCGCATGTTATGTCACTCAATGTAACAGTACCATCATCATTATAATCTTGATCAGCTACAAAAGGATGTTTTAAAAGCATCTCAGCCGTCCATCTCTTTCTTGGATCCTTAACAAAACACTTTGTTAAAAAATCTTGTCCTTCTTCAGACAATTTTTCTGGGATTTGAGGCAATTGATCACCAACTCCAATTGTCATTAATAATTTTGTAATATCTGAATATTTCCAAACTGGAACACCTGTTACCATCTCAGCCACCACACACCCTAGTGCCCATATATCAGCAGGAGTCCCCTGTTCGCCTCCGGTCACCATCTCCGGCGACATGTACAACGGAGTACCCCTCAATTCACATCTTAATTTATCATCTTTATTCAATTCAACTCTCTTCGCCAATCCAAAATCACCAATTTTGACTTGATCATCTTCACCTAAAAGAATATTTTGCAGCTTAATATCACAATGAACATATCCACTCTTGTGAATATATTGTACCCCTCTTAATAATTCACTAGTATATTTCCTAACTTCAAATTCTGACAACCTACGATCACATGAATTCTTGATTTTATCATACAAAGCACCTCCAGAAGCATACTCCAATAAAACATTGTACAATTTTTCGCCATTTTCGTACGTAAAACTATCACCAAGGCAATTAATAATTTGTGGACAATCTTTAAGCTTATCCAAGATTATTTTCTCATTCATCAAAGTAGCTGAGCATGAAGCAGCAGAAGACTTCACCACCATTGATGGGAAAAACAGAGTACTCTGTTTTCTTGGTATTGCAATATTGACTTTTCCAAAGCTTCCATGACCTATTTCTTCACCTCTAACCCAATTCATGGCTATGTTTGAAAAAAGTCTTTTGAGCTGAAATTTTGTATCTTTTTTGAGCTTCTGTTTAAGAAAGGAAGAAAAGAGCAGACAAATGAGAAGTTTACAATGAGCTATGTTTCACACAGCTGACTTCTATATATAGTGTGGGGGAAATATTTTGTTTTATTTTTAGAAAAAAAAAATTATTTTTGATACTTTATTGACTGATATTAATGTTCACATAAGTAGTGATGAAGACATGTGCGTGTTGCATTGTTGAAGTAGTAGTAGTCTACAAGTTGTGGCCTGTAAAGAGTGGCAAGTAATAAAATTTTTTAAAAAAACACGTGCTCATGCAAAAGATATTTCTACCTAATTTTATTAGAACCGTGTACTTAATGTGGCCGTGGGTTGTTATACTTAATAAGTTATGTTAATGTTGTGAATTGCTATTTCTCCAACTAATAAGGTGTTAATAAAAGGTAAGTATCATTTTTTTTTCTATGGATCCCTAAACAGATCAATGAATTCCCCCTACCGTCTTTTATGAAACTTAAACTAAATTGAAAGATATTTTTGTTATAAAAAATGTTTATTCATTAGTGCAAAAAATATTCATAAAATTTATTTGATACGATCCTCATGGTATATTACACAATAATCATAGTCCATCAGAGTAAGAACCATTATAAGTCTCGTGGCAATTACCTTGTGAATTGACTCCCAACAAAATGTCGGTACACGCTTATTTGCGGCTAAATAGGGAGTCCAAAAAGTCATACTTATCTTTTGCTCTTACTATTTTGTTTTCTTGAAACAATTATCCACCACAAGTTGCAACTCGCAAGTCGCAACGTTTCGCACTCTTTATGGTTTTGCAAATTGCATTTTGACTAATCCCAACAAAAAGAAGATAAAATTTGTTATAGATTTTACCCATTTTGGCTTATTAAAGTTGGATAAGAAGATTAGCTCCTACTAAAAAGGTAGAAAGAAATGCTCAGCACTTTATATTTGACGGCAGAGGCTATAGCTATACTAATTTGCTAGTTATGCAGAAATTAAGCTCGTACTTGTAAACTTTACATGTTAAAACAAGAGTTGGACTTAATAGGGTTGGTATGAATGGGGGATTTATGGAAATATGAGTGGATGAAATGTCGAAGTCAATCCCCCCTTTTGTCCATTTCACAACCGACAATTCATATGTGATTGGAAACATAAGGCAAAACCGACAGCTTTATATTAGTCACTTAATCCTTTATCTCACTTAATTTAAAACAAAATTGTAAGATTTGATTCCGATTAGCATAACCATTTTTGCTTAGTATGGATAATTATACAATTGAGCAGGGCATCACCTTTAAAATAAAAAAGAAAGAGGGAGAAAGATATATGAATCTTGCATGGTTTAAACAATCAAAACATGCTAACAAGTTCGTACTACAATTCTATTGAATAAGAAATGCACGATTCACGTCGTTTTTTAAAGAGGTAAACGATGGACGGCATCACTAATCATTGTTACTAATAATTGGTAATTGGACCCTTTGTTTAATTCAAGGTTCACACTTAAAATCTCAACTTCTTTGCATTATTTTAAACAAACAAACATTGTAAATCCCAAGTAAAACTCAAAATGTATCACATATATCTAATGGAATATGGAAAGTATAAGTAATATTTAATCTGTACAATTTGCGATTGTTAACTGATAATGTCTTAGATGAATTAGTTAAACTTTATATATGGCTAATTTATATATGTATGATCAGGACTTCAATATATAAAGGCAACCTCAAAATAAGAAAGGAGAAAAAAGGGGCTATATGGGTGAACGATTCAAATTTAGCTAGAAATTAAGGATAACTTTAAACAGTATGGAGCATTTTAGGCAGGAAGAAACAAAAAAGATAAAGAAGATGCAATTGTCTGAAACAAAAGAAATTGGGACATGTTGTTCTCGAGAAATAGAAAAGCAAAGAACCCATTCTTTGCCTATCTCAGATAAGGAAAATTTGATATTAGGAATAAGTTATGTATAGAGTATGGACACACGATATCACAGCCATGTTTCATGTGGAATTACTAAGTACAACCACACTCCCCACATGGGAATCCAAAGTTAGGAACTCCAAAGCTTTTTTTGCTAAATATGCCATCATATTATGAGCAAGCACATGTTTCAAGCGATACATTTGTTTAATAAATGTGTCGAGCACATTACTACATAGGAAATTAATTAGAATGAAAGACCTCAAGTTTTCGTATAAAATTTTTCTTGACTTAACAATTGGATAACAGTGACTAGAAAACCAACAGCAGTTTAAGTTAATAAAATTCGTTAGGAATTTAATTATGAAAGACTCCATGTTTTCGTTTTAATCTTTTTGACTTAGTTAACAACCAACTGGTTTTACTTTCTAATATTACGCATTTAATTATGACATATAAAGTGAATATATATTTCCAAACTGCTAGCTGCTAGCTGCAGATAATCAGGAGCATGTACATTTATCTACTACTAGCTAGTAGCTAGTATATTATGGATTTAAAGTCATATAAACTGATAAAATATTTTCTTAATAAATACAACATGTTTAATTATTTGATTATCAAATCTAATTAAAATTACTTGGAATAAGTACCTTATAATAAATATGATTATGTAAATATTATACAGTATGTGCATATATTGTATAACCACCCAGAGATAGGATGAGACACGTGAAATCTCTTTAACTTCACCCTTATTAATAAGAGCTTTTGGGTTGAAAATGAACAAGAAGCTTCTTTTGTGATCTTTACACAAAAGTATAACTCAGAGATAAATTTAAATTAGTTTGATACTATCTCTGATCCACTTTATTTGATGATGTTTTAGCCTATATTTTTTGGTCCACAATATTTGATTTTTTCAGAAATTAATATGGAATTTTACAATGTCACCCATTGCTAATAAATGTCTTTAAACAAAATGATAAGTAATAATAGCTTGAATAAGGGCTAATATAGTCAATTACATTGCTAATTAATATTAAAAAGATGATTTTTTTACGCGTGAAAATACCTAAAACATCAAATAATATGGACCGGAGGGAGTAGATAATTCCTCAAACCATAAACAAAAAGAGTGTTTCATTCCTTGAGCAATCATGATATGAACTCGACATTTCTATTATATAGAAATGTCATGGTGGTCGACCGAGGGCAAAACGGTAATTTTGCTCCCAAAGCTAATTTTCCGTTTTGCTGTTCATATCATTATATCTCATTACACGTGTCAAGATGTGATTAGGTTATGGTACATTCCGGAATTCACTTCTGTCTTTTTTTTTTTGTTTCCAATGAATCCACTTTACCATTCTACTCCAACTTTCTTTACCTTCACATCTATACCTATCACCAAAAAAGTTTTGCTCTGTTCTTGCTTTGTTTAATACTTGGCTATCGCGAGGACGCGAACATGTGAGTTTTATGATTTGTTGGTTCTGTTCATTTCATGTTTGATTTCCTCATTTTCTTTCTTTCCTTGACCTGGTTTTTAATTTGTCAATTATTGGTGTTATTTATTTCTCGCTTTTGTAGCTTCTCTTCGATATTTGAGTTGCATATCTTTTACAATTATTGAAGTTGTATTTTTTTCGTCCTTGCCTTGATGATTATATATCTCTATAGCTTCTTTGTTTTTGTTTCTGCGGACGTGCTACTATTGTACAAGTTTTGTGATTTTGACCTATGGTAATCGGGGGTTTTACTGTGGAATCTATTTTCTATTTGTGGTTGATGACATTTCTATATAATAGAAATTTGCATGATTGGTTTGTTCCTTGATTAAAAATAAATAATTCTTCCCGTGTGTATCTAGCTCTTTGCTTTTCAAGTTGAGTGAAAGTGTCACATTATGAGCTTTCACAAGTTTCTATAACCATGTTTTAGCAGTAGTGTAGAGTTTTATACTTGCAGTTTGAATTTAGGAGAGATTATTAGCTATGAAATGTTAGGTAAAATTTTAAACGCCAAAGTAAACACGTTACCACATCTCAAGAAAGCAGCTTCTCCAATTTACCAGAATACTTGAGCTTCATTATTTCTCTTTCTTTGAGCTGTTATTCAATCATAGCACTTCAAGGATCTGTGTAGTGGAGTTTAATTTATGTAGCTTCCCTTCATTCATTTCGCGGAAGCCACACAACACATAGCTATAAGTGCATTTCTCCATCAATCAAAATAATATTTTTTTTGAATCCATAACTAGAATGACTAATTTGCAGTTGACTGGTTAGATTGCGTGATGCTTCACGTTTGGACTTTATGCTCTTTCAAAAGGAAGTAACACTAAACCAATTGTTCATTTTCACCTGAGGCATCATGTAAGAGCTTACGGTTTTCTGTTTAGCAGACAGATAATAAGTCAAAGATGACCAGCTAGCAGTGTTTATTAGGAAATTGTATCTGCATGTCAATAGTTAAATGTGGGTGGCCAATTGTGCCGGCCCCTTAGATGTGGTTCAATTTCCTTTTATTATTTTCAAGCATATGCTTTGTTTAATTCTAGCTTGCAGCAAGAGCTAGAGTGCTAAATCTTGCTATAACATTCGAGGATAAATTTTGTTTTGTTGAGGTCTCAAGTGTTCTTTATATTTGTACAGTAAATGATTTTGTATTAATTCATGGTTTATCAAATTAGTCTATTGATATAATATCTGCATATTAGAAATATAGATTTAATTTAAAGAATACGACAAATACGGTTATATTATGGAAGATTCTTGTGAGCTGATTGTGCACATCTAATCAGGTCTATCTTCTTCTGCTAAAGTAACAAGAGGAGGAATCAAAGAAAATTGCAGCATTTCTTCTGCTAAGCAAATCTTGAAGTGCAACTGACATGATCTGCAGTGTCACTTGGTGTATTCTATATGTTGGCAACATAAATTTTAAAAGAGCTTCTTAGTCAAATTTTAAAGATAAGAGCATTCTTCTCCTGGAATGGATCTTCCGATAAAATCCGCTAGGATTTTTCATCCTTGTAGTTGAATTGGTGATCACTTTCGTGTAATCCTAAAAGGTGATATATCTAATATTGTGTAATTACATGATACTTTATTCTCTAAATTAGAAGCACAATATTGGCACGGGCAAATTAATCTAGTGTAAAAATAAAAGAGAAAAGGTGACCAAGATTCACAGCTTTAATTTGCGGCGCACCGGCAACAACACCTGATTTTGCGGAAAGCTTGCCTTGCCGGTGATTGCGTTTGCTTTTAGGCACAGAATGCTAGGGGGAACAGCCCCATATTTTATGCTTAACCAAGAACAAGAGAAACAGCTTATTCTGTTGTTTTATAAAACCAGCTAAGATTTCATAGCCTTTTTGGTTTGCCCATCCAATTGATGTTCTTTATACTGACCTGAGAAACAGGTGCATTTCGTTTGGTTTAAGAAATCTAATTTACTACCTTTATTAATCTTTAAAGATCTTCGTTTCTCGTTGGTAAACCATTTGCATAAAATGAGGTGTGCTAGAACTAGACAATGTATTAATTGGTGAATACTGCTCCTCTCGGTTTTTTTTTTTTTTTTTTTTTTTAAGGCCAATTCACTATTCAATCAAATTATAGACTGATTGTACACATGTTTAAAAATAAAAGGAAGATATTTGAAATTTATGTTAAATATGTTACTAATATTTGTATAATTGTATGATATTCGAAAGATATGTTAAATATATCATAATTTAGTGCAATTATAAATGCTTGTAAGTAGAATTTAGATAAAATGAGAATTGTTTCTCTTTTTATTTGACAGTTTCCATATCTTTTACTAAGTTACATGTTGGCATATTAATTATTCCCCAAATTTCAATTGCCTGACGAACACGATCAATTGGTTATCCTAGCTACCATCTTATTTTTCTACAACATGCACAGCTATGGCTTGGCGATATGGAATTTCTCAAAATTTGTGTCATCTATGACCTTCTCCTTTGTAATTTGCATTTCTGAGGGATCTCATGATCAATATATAATTAATATTCTCATATAGTTTATATTTTGGGGTATATCGACTTTTTTTTTCCTTCTGTTTATGCACAATGTGTAAAACTTCTACACTACTTTGGTCCGTTTTAATGGCATTGTTACTACGTACTAACAATAATTGGTTAAAATTAAATGGAAAAAGCATTAATTAACTTTCTCACCTTTACTTTTATTCTATAAAATTTGGAGAGAGATTAACATAGTGAAAGAAAAGTAGTGATAAAATTGATATAAAAAATATAGGGATAATTTCAAATTATCCTTTTGTCACGACCCTAACTAGGGCCGTGATCGGCGCTAGACAAGACTAAGCCCACCTAGCAAGCCTATCATATTCGCGCAGAAATTTCGGCAGAGTTTCCCCTGTACCGGAAGCAAACCAAAATTTTTGTACCTGTCAGCAACCAGTCTAATGAATAACTATCACATTAATACGCATATTTAAAGTCTAAAGGATGATCAACAACACTAAATCCACGCTGTCCACGCTAATAAGTAAACCATAGAGTACTTCGATACCAACTTTAACCAAAAAGACATCCCAAGACTGACTAAGGAGCAAAACTCTAGATTCAAATGAACTAATGACTTAAGTAAATAAAAGAATAAATAATGGCCCTCGCGAAGCAATTGCGGGGCTTACTGAATCAATCCTCAGCTCTGTCACTCGCCTTGACTCAAAGTATCAGCCTCAACTAGTTTATCTGTGAGTGGGGAAAGGAAAAGGGTTAGTCACACAGACTAAGCGAGGACAATATCAACCATAGCGTTTTTATTCGGGACAGGCATATATGAGAAAATAAGCATAAATAAATAATACAGTAATTCCATTGAAACTAGTAATTTCAACCATAGTACTCGTGTCTTTATATATATAAGGGAAGGTTCCTAAGCCAGAATCAAATATTACGGTCTGACACCATGAGTTTATCACGGCCGTCTGACTACCCCGTCAGCTGGGTTCCCTTCTAGAGGGTGGACTAGTTCTTTCCTACTAGCGGAGGAGAAATACTGTACAAGGTGCACCAGGCCTAACGATCCCGACGTTAGATAACGGCGATCTGGCTAAGTTAATTCCCAAAACAATATTTACTTTTATAACGCAATATCTCATATTAGTACTTTCTTTTTTTGACAAGATATCAAATCACAATATCTGTAGCAGTTCTCAAAATAAATAAAGGTTCAAAATATATCAATTTGTATCAACAACTTCAGTACCAAAATAACAGTTGGATATGACAATATAACAGTTATACTAGCGCTTGTCCCATGCAATAAAACGATTTAACAAAAATAGAATTGATGCAAGAAATTGAGTTTCAAATATGCTATAGTTGAAAACCAACTACGGGTAGATATTTCACTCACAGTACTAGCTTCCTTAGTCCCGAACCAATGCTCCCGGGCTAACGGTTCGCTTGTTCAAAAATCTATAATCAAATATAACAATTCCATCTGTTAATTTCCTGAATCCATGATACTTAATACTCACCATACTAATAGATATTGATCTTTCCAAGGTTACCTATTTTATATGGATATCTAAAAAGTTTCCATGATTTCCCTTATGAACAACTTCCATATACCCATCTGATTATGTTTCATAATTGCTTACATCTAAGTGATAGGCTGAAATTTTCATAAAGTACCAAAGTTATACTTGTTCTTCCATCTTAGTTACTGCTTCAAACAAGTGAAATTTTTGAGAAATATTGCTATGATAAAGCTCCTTCTTATGTAGTATAATTAAGCAAATTGATAAAAATGTTTGTTTAACATACCTTGAAAAATATTGAGAAAGAAGACAAAGCTTGAAAAGCAATGCTTTAATGGCACTTATGTTCGTTGCCCTTTCTGCTGAAGCCTTAGGTTTTCTCTGCCTTTCGTTTTCAATTCTTTCTTTTCGTTTTTTTTTTTTTTGTTTTCTTTAATTCTTTTTTTTTTTCTCTTTATTTTGGTAAAATTGCAAAGGGCCATTGAACTTTCACTTTGACTTCAAAATTACCCCCAACTTCTTGGTAATATTATAAAATTACTACATTAGTTTTATTATTATTATTATTATTATTATTATTATTATTATTATTATGGGATATTACACCTTTTAACTGTTATTTTCTTAAGATTGCGCAAAAGATAAACATGACAAGTAAAAAAGGATGAGAGAAAATTACACTATATATATTTAAAAATGTTGTATCAAGTTTTTTTAGTTATACACGTGAATGGTACCTTGTAAATATCTTTAGCTGAGCTAATTAATAATATAGAAAGTAGGGGTCAGGGAACTCAATTTATGTTGGTTTTAGTAATGGCGGTTAGATGTACGAGTATTAGCGATGCATTGATTATCAATGCATGCATTAATAATGTATGTATAGTTATGCATGATTATAATGCAGAGATTATTTCTTATTGAATCTTCAATATAATACAAATTAACACATAATTTATAATTTAAAATATGCATATCTTCTTCAAATAAAGTTAAAAATGTTTAAAAAATTTACTATTATGAAGATTAATATTGTTATTTAGATTAATACTTGTATTGGAGAATTGCTAATACGCAAATGTCAATTCCATCATAGCCTCCATTCATCTAAATAATACTCCCTCCACAATAGATATTCTAGTTTGACTTGGATCGAAGTTTAAGAAATGGAATGAGACTTTTGAAACTTGTGGTTTAAAATAAGTCATAGGTAAATGTGTGACTATAAATCATTTCATTAAGGGTAAAGTGGCAAGCTTAAAAGTAAATTATTTTCAAATATAGAATTCTGTCATTCTTTCTGGAACGAACTAATAATGAAACTAGGACATCCATAATGGAACGGATGAAGTACATAAATTCATGTAGTATAACGTAACTTATGCATGCATGCAGGGGCAGATGTATATCTCTTTTCGTGGTACGTGAACCCATATCATTCCACAAATCTAGATATATTACGAATATATTTATCGAAATATGTCTTATATGATATTTGTGAACCCATGCTCTAAAAACTTAAATGGTTCACTTTGTCAAATGTCGATTCACTTACACTCAATGTCCACCTTTTTAATATTTTTCTCGACTCCTATTACTTACATTGATCCATCTTGTTTGTGTTTTTACTTTAAAAATGGAAATTGTTGTGTGAAGGATAAGAACTTATAGCATTGAACATATTTTAAACACTCTTAACTAGTAGGCTACCATCGTTGATTGTGTATTGATCTGTAAAAATTAATAAATATCACCATATAAAATGAGATTTGACATATATACACAACATAATTATCTGAGGAAGGTTGTTTGCGGGACACCCCTGGAACTCTGTAGCTTCGCCCCCGGCAGTGGTGAACCCACTCTCTTAAAATTCTAGATCCGCCTCTGCATGCATGCAGACAAAAAAATATACCAAACCTAGCTATAGTATGCACAATGCTGATTGTTTTTTCAAATAGTAAATTGACAACCAAACATTGTATTATCAGTACACAAAGTTTTATGCAGGTATTATTCTACTCCCTTCGTTCCAAAATGGTTGTCATAGTTTGGATTTCGAGAGTCAAACGAGTTCATTTAGACCGTGAATTTAAATATATAATCTTTAAGTTTTTTATAACGATGTTTATATATTTAGAGACATATGAAAATATTACGGTCAAAGTTAAACTCGTTTGACTCTCGAAATCCAAACTATGACAACTATTTTGGAACGGGGAGTACTTGTTATGCATAGCTAGTAAGCTAACGACCTCTAAATGTATAAAAGTTAAATTAAGAAATACGTAACACCCTTTAGAGATTGTGTATGAATGCGAACACACGAAGGAGTGATGGGGGGAGGGTTTAGCGAGTTTAGATTGTACGAACGGGTCGCGTTGAGTGGGATTATGTGGAAGTCAAGGTGTGCTACGTGTTTAATTGTGTCCCTAATTTAACTTTGTAAAGTAGTCCGCTAGTTTTAGGCCAATTTAAGGCCACACATATTCTGTACTTTTACATTTCTTGCATTGACAACGTGGAAAATGATGTTTTAAAGGGATACGTGGCAAACAAAAGGCAGTAAATTATAAATTCTTCATCCGTCATTGAGATACTTATCGCAGTAGCCGACGATGCTATATGTACACGGTCGAAAATTAATGTCTTGTAAAACATGCACGTGGGAGAAACAAAGTGTCAACTAAAATTTAAACTTCAATGAACCTTATACAATAATGTATTAGTAGTAAATTTTTATATCATCAATGTAATATAATTTATTGTTACTATATCAGTATTAGTTAAATTGGTTCTCAATTATTAGACTAAATTGTACGTTTATAATAATGTGATCATATAAATGTTATTGATCACATCTGTGTGTAATTTAAACTTTTAGCAAAGTAAAAATTCCCCAAGGTGCTACGTGCGTTTATTAGAAAGTCTGGTTTCAGTTAAAAAAGTTGCATACAGATTCCAGTCAAAGAGCAGATAAGTTCATGCAAATTTCCTTTTTGTATTTGATTGAATATTGATGACCTTGTATGCCCCCCTCACATATCACATGTTAAATTAACGATACCTTTTTGGGGTGAGGGAGGGAAACACATATTAAACCACCCCCAAGAAAACACAATTGAGCTATGGAAGGTGCATGGAAATCTCTAAATATTTTGGTTCATTTCCCCTATACTCCAAAGTTATAAAGTGGTAGTACTAATTTGATTGTTTCTTCTATGAAGAAATAGAAAGTTCTCATAAAGATTTTGAGATAAATCTTTAGAAAAGTTGATTTTATCTAGATTGGATTGACACTTCAAACCCACTAGAGTTCATTGCACTGACTGATCGCAAGGCCTTTTCAATTTGATTCGAGCTAATTGTAGTTTAAAATAAGACTAATCTGGAAGGGTCAACGTCATTTAAAAAGGTATTTATATGCTCTTTAACAATTTCAACAGCCACTGCTTTGTATAAATGTTTAAAGATCGATGCCGTAAGTGATTTGGTAATTGTTTCTCGATCACTTATAGTTATCCCACTTTTTACTTTTCAATTGTCAAATCTAGTGATTTTTATTAGATTGAGACTTTTACAAGAATTCTTTGGGCATCCTAATATCGGCTCGTATTAAGCATGAAATCTTCTTTAAATTGACTTCTCCAGGTCCTCATCAACACAGGTTTCCAACAAGCGTGATGGGCTTGTACACATAAGTAAATTTTCAGAACTAGGATACTTCTGTATCACCGTCATGTTTCTAACCCCCCAATTAAACTGCTTTAAGTTGTAGCCCCATCGCAAGATTACGGAGCCCATTGCCAGAACTTGGAGAAATCCGGCAGGACTCATCCCTAGAAAATATGTCCAAGGCTTATCTACCAGACTCTTCTCCATGTTCTAGTTATGGAGGCTATAACTTAAATAACCAGATATCGGCCAAATAATTTATGGTGTTTTACATAAATAGACATTATTAGAGACGTATATTACATAAAATAGTTATATCATTTTGATTAAATAATATAGCAAGTGTTTTTGATTATTTGGGATAAGATTACCCATATCAAACTTCCATATTTAATCAAGTTAATATCCATTTCCGTAATTTGGTAATTTTTTCAAATATTGGTCAAACAAAATTTAATAACAAAAGCACTTATTTAAAATTTGGTCAAACACAAATTGCTTATCTCGCAAAGCACTTATTTGAAAAGTATTTTTAATAAAAATAACTTCTCAAAATAAGTTGATTTTAACAGTTTTTCCAAATAGGTTCCAAGTGTTAATTTACCATATTTTAACATTGATGCACGCGGTGAAAAAATGTATACTTAACATGTCGAACCAGATTGAGAATTTGAGACTGGAATTATGGGAGAATTACAGAATTAGGAAACTTTTGATACCCCATCAAAACTTTGTTCCCCGTAGGAAAATTCTTACAAATTGAAAGTTCCTATCAACAAGATCAGGCGAAGTTTTCGTCCTGGTTGTCCTGGTAAATTTTTCATATGGGTGCCAAAATTGTAAGACTTTTCTTATAGATGTCAAAACTGTAATAACAGCTCGATACGTCTATTTCTTGCAAATATCATGTGGAACTGTTACCGGTAAGATTCATCCGTTTTTTTACAGAAATAGGACACTTATGGTGCCCTTCCACATATATGATCCTCAGAAGAAATCTTTTACAATTTTTGACCCCATAAGATAGTTCCCGGCGAGCCCGAGATCTTTATATTATCTTAGACCTGTAAGTTCTAAGAGCTTCCCTCTTGAAATCAACATCAACATTTTAATGAGGGCCATTTTTGTGAAGTAACTTTTATCGATGTTAAAAATGTAGTAGCAGAGCCATATTTGTCAATTTTTCACAAAACATGAAAATTAGTGATAAATTTACTTCTATTGGTCACTTTCTGGCGCCCTATCAGTGATTTGATCCCCATAAAGTATGTCATACAAAAATAATCTCTATAAGAAAGTTCCTGGCGATCGACATATCTTTCTACTAGCAAACAGCCAGCGATAGCTAGGAGCCTTCCTCTAGCAGTCCACAAAAACTTTTCTTGACAATGACCATATTTTGTAAACTTTCCTTATATGTAGGGCATTCATGGTTCAGTTTGAGTTGGTTTTCCTCTAAGAAAAAAATCAAACTCATTAATCAGTTTTTCAAATACATAAACTAAATCATACAAATTAAGTCGGTTTGTCAGTGATTTAATTTTTAACAATTTTCTCGATTATTTCAGTTAGTTTGGTTTTTTCTCAATTCTTTTTCTTTCTAATTATGTCACATGCATTTATCAAGATCGAGCACATAATTTAGCAACCATATGCTACTAAAACATATCCAAGCCAAGTAGTCTTGAAGGAAAAAAAAAGCTATATATGTAATCAAGTTACCTGCATACGTAGATTCGTCCAAAAAGCGTAAATTGTTTGAGCATTTAACCATTTCTAAGGAATTTTATCAAACTTTTATATATCGATTTTTTTCTTCTACGATAAATTGAAGAGCTACAATTTACGAATATATCTTAATCATAATTGAATTAAACAATGATGAATGATTGATGGAGTCAAAGGAACGTAATTTTAAGAAATTAAATATTAGAATTCAAAGGCAAAGATTGTAACGGTAAAGAATTAATTTAGAATTCAAGAATGCAAATAGTTAATATATACTCTAAATTTTATAAACGTATCAAAATGAAAATATTTATATATGTAATTATAATTTTTAAATATTTATTTATCTACTCGGTTAAAGGCGGTTATTTTGGTTATTTTTATTTTCATAAATAAGCAAACGAAATTTTATCTGTTTTTAAAATTAGAAACCAAAAGTAAATCAAGCCTAAATAATGTCAGATTTTTCTTTCGTTTTGAGTCGATTTTCTTTTTGGTTCAATTTTTGAAGTTTTTTGTAAATACCCTTACTTACCGGGGTCAAAGTTGTTGCAGCGGGCGCCAGATGTATCTATTTCGCACAAAAATTTTATGATTTATTACAAAATGGTTCAATAGAATCTATTTCTTCCCCACTTCAGCTCTTCTTAGGCCTGCCAATACGAGGAGTCTTAGATCGCCTTCTGGTCGAGATGTGATTGTATCAAGCGTGAGCACTTAGCCCGTCGTTTTAGGTGATGGATGAATTATCTTGGAATATTTAAGGGGAAGTTTTATGGTGTATGTTATTTGCAGTTGATATTGTTTTGGTGGACGAGACACGCGGCAGAGTTAATGATAAGCTGGAGGTTTGGAGACAGACTTTATAATTTAAAGGTTTCAGACTGAGCAGGACGAAAATAGAGTACATGGAGCGAAAATTTAGTAATGCATCTCGTGAGCCAAATGTGGAAGTGATGCTTGATGCACAGTCATTGCTAAGAAATGAAGCTTGAAGTATATTGGCTCGATCATTCAACGAAATCGTGAGATTGACTATGATGTCACACATCGTATAGGAGTAGGATTGATGAAATATAGGCTCTCTTCAGGCGTCCTATTCGATAAGAAAGTGCCACCTATAGTTAAGGGTAAGTTCTATAGCATAATTGTTAGACGAGCTATGTTGTATGGGGCTGAGCGTTGTTCGAGACAAGGTGTGAGTGGTCTAAATGGTGGGCAAGATGGCGGAAGCAAGACTTAGATGGTTTAGGCATGTGAAAAGGAGGAACACAGATGCCACAGTAAAGAGGTGTGAGAGCTTGGCAGTGATGGGTATATGGAGAGGTAAAAGTAGACCGATGAAGAACTGGGGCAGAGTGATTAGGTAGGATATGACCCAACTCCAGATCACCGAGGAATTGACCATAGATAAGGGAGCATGAAAGTTAGGGCTAAGGAGAAGGTTAGAAGGTAGCTAAACTAGTTCTATTGATTCTTTCTATCTCATTCTGCAATTTTATTAGTATTTTGGTTGCATATGTCCTGCTAGCTTGAGTATTTAAATGTCGCACTTCTGGCTTAAAGGCTTGCTTTCCAGGCTCCTTTCAAAGGTAGGCTTATCGCCAAGGACAAACCAACCGATCTACGCTCGAACCTCCTTAGAAGACTGACTGGTCAGAAATAGGTTATCCAAGAAGGCTCCACTACAAAGGGGCGAATATCCTTTCACATCTGATGAAATTGAAACAACTAATCTAATGGCATATCATATAATTGCTTTTCTACGTTGGTTTTTATCTTTGCATTTTAATCTCGCATTTCTCTGTTTGTTTTCCCTCTTCCTTTTCCTATCCTAATTTCAAAACTATTTTTTTAGCCGGAGGTCTATCGGAAATAACCTCTCTACTTCATTCAAGTTAGAGGTAAAATCTGTGTACACTTCATCCTCCACAGATACCACTTAACGAAATTATACTGGATATATTGTTGTCGTCGTCGTCTTTACTTCATTCAGCATTTCTTCTTCTTGACTTGCTCTCTTCGTGATACTGGTTTTACCATATGCCAATTGTACTCCTTTTATACAACTACAAAAAGTGGGCGAGAATATAAGGAGAGATAGAACTATTCTAATTTCTTTCAAGTATGAGAACCACGAACAACTAACAATGATTCTTTGGTAGCCGAAGCCGAGCGGAAGGCAGCACGAGACTTATCTATTTCTTTACTTTTTTTTAAAAGTTAGAAGGAGTACTTCTCTATTTATACTCGACAAGAAAAATCTTTGTCATCTTTCTGTGTCGACAAAGTTCCATAGCAAAAGAAATCTTTTTATTTTTCTCCATTTCTGATTCACACCACTAGACACAAAATTCAACAGTTGACTCTATAAATCATAAGCTGCTAGTACCGTTAGAAAATTGAATACACAAAATAAGTAACTGTCATATCTATATTTATCTGCCAATATTATTCTCGGCATGTCAATTGTAAATATAATACTGAATATGGCCTAATATCTCCGCCTATGTTCCTACTTGAATTCAAGTTTAGTAGTTTGGGAAGTTTTTCTTACTGAGTCAGTCGAATATTTTATGTTCGAACAGTTCATGCGTTATTATTTGATAAATATAAATTAAAGACGGAAGTAGTTGGGAGAGTAGGCTAAGGTTAGTAATGAAGTCACATATAGAGCAACGCGGGTACGTTAAATGCAATTCTAGTAGTTAGGTAGAGAGTGCAATTGCAGGCATTGGTCTTCACGGAAGTTTGTCAGCTACTCCTAACATTTAGGATTCCCTTCTTACTCTTTTGACTGGAGTTTACTCGTATCAAAGAACATATAAACTACTAGTATATTGTTACGCTATAACCCACGACGACATAGAAAATTATAAACAAAAGCATTACATAGACACTAATTATGGCCATTAGTTCAATCGGCATTGCTTAATTGTTCAATAAACAACAACAACATACACAATGTAACATATCTCACAAATGGAGTTTGAGGAGGATCAGATATACGCAGACTTTACCTCTACTAAAAGAATATCCTTTCCAACAAGTTAAACTTGCTAGACAAGCTTTAACACAATTTAAAACTATGGCTAAAGATATGTACTACATAATTCTATCTGAGAAAACCAAGGTAATTCGATAAGTAGCCAGAGCAAGAAAAGTGAAAAAGCTTCCAGACCTACAAACTAAAACCACACACATTCTAATAAAATATAAATGAAAGGTACCATTAAGACATCCGCAGATCCACTCTAATCAACAAGACTATAAATAATGGACATAGATCACAAATTAACACAAACTAGAAATAATGAGCATATATATTATTCATCTACGGCAACGAGTGATAGCAGAGCAACCTCTAGTATAAGGATGAGCAGGACCTTTAACACTAAAGCAGTTGTGAGTATAGTATGACCTGCCTGAACGAGGTGGACAAGGAATTCTATTAGCAGATAACGCCCCATACGAAATGTAGTAGTACTTGAAAATTTTGTGCCATAGCAGTGATCTTCTATTTTCCTCATTATCTTCGTATAGAGACATGGCCATTGGCAACTCAAAATCTTCAGTCACGAACTCTAAACCATGTTGATGATCAGCTTTTGCTTCGATGAAAATATTCCCATTCTTGCTTATAGCGAAATGGAATACAAGAAAACAACACAAGAAAAATTTTGGAGACTCCATTGCATGTTCAAGAATGATGGTTCTGGGCCTTTTTTACTAAGCAAAAATAAATGGCACAGTGAATGTAACTATGTAGTATTGAGATACAGCTAGAGATATATGTGGTGGGGGTCCCTTTTTAATCTTATCTTAATTAAGGCTTGTATGTCTTGGTAAGGGTGCACCTACTGTTCCCTCTATGCATTAATTTTTGCCGCTGGTGCATTTGTGGTTAGGTGATCAACTTTCGTCTTCGACAATTTATATTTTGGGGTTGACAAACTTTATTTAAATTCTAAGACTTCGTCCTCCGTTCTAATGTTAATAATAGACTAGCTAAAATATACTTTCAACAAGAGGATTACTGAATTTATACTGTTTTGATATCTAAGTTGGCAAGCTATTGATTACATACAGAAAAGGTCATTATTTAGTTTCTTTAAGTTCTTGACGACTTAGCTGCAGCAGTTGGAATTTTATTTTTCCGGTAAAGAGGATGTTATGACATGCTAATTTAATTTTGGCAACTTAGGTGCACAATTGGAGTTCAAAAAGTTTTTATTTTCACTGGTGCCATTGATCACAAAACCAAATCTAGATCAACCTTATTTGGTTCTGGACATTCATAAAATAAGGATCCTCTTTAAAACAGCCCTTTACAATAGGTTGATCCTGAATCCTGATCCTTTAATAAAACTAGTATAGTACCTGCGCAGTTGCGCGGCTTATATCAATCGAGATGTATAAAGATTTAATATAAAAAAAATGTAACTTTTTATAGTTAAAACAATGTTTGCACAACGGTTAATCGTTGAATAAATTTAGGATTAATTTTTAATAGATCAGAGAAAGAACATACAAGATGGTTATAATATTTTTAATACTTTTTCAATCACCTCACTTTTGTCATGTATTAGTACTTACGTTCTTCCAACTGTAACATAGAGCTTTGCAGATGATTGATCCTCCAATTTTCTTCTCTAATCTAGTAAAATGCATGGGATGTCACCTCCTTTTAAGAAGTAAATCTTTGTTGCAGTTCTTATTTATCGACGTTGATATTTATATGATGTTTCATTTATGAGTATTTCTGACTTTGTACATTCTATTCACAAATGAGTTATGTGGAACCAAAGAAATCCCAAAAACAATTATCTGAAAAATGTATGGTTTAATAAACGCCCCCACATACGATTTATTTTGCTTTTAATGGGATAAACAGCTTTCAATCCAACCTATAGTTAGATCTCCAAAATTTAGTAATAGATAATACGTCTACAAAGGTATTTTTTATGTTAATCTTAGTAAATGTAATTCTGGCTATAGAATGTAATTTTTTGTTAGAATTATGTCAAGAAGACAAACTCATTTCGTAAACTTTAGTTAATGCTGGATCTGGTCATAAAAGTGGCAGGCATTAAATTTTTTTAGATATTGATTTGTCGATGAATGATGACGATAGTCGAATATGACTTTTTATTTTTTTATGACTGTTGTATGATGTAACAAACTTTATACATCCGTTGTCACGCCCTAAAAATTATTTTATTATTAACTGCGCGGGTGCGAGTTTATTTATTTAAAGGCTCGTGACTGGTGTTCAAAAAGGTACAAATTTATTTAGAGAACTCGGAGTCGCCACTTGACATAGTTTAAGGTGTGCCAAGTCACCAGAAGGTACCTTGGAACACCTTTGACTCGTCTAATGGTCTGCGTTTAGAGATTCGGGTAAGGTTCTCAGTTGACTCTCGGGAAGGTATTAGGCACCCTCGAGTCCTGTGCCGAGCACAGTTGCTTTATTGTCGCAGTTTTAATTTATTAAATATGGTTGTTATATTTTATCGTTCATTTAAAGTTACGCTTTGATTGTTCGAAACCGAAATCGCGTCAAGTAACCCACAAGGTATACTTGGACAAAATTTATATATTATTTTTTTTACTTTTTGCCTAATAAGTAGATCACAAATCATACTTATAATTGCCTAATCGAACTTACATCCTATTATTTTGCCTAATCATTACACCTTGGGTGGATAATTAATCAAAAATAAAACACATTGACTAATTTTAGGTATGAAATGAACGACACAAATGTTTAGCATTTCTAATAAACTTGTTATTAATGAAGACTTATGGCCATAAGTTAAAATGCCATTTTTGGAACTAAACTAATTCGCAAATTATATACCATATGATTATGCTATTTGTGCTTTCAAAGGTTTGCAACTCTAGGCTAATTTTTGGAGTGATTTTGCACCAAATATCTCTTTTCCTTAAACAACTTTAACGTTTTTTTTCAGATTTGCAGGAATGCACCAGTTTGTAAAAAAAAGGGCCAGATTTGAGTGGATTTGCAAAAACGTACCAGTTTGCAAAAATAGCCAGATTTGCACCTTTAACACCAACTGTGCACTTATACCTATTTTTGCCTACTCATTTCAGCATTGAAATAATTTTCAGAATTTCCAGATTTGCAAATATGACCAGTTTGCAGAAATAGCCTTATATTACAGAAAACGGCCAGAATTCAACATTTTGGTTTTAATGGTTAAATCTTAAGTTTGCCTAACCTTTACATGCTGTCCGGATTTTCATACATAGCTAAAATAATAGATGAATTAAATTGCACAAATAAAACACTAAATATTTCCTAGTTTTTCACAAATAGCTAGTTTTAAACTAGAATAAACTCATAACAAAAGGCATACAATAAAGGGTTTTAGACATTTTTTACTTCATTTTTTTTCATAGCCAAAATGATAAAATATACAAGGTAAATTGTGTTTACCTTGTGTAGAAAAACTTCCAAGCTAGTGAAGCAAATGAAATAGCAAGAACCCAACCAAAGCGAGCAAACTTGTACCCCAAATCAGCCACTACAACAGCCCCTTTTATACCTTCTATTCAAACTTTAAACCTTAAGATTTATGCCCCAAAAGACCTTAGATGTAAAGGCTTTTGGTTCTAAATCTAACTCTTAAACTCACTAATTTTTTCAAGTGTTTTTTACTCACTCTTTTTGTGTAAATTTCAGCTTCTTGTTGTGTATTATGAGGGCATTAAATGGCCCTATTTATGGCTGAAATTGAGAGCCAAAAGGTGGGGTGTGGACTTGTACAAAAGTACAAGCCCACACCCCTATACTTGAGTGCTTTTAGTCCATATTTTCAGCCAAAGGTACAGCAGTTGTTGGCCACTGTTTCAGCTGTTAAAACTGTCCAAAAAGGCTGAAAAATGTACAAGTAGGGTCCTCTAAAAGGACCCTATTACTCATTGTACTAACTAGAAGAAACTAGGACCAATTAAGCCAACTAGAACAGCCCCAAAGCTAACTAAACTAGAGCAAATATATCAGCCCAAACTAGACTTAAAACTAAACTAGAGCAACTAGATTTCTAACTAAATTGACTAAAATTAAACAAAGCTAAAACAACCCCCTAACTTGAAACTAACTAAAATATAACCAAATTCCAAAATTAGTTCAAAATCAAGAAACAAAACAACCTAAACTAGTTAACCATATTCCTGGACAGGTTTAATCAAGTAAATGAAATGAGTTTAATGAAGATACTTGCAAGATCATACACTCTCTTATCACAGAAAAGTAAATCAAATTTAAACTGATTACTCTCCAAGCTCACGCACTTAAACATACAATGATCATGCTATATAGCACTAGACCTAACACATGATTTCTACTTGAAGAAATGCATTGCCAGAAACAATACATAAAGCGCCATCCTAAGAATATAGCCAAACAGGATTCAAGAATTCAATGGCAAGAAACATACTTAGACTTACACGACAGATTCATCTACAACTTAACGACAAGCACACGAGTTGGAACAAATCACACTAAACTTACTAATTAAAATTTGAACTTGAAGCAATCTAGAACACTTTCAACATAAACGTATCTCATTTCAACAAATATACGGTTCAAATCTTTCCAACAAAAAGATGTACATACGGACTCATACTACATGATCCCATATTTAAACCCAAACATTTAAATAACAATGATAAAAAAAAAGTAAAGAGGCATCAAGCTTGCCTTCTAATCCGCAAAGAAAGCACTGCATCGCTGCCTCGTACACACCAATCGCAGCGCCTCCAAGACCTCACCATCGTCCTCACAGCCTCGTCGCTGCTACAAACGGCCCCTCCAAACCATCATCACAAACCATAGTTTCCAACAATGCACACCCCCCAACTGCCTAAACGCTCGAACTCCAAACCACTGCCTCCGTCCAAAACTGAAAAACAGCCCCGCCCCTTCAAACAACCGTCATCACAGCCTCGTCAAACATAACAAAATTACCCGAAACAAAAAAAAACCAAAAGAAAAAATAAGAAGAGGAAGCAAGAAAACAGAAACAGGAACGGAAACGGGAAAGGGAACGGGGAAAACGGGAAACGGGGATTTTTGGGAGATGGGGATACGGGGGTGAGAGGAAAGTGAAGAGGAGGAGAGGGAACAAAAAAAACTTACCGGAAAAATTCATAAAGTGGCCGGATTTTGGTTTGACCGCAACTTTGACCGTCGATCTACGAGAATCGGCTTAGAATTTGGAGAAACTAAGTTGAGAAACGGAATGGGGGGGTCGAGATCTATAAGATAGTGTATTTTGGTATTTTTCCGGCCACCGGAGGTGGTGGCCGGCGGTGGAGCAGTGGCGGGGCCACGGCGGAGATCCGGTGGAGGAGATTTCCGGTGGGGAGAGAAAAATTTGGCATGGGTTCCCCTATTTCTGAGTTTTTGTGTAAAAATGAGCAAAAAAAATGGGAATTTAGCTTATATAGCTAGTGATTATGGGCCGGGTTATACATATGGGCTGACGGGCTTGGCATTGGGCTACATATTTTTTACATATAGCCACAAAAATGATTTATACACACACAACTAACTAAAATTAAACCACATATTTTACAACAACTATCACAATTAAACTGTAGAATCAAAATTAAGCAGATAACAAGTAATTTTTGGTATTTTCATATTTTCTGTCCTAATTAAAGACAAATTTAGCTAAGAATAAACACTAGACGTACGGAAAAATTTGACGACACGTCCTAAAAATCTAATACGACTATTCTAAACAATTTTCTTATCTAGTGCCAAAATTAGGTGATTACATCCGTACAAAACATTCCTAGACGTGCCAATAATTGAAATGTAATTGCATGATTAAGAATACAGTAAACTGTTTGTTGATTCCAACAAAAACGATTGTAATAATTGAACTCAACAAATAAATGCATTGGATATTAAAAAACCTCATTGAATAACTTCAATTCTTGAACTTTGGATTAATTTTATTCAACTGCAAGAATAAATAGTCCTAACCAAGTGAAAACAAACTTTCTTTCTTCATGATTGCGTGACAGTTGTTTAATGTCGCCGTTGTATTTGAATTGAATCAAATTTAAAAAAGTATACCCCACAGTGTGATAATATTCTTTTGATTATTTTACATAGCGCTGCCAAATCTGCGTTGCAACTTTTTTAGTTTTCTTCTTGTTTAGTCGCTACTGCTGCGCCCTTTCTGTTTGCAGAAGTCGTTTTGTTCGCCATCGATGCGTTTATGCAAATAGTCCAAGCTACCCACTCGTTGCATTGATGATATTGCGATAATTTACCTAACGAAAAACATAGAACGTAAAATTATGTCAAACGACTGGTCTTATAGTGTAGATGTAATGCAATATCTTTCCATCTATTTAGAAACCTTGTAAGTGCTAAAATAATCAGTTGGAGATAAACTTGCGTGCTTTTGTATTCCTACATGATGTTGCATTCTGAAACTAATAATCACCACAATATTCACCTTTTTCATCATCCCTTTTATGTTTCAAATGTATTCAGTAAAAGCAGCGCACAGCCAAACAGGAAAGACTTGAATGAGTACCTGTCGCTGCAACTGTTCAAGCCTCGGCTTAACTGTATAAGCTATTTCATAATCCACATTCTCCAAGTGGCGCTTCTCAAGACTCATCCGTGACTCAGCTGGTGGCAGCCTCTCTCTTAAGCCGTGTGTCAATTGTTTTAAAGATATCGCAAAAAGTGTGAGGTTGTATCTTCTTTTAGCAGTAGATTTGTCCCTCTCCTACAACAATATGGATTCAGTAATTGGATCATAACTCTTTGGTTTGGTAGCTTAATTCCAACTCTGCAAATCCATGAAACTATTTATTCACAGAAAATAGGTGTTAACCTTTCATTTTGATCGCAAGTTGAAACTTTGTTTGTTTATTCAAATTGCAATATACGACCACAGACATTTCATAAATTAAAGGAAGCTAAGATATGAAGATTCTTCTTTTCCTTTTCTTTAAAATAAATCAAAATTACAGATAAGCAGCAGTTAGAAAAAGAGCATTAGTTCATCAGCAATATTTCATATACTATTCCAAAAAGGGTTCTGCTAATGCAAGTTTATGAATCAAATGCTATTAATGTAATCTGAAAAGCCCCTAAACTCTAAAAGATTAGATGTATTGTTTTAGTAAGTGAACATAGATTACCTGATGATTAATTCGATCTATAACAGACTGCTCCTTGAATTTGATCTGTCAAGAATATTTACCACTGCTTTTGATCCTCATAGTGCGATCGCAGTCATAATACATTTACCAATTATTATAGTGTAATTAGATGTTGTAACCTGGCTCCACTCAAATGCCTGGCTACTGCAAAATGGAGGGTCAGAACCCCTACATGATCAAGATGAAATGAACGTCTGCAAAAATGCCTTTTGAGATAACAATTTGTCCAGAATATATACCTTCACAGTGGGAGGCAACAACCCTGGGGGTAATTATTAACCTGAAGTTCATACACACATGATCAGCAATCGAAATGGACACACAATATTCAGGTCAATGATGTTGTTCATTACTTACCTCAACAGTAGTTCTTTGAGTAAATCTCAACTTGAAACAGTAGTTTTTTGTATTCTGTAAAAATAGGAGACGTAAAAATCTAATTTGTAATGAGATGAATGAGATCGGACTCCTCTATCTTTGATTACATATATAGTAAAATTAACCTGAAATCCTTTGTCGCATGCTTTTGACCTTCCAGCTAGAATACATGAAAAGAAATTTACATTCGGGATATAACTGTATGAAATTTGAATAACCTGCAGAAAAGTAGACGATAGGAAACTAAGACATTTATGTTAAAAAGTTCAAATGATATATACACTAACCTATTAAAGTATGTCCAGAACGTAATTCGTCTTGTAAGACTTTGAATCTGTTGAGTTTATTGAGTTAATCCAAGAAAAATGATGATAATCAACAACAATTGGTTCACATTGAACTTGAATACTTATAACACAAATGACTCGATAACTCTCACCTTCAACAGAATGGAAATAAAATTACATCTTAATCGACAGACCTCGACATTGATTTATCAAAAGCAATAAGGAAAAAAATCTAAGCAGCTTTGATTAGCTAATTAAACAGTCGCACAATCCTCCCAAGCCATCTCGTTTATACAAAAAGATACTCTTGTTGATTATATGGATGGTGCAGTAGCAACGGCTAGCAAATTAACAGTACTTGGACTTATGTACAAAAATCTTCTTCAAATCATCCTCATTCTCCAAATCAGAAAAATTGATCATAATCATCATTTCCAGGACCACAAATCTCCATCAATGGTCCATACGTTCCATAATTTTTCAGGTCAAGAGATCATTGACCCACCCGAAATCTGGCCCACCTAATCCATTGTCATTGTAGTATTTGCTACACCACATAAATAAATGCAAACTTCTCAGTAGACACATAGAGAAAAAATGATAGGCATTAAAACATCAAATGACTGATTCAGAAAGCATAAATAACGTCCGCAGAAATGCCTTTTGAGTTAAAGAACGTAATTCGACTTATAATACTCTGAATCTGTTGATTTTAATACTAATCAGGCTAAATGTTTCACAGTTTGAGAAGTTTCACTAACCTTTTTTTCCGCGCAAAATGAATAAATATGTCCGCTTGACTGTGACGCTGATTTGTATACCTTTCTTCATCTGCACTTGTTTGTCAAAATTCGAAACAGCATAATATTCTGGGAGTTGGTATGGATCAACGAATTCACACTACGCCATCCCTGTAAAACTAACGTATGAAATGCAAACAACAACTATTATTTTCCAGCCTATTTAGATAACATTACTTATGGAAAAACTCCTTGGATCAGATCAGATCTCTGCAATGTATATTGAAGTTGCCAATCGGCCAACAAAAACAGAAATATCTCTAAAAAACAGAAAAGAGAAAGTAATAATCTTAAATTAAATTACATAACTCTTTATACAACTGTAATTTCTTTCAAAAAGATTCCATACCTGATATTTACCTTCATCGTATATTGATGACGCACTCTAAATTCTGCTCCAAACTTTAAACTGGGATTGTAGCAAAGACTTAGTATTAGCACGACGTTAATCTACCCTAGTATTTGTTATTCTACAATCTAGGATCTGAACATACATTACCTAATGATATTTTTTTAGTAAGTGAACTTAGATTACCTGATGATGATTTTGATCAATAATAGACTGCTACTTGAATTTGAGCTTGCAAGAATATTTACCAGTGTTTTTGATCCTCATAGTGCCATAGTGGTCACAATACATTTACTAATTCTTATACTCTAAATAGAGGTTGTAACCTTGTTTTACTCAAATGTGTCGTTGTCTTCAAATTGGAGGGTCAGAACTCCTACAAGATCAATCTGAACTGAACATTTCCAAAACTTCCCTTTGTGATTTGAATATGTCCAGAATTTTCACACTCACAGTGGCAGTCAACAACCATGGGATGATTATTAACCTGACTTCATACACAAAAGATCTGCAATCAAAAAGGACAGATAATAGTCATGTCAAACTGCGGATCATTAATTTCTTCAACAGTAGTCGTTTGAGTAAATTCGAACTTGATACAATTCGACTATGAATGCATAGACTAACTTATAAAAGTAAGTCCAGTGCATAATTCTACTTTTAAGACTCCAAATCTGTTGAGTTCAATCCTAATTAGGCTAAATGATTCACAGTTTTCAGTTTCACTAACCTTTGGTTGAGCGCAAAATGAATAAATCCGTCCGCTTTTACTGTGAGGCTGATTTGATAGAGATTACTTCATCTGCACTCGTTTGTCAAAATTCAAAACAGCCTAATGTTTTTGGAGTTAATATGTATCAATGAATTCACAGTATGCCATCTCTGTAAAACCAACTCATGAACTGCAAAGAACAACTACTATTTTCCAGTCTATTTAGATAACAGTAATAAAGGAAATGCTTCTCGGAGTAGATCTCATTATGTATACCCAAGTTGCCAATAGGCCAACTAAAACAGAAATATTTCTTAAAAACAGAAAACAGATACTAACAGTCTTAAATTAAATTACGAAACACTTCTTTATAAACTACATTCTTTGCTTCCTTTGTTATTTTTCCATTGTCGTCATAGACTAAAATTTTTTATCCCTTTCTGCTTGTCACTCGTGATAGCGCCACGTACAGCTGACCATGTGTAAATACCGGTTTCTTCAAAAAGATTCCCACATTAGCTAATGATTGACCTTGACTTTTGTTAATAGTCATTGCAAAAGATACCACAATTGGAAATTGTCTTCGCTGGAACTTAAAAGGTATTCTTGTATCTGAAGGAGTCAGTGTCATTCTTGGGATAAACACTCTTTGTCCAGCCATTTTACCCGATAAAACCTTTGATTCAATAACCCTATTTCCAAGTCTTGTAATGATTAACCTGGTACCATTACACAATCCAGATGACTGGTCAATATTTCTCAACAACATCACCGGAACACCTACTTTTAAAGTAATAGAGTGGTTTGGAATTCCTGAACATTTTATACTGTTCAAGAATTCTGGTGTATATATGTGTTCTGAACCTGTAAAGATTGATTAGACATACAAATTGTGTCAGAACTGAGATATATTTTTTCTGGATTATGATTGAGTGCTACCATATACTCATTAATTGATTCTACCATGTCAAGAGTTGGAGCAAGAATAGCTCTGTGTTGTAGGTAATCTATGTCAATTGAGTGTGTTAAATAATCAGGGTATGTACTTTGTAGAATGGCAGCTATTGGATCATCAGAATCATTAATGAGAAGATCATTTGGGATTTCAACTTTTTCAATGCCATCAATGGAGTTTTCAATCCTTCCATTACCTATTGCCAAAATCCAGTTAGAAAAATCTCTTACCCTCTTCTGAGTGTTCGCCCAATTGATTTCCTTGCAACCTCATGTTTCTCGTAAGCTGTAAAACTTGGCAGTTGCACCATAAATATGAAGAATTTATGGTAGCATTTACAATATCTTGCCTGCTACCTTTTGGAATAACAGGCAAAATTATATTTGTGTGAAGTCACCCCCAAGAACAACTGTCTTACCCCCAAATGGTTGATCTAAACTGGATGGAACATCAAATCTAAGAATATCTCTTAGAGTTTTGTCTAGAGCTTCAAAACAATATCTATGCATCATTGGTGCCTCATCCCAAATAATTAACTTTGTCTTGATAATTAAATTTGCAAAAGGACTACCTTGTTTGATGTTGCATGTTGAATCTTCATTAGGAGTCAGAGGAATTGCAAATCTTGAATGAGCTGTTCGTCCACCTGGTAACAAAAGTGAAGCGATACCACTTGATGCAACAGTTAAGACAATATCTCATCTTGATCGGAGCATCGATGACAAAGTCCTCCAAATATATGTTTTTCCTGTTCCTCCATAACCATATAAAAAGAACAGCCCACCTTTATTTTTATCCACAGCCGAGATGATTCTATTATAAACTGACCTTTGTTCCGTCGTCAAGTTGCTCAACAACAGGTGATGTTCTTCTTTTAAAGATCTCTTATTATATCGCAACTCGTCGTGGATTAATTGATTGCTATTGTCAACTTCATCCTCATGGTATACAGCTGTTGGCATTGTTGGAAAATCAAGTAAAGATTTTCCGCATCCTTTTAAAATCCTCTCCAACTTTTGCAAGCAACGATTTTTTACTTCATCATCTGTTAGCTCTGCCTCTAAAAATAAGATAAGAAGTTATAAATTTAGTAGGAATCAAACTGTAATTGGTATTTAATTGAAAATCTTCTTTTATATACATCAATTTTATATTTTTAGGAATATACAAAGTAAATAAATAACAGGAAAAACAATATGTAACCATACTAAGAAAAATAGATGAAAAGAGAGCACTAAATTAAATTTGAGTTAAACTTCTATGCACGTATCATTTTATATCATCAAATTAAATTGACATAAGTTCCTAATTTGTCACAATAAAAAAATAAAATTATAATTTAATATAACCAATTAAAGTACCTCTAATGTAATAAAAATTTGATAATATCATTGTATTTAAATTAATTATATGAGATTCACTTTGGTATTCAACTTTGTAAACCAAACTTTCCCTCAAGTTTGTCTCATCATGCGAAATAGATTTCTCTTGTTTAATATGAAACGATAATAGTTAGTAGGTTAATTAATTTTGATGCAAACTAATTGCTAGAAAGCTTAGATTAATTGACTGTTTTACAGCAAGTGCACATTATGCATTGAGGACGCTTCATTTAGTATTTTGGGCTACCAGTCCTTGCAACAGTGAATATCATACGATTTAAACTACTATGGTGACTATCTTTTAAGTCTGACAATGAAGGACATTTATATTTATATTTTGTTAAACTCAGAATACTAATTGTATCATTAAAGGCACCTAATTTTTTAACACAAAATACCATAAATAGAAAGTAAATATTTATTGTAGTACCTGGATTAGAAAATAGCACTCTTACTTCATAGAGGATATCTTCCGATAACAATACCCATGTTTCTTGCCATACTTTTTCTGGACGTGACATTGAGTTGGATAACAGCAACATAGCAAATAATTGCCTAAGATACGATGGCATTCCCCAATTACTTGCCTCCTTTATTGCGTCAATATACTCCTTATCATCATCTAGCAATCCAAGGGCATAACATGCATCTCTAAAAGTCGGATAGACAATGTTGTTGATTGTTCTTAGGTCTTCATACTGTGTTGGACCTTTAACAACATTCAATAGCAATCTGAGATACTAAAGCTCACCACTCCCAGGTGGGACAAAGAATATCCTTCCAATAGAAAATTGAGATGTTTTTCTCCGCTCCCAAATTTTTTTTTTGGCTTTCCAAACAAACTTAAGAGGAAATTCTGCATAAGTTAGTTCTTTGGCTTCAGGAGACATTCTGTTTGCGACAAACCATTTCTGAAACATCGAATCTCTTACTGTTGGTCTGTTGGCAATTTCATCTATAGGATCATTATCAGCAAAAACGACTGTTTGTTCATCTTTTAGATGAAATGCTAGTCTTTCCACAGGAGGTTCTCTATGGTGGATTGGAAATTTGAATATTCTCCAAGCAGCTTCACAGGATGAAATATATCGGCAATCATAATACATATTGATCTCATCTACTCTTGACGAATCTTCATCCTGCAAGCTTTGTGTAAATGCAGCAGTGACACGATCATGTCCTTTATTGACATATTTAAATAAGTACTTAATGGATCTTGATTGATTGCACCATTCAAGATTAATATGGGCACCATACTTTAACAATAATAATCGATTGTGTGGCACCACAAACCTGTTATCCAAGTCAATACCATTCTTCTTTATAGTTCTGCCATCATCCCTTCTTCTATAAACAGGATATCCGTCGTCATCAATTGTTGTTGAATCAACAAATTTTTTTGGGAAGTGCTTTGAACATTTCCCGTTTTGCATGCACGGAGAAGATTTTCTAGCAGAACCGCATGGACCATGTACCATAAAATTTTGAACGACATTGTAATAATGTTTATCCTCAATCTCATCTGGTATTTCAGCAGATATTATTTGATCAATATCTGAAGCTGTTGGATATTTGTTATGTTCATGCAGGAAAAGCAAGATATGAGCATGAGGCAATCCTCTTTTTGAAATTCGATCGTATAAATCACTGCATTTAAAATTAAATAAAGAATTAGATAACTAATTATTTAGTGCATGTATAGCAAGACTGTTTTACTTTATATGTATTTCAGAAGAGGATTCACATACCTGCTTTTACAACTCCAAAAACTTTATTTTCTCGCAAGTCCTTTATCAAGTGATCCAATTTTATTTTGAAAACCCTTGCTAGAATGTCAGGTCGATCCTCAGGCTTTAATCCCCTATGCTTTACAAATCTCTGTATCTCAGGCCACTTTGGGTTACAGGTAAAAGTGATAAAAAGATCAGGGTATCCAGCCCATTTGCATATTGCCATAGCATCCTGGTAATTTTGGATCATGTATCTTGCACCCCCAACAAAGCTAGAACCAATAATTACCCTTTGCCCTATAGAAGAAGAATCTGTTTCTCCATGCAAAACAGCATCTGCTAGTCCTTTATACATAGCAACTCTTAATTGTGTTTGATGAGTTCTAATATATTTCAATCGAGAAGATTCGATCATTGTATATCCATCAACTAAGAATTGTTGAAATAATCTACCAGCAGACACAATAGTTGGAAATTCATTATTCCTTTCTTGAACTTTGTAAGCGAAATATTCTCGCATGCTCACAGCCTGCCTTCCTCCATTCTTATCCCTATTCAAAACTATGTCCTCTCTGTATCCATCTTCACCATATGGAAATAATAAAGGATACTGTAAACTTAAATATGCAGCATTCAATTCATTTATCCTTTGTAACTTTCCATTTTTTTTTTCAATAATGATATCTCTATCTTCTCTAGATGGTTCAAAATCTCCAACTACCAAAGCAGCTACCTCAGAAGTCGTAGGTAAGTTGTATCTTCTTCCATCGGTGCTTCTTTTGCCTATCA
This sequence comes from Petunia x hybrida, assembly GCA_037355625.1. Lineage (NCBI taxonomy): Eukaryota > Viridiplantae > Streptophyta > Magnoliopsida > Solanales > Solanaceae > Petunia > Petunia x hybrida. The sequence goes on along the minus strand of JBBBVM010000403.1, from coordinate 145,777 downwards.
ACCTGAGTCTAACATTGGATCCATTATCTTCTTCAAATCTATCTCTGACCATTCTGAATGTTTTTGCAAAAATATTGTAGCCATCAAGCATTTGTTTCAGGTCAAAAACAATTTCTGCATGAAGTTTGTTCGCATTTTGACCACCACTGTGAAAAGAAGATTACAGTTGTTAATATTAAGTTTTATCGTTATCTTGTAATGAATAAAACAGTACAAACAGGTTGAGAAGACAAATATTTCATACAATACACACATAGAATCAAGCAATCTAGAATATAGTATCAGACTACTTATACATTATATTTAGCAGCTTAAAAAATATCCAAGAAAGACATAGCAAGAGCAAGTTACACACATATCTGATTAGAAAGTAAACATACTAACATTCAAAAATGTAAACATTCCAGTAACCGAGATTTATGAGTAAGATTTAGTAGTGGAAAATTTAGACCACACAGATGAGACACATTAAAGAAATAAAAACTGGAAAATAAAACTCAAAATATAAAAACCTCATTAACTCCTAAAACTATTTCAAACCAAGACTACGTCTATTACCTACATAAACTAACTATGTATCCTAATCTTACATAAAAAACCAGTCCTTTGGTGTATGAATTTATGTTTTTTGTAACTGAAGTTACTTATGGTATTTTATAGTCGCTTAGAATCTTCTTGCATCTAGTTCTACTAAATATTTTAATCCTGTTACTTGCTCAGACTGTTTTTAATAGAGCAGAACTATTTCAGATGCATTTAAATATCTGTAATAGATACAGAATCTCACATACGGTGAGCACTATAATTGTATGTAGATGAAGAAAAATGTTTGAGATGTTGACATTGCAAATCAGTAAGCTTTATGAGTAAACATTACAGTAACAGAGATTTATGAGTAAGCTTTAGTAGTGGAAAATTTAGAACACCCAGATCAGACACATTAAAGAAATAGATACAGGATCCCACATATGGTCAGCACTATAATTGTATGCAGGTGATGAAAAAAGTTTGCGATGTTCACATTGCAAATCAGTAAGTGTATAAGAGATGAAGTGTGTAGTACTAACCTTACGGCCTTTTTTATTTTAGAAATTCATTCAGTGTATCGCCAATATGTAAATGTCCATTATTAACAATAGACGATGAGGATAATTTAAGTTTGATTTAACTTGATAAGGGGAAGACCCATTGTCACGCCCTAAAAATTAATTTATTATTAACTGCGCGGGTGCGAGTTTATTTATTTAAAGGCTCGTGACTGGTGTTCAAAAAGGTACAAAATTATTTAGAGAAACTCGGAGTCGCCACTTGACATAGTTTAAGGTGTGCCAAGTCACCAGAAGGTACCTTGGAACACCTTTGACTCGTCTAATGGTCTGCGTTAGAGATTTGGGTAAGGTTCTCAGTTGACTCTCGGGAAGGTATTAGGCACCCTCGAGTCCTGTGCCAAGCACAGTTGCTTTATCGTCGCAATCTTAATTTATTTAACATGGTTGTTATATTAATGCCGTTAATTTGAATTTGTACTTTGATTTAAGAGAAATTGAAAAGCGTTATTCTTATCCAACCTCACAGAGGACTGGACGAATTTACACTTTGATTCGAAAAATTTTAAAAGCGATATTCTTATCCAACCTCACAGAGGACTGGATGAATTTACACTTTGATTCATAGTAAATAAATAAATAAATGGATGTACTACACATTTCCAATTAAAATAATTAATTTATAATCAGTTTTTTCTTTATTTTTCTCGCATAATAAGCGGATCACAAATCACACTTATCGTTCTGCCTAATCGAGCAAAATGTCTTTTCATTCCTATCATTTTTTGCCTAATTGTTGCACCTCAAGTGGATAATTAATTATATTAAAATAGAATATATTGACTAATGAAATAAATAGCCTAAATATTTACATAACTTATTTTTTTTTAAAAGGGCGTGTGGCCACGAGTTAAAACTCCATTTGATGCTAATCTTTGCAAAGTTTTATACGTTACGATTCTGTTGCTTAAGCTTTCAGAATTTTTGCAGTTGTAGGCTATTTTGTAAAATAGTTTACACCAAATGTCCCCTCTCCTCTATTTCAAATATAAACTCGTTTGCAGAAAAGCTAAGTAACGTTTCCAGGTTTGCCTAGTAAGCAGATCACTGATCATACTTATGCCTAATCGTGTTGGTCGTTCGAGTTCTTTATTTTCTCTCAACAATTTAGTTTGCCTTAGAACGAGCTGTTCATTGTACACAAATTAACTTAAATAGCTTTCTAGACATTTCATGCAAAATACTACCCTTCAGCCACATTTATTATTTAACTTGCATCTAAATTTGCGCAAAGTAATACACGGGCATGGTTTCAAACTCACGGCCTGGTAACAGACCATTTTATATATTTTTCAGATCTTTAAAACATAGCCAAAATATACTCACAAGATAAAGTAAAAGGAAGCTTGGAAAAATACCTAGTGTAGAGAATTCCGCAAGCTCCAAACTATGAAATCCAAAAGCCCAAACAACCAGCAGCTAATAGATCACTAAATCAGCCAAGTAATAGCAACAACGACTACCAGCAAGCCTAGAAAACAAATTGAATGTACCCCTTTCTTTGAACTTAAACACTAATACTTTCTTCCATTATTTTCTCCCTTTTATTCAAGCTTATTTGCTCTCTTTTCAAGATTTCAGATTTGGAATTCTTGGAGTAGTAAAAGTGTTTCTCCAAAAAACTCTTTTTTTTTGTGGTGAAGTGTATTTTCGGATGTTATTATGTTCTCCCTCCAAAAAATGAGAGTTAAAAGTCTCTTGAATAGAAGGAAGAGAAAGAGTGTCAAAGTGGGTTAAAGGACAAAGGTCACATGTGACCCATTTGCTTTACAGAACAAAGTACAAGCACCCATGTGCCAAAGTCATTGCTTTTCAAAACAAGTACCAGAATCCTAGGCAAAAGTTCTACTTTTCAGCCAATTCATTGTACTCTTCTTTGACTTTTGACACCTCTTCTTCCACAACAAAATATCTCTTTATTATTTTTTATTAATTTTTATAGAATCCAAACTATCTCAACTAAAACTCTAACTCCAAGCCTAACTAAAAATAAAGACTCACTACATGGACTAAATAGATTGGCTTAAGTTCGCTCCCAGTACAAACTTAACCAAAAATACAAAAATGGACAAGTCTAAGTCAAAATTTTAACTCTCTAACATTTAACACCTAATTTATAAACTAAGTCAGCCTCACCTATATCCCTAAAGACTAGTTAACAGACTAATATACATGATTATGCTAAACAGAATGTTCAGACAAGTAGCATGGTACTTAACACTGCTTTCATGTTTAATATGTAAATTTTAGTGTTCAATTAATCAACTGAAACTCACAAATTCAAGACAAAGTTGTATCAAAGTGATTGAGCAAACCACAGAACATTCAAATTCATTGCAAACAAGAACCAGACATGTTTCATATTCAGGCAGAAATACTAAACAACATTGATTCAGAGGCATACTCAAACACATATATGCTCACATATTCATCAGACTCACAAACTTAAACAAAACTTTATAATTGAAACCCAAGCTAACAAGATAACTAATCAAAATAGGCACACTTTATTATTGATGAAGCAAGGATATTTCAAACGCATTCTTCGATCCCATTTCAAAATGCCAATACAAGCTACTCGACCTAGATTCTATAGCCAACACATTAGATAGAAAACTAAAGTAAGAATGGGAAAGGGAAGGGGTTTGCATTTTTCTAACCGTTGCGGAGCCAGGACACACAACCACTGAGTTCAAAAATCATCACCACCTCGGGCTCAAAACGCCATACTAGTAACGCCACCGTTGCAGCTGCTTCACTAATACCCGAGCATCGGGACAGCCCCCTCACCCTCGCCACTCGTCTCAAAGTCCACTACCTCATCGCCTAAAGATCAACACTGTCCTCATCTAGGCTGCCTTTAACACCTCGTCACTGCCTCGCCGAGCTACAAACGCCATCAAAACAGCTCCCCACATTATCTCAGCTTCAGGGATCAAAAAAAATTCCACAGAAAAATCATCACGGCCCCGTATCCCCACACCATAGGAATATCACTGTACCACCAAATCAAACTCGTAACAACCCCCCTCCGTTCTCATCATCGCAGCCAACATAACAGAAAAAAAAAATAAGAAGAAGAAAGCAAGAAAACAGTAACGGGGAGGGAAAATATGAGGAAACGGATGGGGTATTGGGAGATGGGGGTGAAACAGGCGAGAAGAAAGGGTAAGGGAAGAGAAATAAACAGAAACTTACCGGTTTTGAACTTTGACCAAACTTTGAACTCCGATCTACGCTAAACCGTTCGGATTTTGTAAATTCCGAGTTGAGAAATGGAATCAGGAGGTTGAGAGCTTTCCGATGATATATTTTTCTAAATTTTCCGGCCACCGGAGGTGGTGGCCGGCGGCGGAGCAGTGGCGGCGTGGTGGTGGAGCTACGGCGGGGCTTGGCTTTTCCGGTGTGCTGTAACAATTTTGGCATAATAACTTTAGTCTTAGGAGACTTGTGGGGAGTGGATAAAAATGTGTAAAATTGGAGCTTATATAGTCAAAAGGAGAAGGGAGGAGAGCCCTTGGATCGAACATATCTCAACGGCTGAGATTGATTCTCATTTGGGCGGGTCAGGGGTGAGTTGGGCTGAGGTGGTGGGCTGATTGGGCTATCACCTTTTTTACAAATGACTACTAAAACATCCACTTTATTCAAAGCATACACAAACTAGCTAGGTTTAAAATCGCACAAAATTACAATATTATCACAATTAAACATAGAGTCATAGTTAACACATAACAAGTATTTTTTGGCAATTTTCATATTTTCAATTCTAATTAATGACAATTTTAGGTAAAATAAAGACTAAAATTTAGGAAAATTTTGGCGAAAATACTAAGAATCTAACACGGCTATTTTGAGCAATTTTTTCTTTATTCGTGCCAAAATTAGGTGATTACAGCTGCCCCTCTTTGTTCGGGAACACGAAGAGTTTTCGGACAAAGAAGTAATCGACAACTAATTTTGGTTTTTCGGTTCTAGCCGAGAGCATGCTTTCTAAAATGGTGACCGTACCTTGAATTTTGGTTCTAACCAGATCAAGACTACCTACATATCCCCGGACTAAGGAATCAGGTCAGTGTAGTTCCTCACGTGCGGTAGCTGGGACTACCGCATTCAAACAGACACTAGACTCACTAAGACAACACTAGACAACTAGACTACTAAGACAGCACTAGACACTCTAGACTAACTAGGACAAATTAGAGACTCTTCTAGACACACTTGGGGCTGATACTAGACACTCTAGACTACCAAGAGGCTGTCGTTGCTGAGTACTGGTCGCTTGCTGGTGGTCGTTGCTTTTACAAAGAAAAATGGAATTACAACATTGAAAAATGTAAAAGTTACAATTCCTAGACTACTCTTCATGCTTTCCAAGCTGATGAACTGGTCTGAAGCTCCCACTAATCAAGTGGTTTTTGAAAACTTGAAATTGCCGCTCGGGCGGGCTTTAACTTGAATGTTGAAATCGCCGCTTTGACGGGCTTGACTTGAATGTTAAAATTGCTGAAAGTTGAAATTGCCGCTTGGGTGGGCTTTAACTTCAAAATTGAAATTGTTGTTTTGACAGGCTTTGACTGAAATGCTGAAAATGCCGCTTTGATGGGTTTTGACTTGAAGCTGGGGATGGTTGCTAATCTTTGAGCGGGACAAACTTGAAAAGGAAGTGGTTGCTATCTTCTAGCGGAACTGACTCGAAAAGGAAATGGGCGCTATCTTTTAGCGCGACTGACTCGAAAAGGAAGTGGGCGCTATCTTTTAGCGGAACTGACTCGAAAAGGAAACTGACGCTATCTTTGAGCGGAACTGACATGGAAAGGAAATAACGCTATCTTTGAGCGAAACTGACTCGGAAATGAAATGATCGCTATCTTTTAGCAGAAAATGACTTTAAAAGGAAACTGACGCTATCTTTGAGCGGGACTGACTCGAAAAAGAAATGGGTGCTATCTTTTAGCGGGACTGACACGAAAAGGAAATGGGTGCTATCTTTTAGCGAAACTGACTCAAAGGGAAAGGGTTGCTATCTTTTAGCAGAAATTGACTCGAAAAGGAAATGGGTGCTATCTTTTAGCGAAACTGACTCAAAAAGGAAATGGTTGCTATCTTTCAGCAGAAATTGACTCGGAAAGGAAATGGGTGCTATCTTTTAGCGAAACTGTCATGGAAAGGAAATAACGCTATCTTTGAGCGAAACTGACTTTAAAAGGAAACTGACGCTATCTTTGAGCGAAACTGACTCGAAAAGGAAATGGGCTTTCTTTTAGCCAGAATTGACTTGAAAAGGAAATGACTGACGCTATCTTTTAGCGAGACTGACACGAAAAGGAAATGGGTGCTATCTTTTACCGGGACTGACACGAAAAGGAAATGGGTGCTATCTTTTAGCGAAACTGACATGGAAAGGAAATAGACGCTATCTTTTAGCGGGACTGACTTGAAAAGGAAACTGACGCTATCTTTGAGCGGAACTGACTTGAAAAGGAAATGACCGACGCTATCTTTTAGCGAGACTGACTCGAAAAGGAAACTGACGCTATCTTTGAGCAAAAACTGACTTAAAAAAGGAAACTGACGCTATCTTTGAGCAAAAACTGACTTGAAAGGGAAACTTCCGCATTATCTTGAGGGAGTATGCTATTGTGGTTGACATCTTCCTGGTGAGTTATGTCCTCTTCGTTCGCCCGCTCATGATTAGCCCATGTCTGGAGGCTGTACAGTTCACACATTTTTCACATGTGGCTTTGACTTGACAGCTGCAAACTCTAACCCATTATCTTAATGGGGTCTTGTCTGGAGATTTGAAAAACCTCAGCCATTGTTCAAAAATGGGATTTTGTCTGAAACTCAGAACAAATGCTCTTGATTCATGTGATCCTTGATCTTGCTGACAATGTAGCAAATATCACAATGGCTTTCTTCATCATGACTATACAGGCCCTGAATCATGTCCTCGCAAAATAAACTTGGGGTTCTTGTTCAAACAATATCTTGATATTGTTGATGTGTTTTTGATCCACCCCAAAGTCCACCAATGCCAAATAGTTTTCTCCCAATCTTTCAGTCACTCCTTGGTAGAAACAGCATGTCGTTCCATGGTGACTTTCCTGGTACAATCTTGTTGTGTCATTCTCATACGAGGTGCGGCACGAGCTTCCATTGCTCATTAGTTCCCGAACAATGATCTGGTACAACTGAGAAACCTGTAAACAAGCTTTGCGAAACTTTCTTTGCTCGTTTCAATGATATCAAAGGAGAGGAGTGACGAAAAAAAAAGTAAAGACAAATTGAAGAAATTCAAAGAGGAGACATCGAACGAAAGATGTCTCTGAAAGATAGAAAGAAAAATTATTTAGGCGTGAAATGACAAGCTCAAGGAACATGACATACATCTTGGAATAAAGTCTTGACCTTTTTAACACGATCTATCCTTGATTTTACCCAGTTCGACAATATAGAAGCAATTGCTTGCTTGGTCCGATCATGATGAGAAACCGGACATCCCTCATTCGACTAGTGGTGCCCTTTCGGGTTTTCACCAACTAGCCTCTCTCTTTGTTCTTTTTCCTCACAATGGTCTGGGGCGCCCTTTCAGGTTTTGACCAACATGATTCACTTTCTTCTCTTCTCTTTTTTTTTTTTTTTTTCTCTCTCTTTTTTTGTTCATTTGTTTCCATTTTTTTTTCATTCGACCTCTTATCCCCTTTTCCAGTCGATCTCATCTTTCTCCTCTTTCTTTTTGAGCCAATCTGCCATCCCTTATTTTGACTTCTCACGGAAGTTTCTGTCCTAATGGCAATTGTACTCCCATCTCTTGATTGCGATGATCAAAATAAACTTCGACTTCTCCGAGCAGACTCATATTTTGATTGTACATCAATGCGCTACATTCCCAAAGATCGGTCAAAAAGGTCTTTATTTGGACCATAGTATGGGATTTGGTTAGGCTAGGAAGAAAATTATTTAGCATCAAAACTCAGAAACATCTCATGAGACGGCTAGATGATCATTACAAATTTTGAAATCACCGCTTTTGAAAAAATAAACCCTCTTTTCTTTTCTTTTCTTTTTTTTTTTTTTTTTTTTTTTTTTTTTTTTTTTTTAAGCAAATTGGGGGATTTCCCTTTTTATTCTCTCTTTTTTTTAGGGTTTTCTTTTGCTCTTTGTTTTGAAAAGCGGTATAAAAGCATCTCATGAAATGACTTGGTGAATAATACAACCCTTGGAATCATTTTCTTCTAAGATAACATTACACTTTAGCCTCAGTTTAGTGAAAATTGAGGAATTTCTTTTGAATTTTCTCTGATATGAAAACATGGGGGATATTGAGAGTTGCCCCCGAGATGAACACAAAGAAAGCAAAAGGAATATTTGATTTCTTGCTTTTCTTTAAAAAACTTCTGCGGAGCACTTTGAGTTTCTTCCCCGACTTCGAAACTGGTATGCTAAACATCTCATGAAACATGTGAATGAATGTTACAAAAATAGAAGTTTGTTTTTATTTTATTTATGAAATAAAATAAAAACAAACTTCTGCCCCAGTTTAGCATAAAATGGGGATCTAAATTTCTTTTGATGTTGGCCGCAAACTTGGAGGCGAATTTTGCGTCAATAAAAAAAAAGGGAAAGAGGAATTTTCTCCTGTTGCGACCGCACCGAAATGGTTGCCTACGTATCCTTTTGAGAGGAATCAGGTCAGACGTAGCTCTAGCAACTTAATGCTAGCTTTTGTGTTGTTGTTTTTGTTGTTTTCTGATTTTCTATTTTTTTTTCTTTTTTTTTTTCACTGGTATCATAACATTTGTTTCAAAGGAGGGTAGCCGAAAGGAAAAAATACACAAAGCTCAAAGACTATTAAATTGGTAAAATATTTGGGTAGTAGAAAACGAAAGCCGTTCGTCATCCCGACCCGAGAATGCCTCGCACAGATATACAACAAAATAAGTCGACCTAAAGCCACAAGTAGAGACGGGACTTAATCACTCGGTATCCTTGGTTTTCGCTCCAACAGTGATCTTGAATATTACACTTGAAACTTCCGACCAAAACGGTTATGCACCATTTTCAACTCTTTGCATAATTCCTTTATCACAGTCATCCTCGCCGTCCTGTTAGTTCTTAGGCTTGATATTAGATCATGTGTTTAGATCAAGACAAGAATTCCGCACATATGTCATGTTACTAAAGCTGACAAGAATAAAACTTCAAAAAAAAACTTAAAAGGATAAAAATAAGGAACTAGAAAAAACAAAATATTTGAGACAAGGAGTGGATCTCGCTTTTGATTGAATTAAAGACATGAGGGTTTGAACATCAAAATAAGCAAAATAATGCACTTGGATTACAACCCTGAAATAACCAAGTGCACAGAAAGTTCGACAAAATAAGTTGACAAGTGCTTCTCAATTGTTCATTTTCATATCACGTCCAATGCACTGCTCTCATGCCCTGTCGAAGCCGTCATCAGATTGTACCATGTTTGTTCCCATTGACGTGCTTCAAACTCGACAGCATATTCTTCTTTGCTTCATTTTCTTGAAGTACCATTAGAGTAGACATGTTTTCTTTGGAAAAAATGAATGACTGTGTAAGACAGTGAATTGGCTCAACGGCTACATCTTGCATTGTTGCATGGACAGTTGATCTATTTGGCCTATCGATCGATACAACAATAGATGAGTCATGGCGTCTGATGTTTTTGGAAGGACCAACTGCAACAATCTGCTTGGCGCCATTCCTTTTCATGTCTTCTTCTATGCATACCATCCCTACCATGTGTACATTGTTTTGAACATCATGAGCTGGTAAAGGATTCTGATTCACATTCTGTGTTTCATCCCCCACGACTTTTATCTGATTGTTGTCTATCATTGCCTGGATTGCCCTTTTAAGTTCCCAGCAGGATTCCGTGTCATGTCTAGGTGCTCCAGAATGAAACGCACAATGGCGTGAATGATCAACTCTTCCATTAGGGTTCACTTTTCCCGGGATTGGTTTCAACAGATTGGCTTGTTGCAACTTTTCAAACAAATCAGTGTAAGTTTCCCCCAATGGGGTGAACTTAGTCTCTCCCCTCCGTCGCAGCTTTTTGTGACTTGTGCTTGGACAGGAACACGGATTCTTTCGCTTTTGGTTGGGAAAGTCAGGCGAAGCTTGGAAATGGTTGTGTGGGGTGTTATATGTGGCTTGTGGAGTTGGTGCGCGCCATTGCGGATAGGAAAATATCGGAGCATATGGCTGCGCTCTATGGAGTGGAGGAGCGGAGTAATTTGGATTATCCGAGGAGTAATGCTGCTGATGATGCTTTTGTGGAGTTTGGGAGTATGACAGAGGTTGTTTAAATTCTCTCTTGTTCCACTTTCTGGGATCCTGTTTCTTTTCTGTTTCATTGCGAAGACTCTCTGACCTAACTCGAACAGTGAATTGTGCAGCGGAGGCCGATGATGGAGCAAATGGAGGTGATGGTGCCATAGGACACATTGTGGAGGATCCTGCCACTTTTGCGGCACTGTTGTAGTGAGGAAAGTCGGGAGAATATTGAGGGTCTTCAACTGTAGTAGGCAGACCATGTGCTTGATGCACGATGGTCGGTGCAATTCCTGAGAGATTAGATGGCACGGGAGGAGGTGCATGTCCCATGGTAATAGCATGATACAGTTTAACCACCAACTCTTTCATATTTTTGGCCTCTTTTGTAAACCTCTCATTCTGCTCAAACACCAACTTTTTCAGATTCTTGACTTCTTCAGTCAACCTCTCATTCAGCTCAATCAAATGCTCGTAATCTTCGAACTCAGAATTCCCACCTTCAGACGTCATGATCATGGGTCCCATTGATCTTGTTCTGTACGTGTGATATGATGCCAGAATTTCCTTTCCAGTTACCGCAGAACCCCAAACACTATGGCAAACAGATCGGGTCAGCACAAAAATGCACACTGACAAACCTAAGGTTGTTATGCGTCATCCCGAAAAGGTTAACGGCGTAAGCCGAGTGTACCGACCGTATCCCCCAAAGATTGCTTACGTGCCTTGAGAAAAATTAGAACAAAATTGTAACTGACACGCAATTGGAACAAGGACAAACTTTGATAATTTTTTTTTTTTTTTTTGATTTTTTTTTTTACCTCTTTTTCTAACACAAAAACATAATTTAGACAAAACGACACGAGACAGACTTAAAATAAACTGCTTAACGTGATACACGAGTCAAAAGATATGTACAAACTGACACATTGGGTGGGTACACCCGGACGGTGAAAATAATGAGACTCGACATTTTAGCGGAGTCAGATTATTCCACGAGGATCGACGCAAAATACAACTTAGCTAATTGCAATTTATCGTTCGTACCCTCACTTGACCTTAGACAAAAACAAAAGAAAGCAGACACTAAACAACAACAATTTTTCTCTCTTTTGTTTTTTTTTTTAATGAAAAACCAAGACTTAACCGAAGACACGAACATAACTTAAGAACGGATTATGAATCAAACCATTTTTTTAATCCGAAAAGTGACTCCAAAATCGGACATTACGGCAATGAAAAGATGAGCATAAAAACTTGATTTTTGAAACAAACTCTTCGATTTGATTTGAAAATGAATCTTAGAGTATTTACAAAATCTTGCCATTATGACGACACAAAGACACAAAATATTACACGAATTAGATGCAAAATTGGTTTACAAAAATTTGCCATTATGACGGCATAAAACCCCGATAAATTACTTTTCAAAAATACGGACTTGACTTGGACATAGACTCAAAGGCAAAAAAGGTCCCAAAATTTTGTCATTATACCGGCACAATACTATAACGGTGCACAACTATGACAAATTATTTTCTAATACTTGAGACCGAACCCGGACACAAAATTAGACTCTAAAAGCTCTTGAAAAAAATTCGCCATTATAACGGCGTAAAATGACAACCAAAGATGTTTTGCGACACGGGACTAAACCCATTTTTCATTTTTCTCATTTTTTTTTTCTGTTTTCAAAATTTAACACCCACCCCGATGATCGGTCAGCATAACAACCCTCTTCTACAACAAATGCAACATATAAGATGCCAATAATGTGTCTTTTCGGGACACGGGCCCATCTTGACACAAAGGGGTCAGCCTAGACAAGTGCAATACCGGTGTACCGCACCTCATTAGGTCAAATATGATGTAGATAATTGGGCCTAAAGGTTTAACTCTGGGTGACACAACTGACTAAGTGTCTAGACTGGCTGAAAAAACCCGGTGGACAAACCGAGCGGAAAGCGCATCAGGGCCATCCGGAGACAGTGTGTCCGGCCTAAAACCCCGTCACGCCTTCCTCCTAAATCATGGACAATTTAGTAAGAAGTCCCAGATGCCACAAGCAATCTGGTAAGTGCACGTGTGTGTGTGTTTTAGAGACTCAGAGGGTTGCGGAGGAAGACAATTTTATATACAGTTCAACAATATCAAAGCAGTAACATTCAACTTTTCATGTGGTAACGGCAAGAATATAACAACCAAATATTTAATAAATTAAAGCATGCGGCAATTTTATCAAAGCCGGAGATTCTAGTTTTCACTAATTATCCCCAGCGGAGTCGCCAAGCTGTCACGCCCTAAAAATTAATTTATTATTAACTGCGCGGGTGCGAGTTTATTTATTTAAAGGCTCGTGACTGGTGTTCAAAAAGGTACAAAATTATTTAGAGAAACTCGGAGTCGCCACTTGACATAGTTTAAGGTGTGCCAAGTCACCAGAAGGTACCTTGGAACACCTTTGACTCGTCTAATGGTCTGCGTTAGAGATTTGGGTAAGGTTCTCAGTTGACTCTCGGGAAGGTATTAGGCACCCTCGAGTCCTGTGCCAAGCACAGTTGCTTTATCGTCGCAATCTTAATTTATTTAACATGGTTGTTATATTAATGCCGTTAATTTGAATTTGTACTTTGATTTAAGAGAAATTGAAAAGCGTTATTCTTATCCAACCTCACAGAGGACTGGACGAATTTACACTTTGATTCGAAAAATTTTAAAAGCGATATTCTTATCCAACCTCACAGAGGACTGGATGAATTTACACTTTGATTCATAGTAAATAAATAAATAAATGGATGTACTACACATTTCCAATTAAAATAATTAATTTATAATCAGTTTTTTCTTTATTTTTCTCGCATAATAAGCGGATCACAAATCACACTTATCGTTCTGCCTAATCGAGCAAAATGTCTTTTCATTCCTATCATTTTTTGCCTAATTGTTGCACCTCAAGTGGATAATTAATTATATTAAAATAGAATATATTGACTAATGAAATAAATAGCCTAAATATTTACATAACTTATTTTTTTTTAAAAGGGCGTGTGGCCACGAGTTAAAACTCCATTTGATGCTAATCTTTGCAAAGTTTTATACGTTACGATTCTGTTGCTTAAGCTTTCAGAATTTTTGCAGTTGTAGGCTATTTTGTAAAATAGTTTACACCAAATGTCCCCTCTCCTCTATTTCAAATATAAACTCGTTTGCAGAAAAGCTAAGTAACGTTTCCAGGTTTGCCTAGTAAGCAGATCACTGATCATACTTATGCCTAATCGTGTTGGTCGTTCGAGTTCTTTATTTTCTCTCAACAATTTAGTTTGCCTTAGAACGAGCTGTTCATTGTACACAAATTAACTTAAATAGCTTTCTAGACATTTCATGCAAAATACTACCCTTCAGCCACATTTATTATTTAACTTGCATCTAAATTTGCGCAAAGTAATACACGGGCATGGTTTCAAACTCACGGCCTGGTAACAGACCATTTTATACATTTTTCAGATCTTTAAAACATAGCCAAAATATACTCACAAGATAAAGTAAAAGGAAGCTTGGAAAAATACCTAGTGTAGAGAATTCCGCAAGCTCCAAACTATGAAATCCAAAAGCCCAAACAACCAGCAGCTAATAGATCACTAAATCAGCCAAGTAATAGCAACAACGACTACCAGCAAGCCTAGAAAACAAATTGAATGTACCCCTTTCTTTGAACTTAAACACTAATACTTTCTTCCATTATTTTCTCCCTTTTATTCAAGCTTATTTGCTCTCTTTTCAAGATTTCAGATTTGGAATTCTTGGAGTAGTAAAAGTGTTTCTCCAAAAAACTCTTTTTTTTTGTGGTGAAGTGTATTTTCGGATGTTATTATGTTCTCCCTCCAAAAAATGAGAGTTAAAAGTCTCTTGAATAGAAGGAAGAGAAAGAGTGTCAAAGTGGGTTAAAGGACAAAGGTCACATGTGACCCATTTGCTTTACAGAACAAAGTACAAGCACCCATGTGCCAAAGTCATTGCTTTTCAAAACAAGTACCAGAATCCTAGGCAAAAGTTCTACTTTTCAGCCAATTCATTGTACTCTTCTTTGACTTTTGACACCTCTTCTTCCACAACAAAATATCTCTTTATTATTTTTTATTAATTTTTATAGAATCCAAACTATCTCAACTAAAACTCTAACTCCAAGCCTAACTAAAAATAAAGACTCACTACATGGACTAAATAGATTGGCTTAAGTTCGCTCCCAGTACAAACTTAACCAAAAATACAAAAATGGACAAGTCTAAGTCAAAATTTTAACTCTCTAACATTTAACACCTAATTTATAAACTAAGTCAGCCTCACCTATATCCCTAAAGACTAGTTAACAGACTAATATACATGATTATGCTAAACAGAATGTTCAGACAAGTAGCATGGTACTTAACACTGCTTTCATGTTTAATATGTAAATTTTAGTGTTCAAGTAATCAACTGAAACTCACAAATTCAAGACAAAGTTGTATCAAAGTGATTGAGCAAACCACAGAACATTCAAATTCATTGCAAACAAGAACCAGACATGTTTCATATTCAGGCAGAAATACTAAACAACATTGATTCAGAGGCATACTCAAACACATATATGCTCACATGTTCATCAGACTCACAAACTTAAACAAAACTTTATAATTGAAACCCAAGCTAACAAGATAACTAATCAAAATAGGCACACTTTATTATTGATGAAGCAAGGATATTTCAAACGCATTCTTCGATCCCATTTCAAAATGCCAATACAAGCTACTCGACCTAGATTCTATAGCCAACACATTAGATAGAAAACTAAAGTAAGAATGGGAAAGGGAAGGGGTTTGCATTTTTCTAACCGTTGCGGAGCCAGGACACACAACCACTGAGTTCAAAAATCATCACCACCTCGGGCTCAAAACGCCATACTAGTAACGCCACCGTTGCAGCTGCTTCACTAATACCCGAGCATCGGGACAGCCCCCTCACCCTCGCCACTCGTCTCAAAGTCCACTACCTCATCGCCTAAAGATCAACACTGTCCTCATCTAGGCTGCCTTTAACACCTCGTCACCGCCTCGCCGAGCTACAAACGCCATCAAAACAGCTCCCCACATTATCTCAGCTTCAGGGATCAAAAAAAATTCCACAGAAAAATCATCACGGCCCCGTATCCCCACACCATAGGAATATCACTGTACCACCAAATCAAACTCGTAACAACCCCCCTCCGTTCTCATCATCGCAGCCAACATAACAGAAAAAAGAAAAAAAATAAGAAGAAGAAAGCAAGAAAACAGTAACGGGGAGGGAAAATATGAGGAAAGGGATGGGGTATTGGGAGATGGGGGTGAAACAGGCGAGAAGAAAGGGTAAGGGAAGAGAAATAAACAGAAACTTACCGGTTTTGAACTTTGACCAAACTTTGAACTCCGATCTACGCTAAACCGTTCGGATTTTGTAAATTCCGAGTTGAGAAATGGAATCAGGAGGTTGAGAGCTTTCCGATGATATATTTTTCTAAATTTTCCGGCCACCGGAGGTGGTGGCCGGCGGCGGAGCAGTGGCGGCGTGGTGGTGGAGCTACGGCGGGGCTTGGCTTTTCCGGTGTGCTGTAACAATTTTGGCATAATAACTTTAGTCTTAGGAGACTTGTGGGGAGTGGATAAAAATGTGTAAAATTGGAGCTTATATAGTCAAAAGGAGAAGGGAGGAGAGCCCTTGGATCGAACATATCTCAACGGCTGAGATTGATTCTCATTTGGGCGGGTCAGGGGTGAGTTGGGCTGAGGTGGTGGGCTGATTGGGCTATCACCTTTTTTACAAATGACTACTAAAACATCCACTTTATTCAAAGCATACACAAACTAGCTAGGTTTAAAATCGCACAAAATTACAATATTATCACAATTAAACATAGAGTCATAGTTAACACATAACAAGTATTTTTTGGCAATTTTCATATTTTCAATTCTAATTAATGACAATTTTAGGTAAAATAAAGACTAAAATTTAGGAAAATTTTGGCGAAAATACTAAGAATCTAACACGGCTATTTTGAGCAATTTTTTCTTTATTCGTGCCAAAATTAGGTGATTACACCCATGAATCTAGTTGTGCATACAACATCGTATATCAAAATCAGTCCCCAAGGATAGAGCAGACATTATGCAATATAATTTTACGGACAAATCAAAACATTTTATTTATAGATTTACGCAGTATGCAACTGAAATGACTAAATAAATTTCACAGATGCTTAGAATCTATTTGTATCGACTGCTACTAAATGTAGCCTATTGTTTGTATCGACTGCTATTATGTATTAAAATCAATTTTACACTATGTATGGACTGCTAAAATGTATTATAACTACCTTAATCTACTCTATTATTTGTTAATCTACAATCTAGGATAACTAATCTTCTAAGCGTATGACTAATATGTCATATGGAACTGTAAGTAAAAGGTGTGAAGTTAGAATGTAATTATGATTGAAAAGAAGACAACAGGAATGCAGTGCATAGAAATGTTAGCTACAGCAGATATAGTATAGAATAAATTTCCAAAGATTAATTGCTCGAAGCAAGTTCTGGCATAGTGGACTTGTGAGCTATTCTAATCGAAAAGTAGATCGTAAAATGCTGTGACAGTTCATCACAATGGCAGGAAAATAGAATAGGTGTAAAGGGCTAAAAGTATGCGTGCAAATGGCTAAAGTTGAAGTGGGGAAAAGTAATGTCGCGCACAACTTATTTGTAAATCTGTGTTGACGTGCCAGGATAAGGACGCGTTATGCTGGAGTGTTAGGGAGAATGAAATCTATACAGTGAAGTCTAACTACAGGGCAGTCATTAGTACAACTCAAGGCCTTGGAAGCAGATTTGAAGTATTTTACTCCAACTAAATTGGCATGCTTCGGCTAGTTGGTAGCTCACCAAGCGTGGTTGTCCCAGGAAAATTTGAGAATAAGAGGTTTAACTATTTGTTGTAGGTGTTATCTTAGTGAAAAGTCCTGTCCATCATAATACTATTAGAAATAGTTAAAGTGGTAGTTTTAGTTAACAGTATTTATATCTATTGTTAACCTTGTAGAATGTGGCTGTAAGTATGCGCGCAAATGGTTAAAGTTGAAGTGGGAAAAGTGATGTTGCGCACATTTTATTTCCAGCATAATTAGATACTATTAGAAATGGTTTAACTGCTAGGATTAGTTAACAGTATGTATATCCATTGTTAAACTTTGTAGAATGCGCCATAGAACTGAATGAATTATCGCATGAAGCTTCCTACTACATTCAAGGTTCTAGTTAAACATTTATGAAGGAAGGTCATTTCCTTTTTCTACCCTACTATATGTTATTCTCTAATGTAGGATAAATAATCTGTTAAGGCTATGACTAAAATGTCCTATGGAATTGCAGGTAATGTTAGTTACAGCAGATACAGTTCAGAATAAATTTCCAAAATTTAACTGTTCGAAGCAAGTTCTGGCATAGTGGACTTGTGAGCATGCTAATTGAAAACCAGATCGTAAAATATTGTGACAGTCCATCTCAGTGGCAGGAGTCATAAGGCTAGGTGTAAAGGGATGAAAGTATGCGCGCAAATGGTTAAAGTTGAAGTGGGAAAAGTGATGTCGCACACAACTTATTTGCAGCATAATTAGATACTATTACAACTGGTTAAACTGCTAGGATTAGTTAACAGTATGTATATGCAATGTTAAACCTTGTAGAATGCGGCGTACAACTGAAAGAAATGTCGGATGAAAGTTCCTACTACATTAAAGGTTCTAATTAAAAAGTGAAAAAACATAGGGATGTTTACATTTTTAAAAAAGTAAGTGTAATAGACAGGACGTGCGTAATACTAACCTTACAGCATTGATTCTGTTTTCCACTTCATTTTCTGTATCGTAAATATATAATTGTGAGAACTTTGGATCGGATCCTTCTGGAGGCAATAGACTTCCAATTTGATGGTAATTCTGTCCGCGCAATCTGAAAGTTCTAGGACCTTTTGTGTTGTTGATGGAGATATCAATCTTTCCGCCCATAGATGTAAATGAAAACATCGAATTGTAACTCCGAATATTTTCTCTAAAATGGTCGCTCTTAGCTCCTGCGTATGATAAGAGTATGGCATTGATAATATAGATACTGACATATATAAGTAGTTTAATGGAATGTTGAACGTAATATATATAGTAAATATACTAAAATAAATATTTTCTTAAACCTGAACCAAACAGCAATTGTCTTAAAATATCTGGAGGTTCTTTCACAGTGGGTAGCCTGATCTTTCCACCTTGGCAACATAAAGAGAACTTTGGCTGCTTAGACTTTTTACGCTTTTCAGTTCTTTCTTCGTACCAAAAATATGCTCCACAATGTTCACACACATAAGTAGCATCTCCAATATCCCAATATCCTAAAATTATAAATAAATTTTAGTATATATACAATAATATATATACATATATATCTATATATAATAGAAAGGCTTATCAAACATACCTTCACTACAAATGTCTCTACATTCGACGTCATCCTCTAAAGGAAAAATAAAGATAAACTGTTAGAGGTATATTTAGTATTGCTATCAGTGTTATTTAATTTTGATTTAATAATATTTTCTGTAATTTTTAATTGATATACCTTCACAATCATTCTGATATTCATATACATCTTCACTTTGATCGCCTACATTTGGTTGCTTTCCATGATCTGTTAGTCAATTTTTTTAAAGTAACTTTTACTCTATTGTGTCTATATGGCAATTCATAACATTTAAAATAATTATAAGGTACCAGTGAGTTAAGATACTAACCTGGAACAGAATAAGAATAGTTTAGATCAGGCAAATTATGATGTATCTGCATGTCTGTGTCGACACTTTGAATACCTACAAAAGGTGAGGCAACACATGAAAATAAGACTGAATATCTAGTGTTTGGATAGTAAAGTAATAGGTCGAATAAGACATTGTAATAGGAGTCTAATTATTCGCAGACTATGTCATTACCTCGATCGTCCGAATTAGCATTTAAATCTGTGAAGTTATCTTCAACCCATGTAGATGACTCTTCATTTAAGTCAGTAATTGTATTTCAATTACCCCTTTTTTGGTGGGTATTTTCAAATTCTGTAATTAACATTAGTGGTAGATTATCAGATTGAGTAAACCATATAATTTATATAAATATATAATACACAAATAGTTCTGTAGATTAAAAAACTAACATTTTCTTATATGATGCGATGAATTAATTGTTTCTTTTGTGCAGATTGTAATTCCTCTTGAATGTGCTTCAACGCGATTCACTGTAGAATGAACGACATTCTTTTTACAATTAATATGTCAAAATAAATTGTTGAAATAGTGAATTTAAATCTACCTTACCAAACAATACAGAATTATGAAATTTCACAGATATTCAACGTTTATTATTTCAATAAGATGAATGTAATATAGTATAGCTCAATAACAAACAGCCTGAAACAAACTATATAATAAATAGTAAAATGTATTATTACCTTGGTAATCTGGAGGTTCATTTAAATCAGGAAGTGAAATTTGCTTCTCCCTTTTTCTGATATGTTTTTGCAAGTTTTGGTACTGTAAAAATCTATTTGGTTAAACATTTATATTTTTCGTAAATAAGATACACATATAGTAAGATCAAGACAAAAACTAACCATTTGTTATATTCCCCAAAGGATTAGTCGTTTCTTTTGTGCAGGCTGCCTCCATAATCTCTTTCACAGATTGATCGTTACTGTCTGTAGAAACAGTTACATTATGTTTAGAACTAATATTTCAAACATCAGTATTGGAAGCTAGATTTTTAAATAACATTTACCAAAAGTTGTTGAAAAAACAAAGTTTGATGAATTTAAAGTGTTTATTTATACAGGAACATACAGTTACCCAACCATAAATTCAGTCAATTTTACATAAAAAGATGGATACATCAGTAAGTTCTTACCAGTAGGAATATTCATGGAAGATCTAATTTTTTTCTTGTTTCCCAAGTATATCTGGTCGATTCTTCCATGTTTTCTCCTTTGATTTTCCATTGGACGAAGATTATATGATTCAAGATTTTTGTGGGTAAGTGTTTTGCTTAGATGAGATTAATATTCTCACTGTTTTGTTCCTTGAAGACTGGCGGTTGACATAATTTCAAGTGCAGCAGTTTTTTTTCTTCTTTGTATGTGTTTTGACTCTTTAACTTCCTGAAATACCATTTTGGATTTCTACTTTTTGGTTTTTTATTTTTTGTTTTTATAAAATGCTTTCTTTGTGGTTTTTCATCTGTACTTCATGTTTTGACTATTTGCAGTTGATCCGCAGTATGTGTTTTGACTCTTTAACTTCCTGAAATACCTTTTTGGATTTCTAATTTTTGGTTTTTCATATTCTTTTTATAAAATGCTTTCCTTGTGGTTATTTCTTCCATTAATTTTCATATAGCTAATATTTATTGATGCTACATCGAAAGCGTTAAAATCAGCATCATTGTGTATAGTAATACATTTCACAGACAGCTGTTGCTACTCTTGAGTCTGCGGACTTTGTCTCGCCTAGTTTGAGTATTAGTAAAAGTGCAAATGTGGAACTTGTAAAATCTCTTGCATTGTGCACGGTAAAGTGAATGTGCTACAACTTGTTGTATTGGTTTTTTTAGCAGTTTTGCTAGATTCGTTGCTAAGCTCGAGTCTGCGGACTTTGTCTCGCCTAGCTGATGTTTTAGTTGTAGTTAATATTTATTGATGCTATATAGAAAGCGTGAGAATTAGCATCATTTTGTATAGTAATACATTTCACAGAAAGCTGTTGGTACTGTTGAGTTTGCGGACTTTGTCTCGCCTTGCTTGAGTATTAGTAGAAGTTCAAAGGCGCAAGTTGTAAAATCTTTTTTCATTGTGCAACTTAAAGTGAATGCGCTACAGCTTGATGTATAGGTTATTTTTAACAGTTTAGCTGCATTCATTGCTAAGCTCGAGTCTGCGGACTTTGTCTCGCCTAGTCGAAGTTTTAGCAGTAGTGCGAACGTGCAACTTGTAAAATCTGTTGCATTGTGTGTCTGTGTTTATTGTAAAATCTGTTGCATTGTGTGTCTGTGTTTATTGTAAAATCTGTTGCATTGTAAAATCTGTTGCATTGTGTGTCTGTGTTTATTGTAAAATCTGTTGCATTGTGTGTCCGTGTTTATTGTAAGATCTGTTGCATTGTAAAATCTGTTGCATTATGTGTCTGTGTTTGCATTGTGTGTCTGTCTTTTTTCCAAAAGAGGAGGATAAGAAAAAAGAGATCATGAGAGTGAGATCGGAGCCATCAGCAACATTAGCAGAGACGTTAACTATTGGAGAAACAGACCTTGGTTTATTTGGAACTGAAAAGAAAAAGGAAAAGAAGAATAAGACATGAGGAAATGGTTAAACTGCTAGCATTAGTTAACAGCTTACTATAGCCATTGTTAAACCCTCTAGAATGCGGCGTACAACTGATGTATTGTCGGATGAAGGTTCCTACTACATTCAATTTTATAATTAAATGTATATGCAGGATGGTCACGACATTAATCTAGTCTAGTATTTGTTATAAACTAATCTAGGATAACTAATCATTTAAGCCTATGACTAATTTGTCCTTTTGAACTGCAGATAACAGGTGCGGAGAAAAAACTAATTGTGATTGGGAAGAAGACAACTGAATGCAGATCATCAGACTGAACAGTGATTGTTACCTCTATGATCTCTTATACTCTCTGCCCCATTTCATATGATGGTATTTTATCGGACACAAAGGTTTCTGTAAACTAATAATGACTTTAAGGGCAATGTCACGACTTGGATCCCCATGCACTCTGTTGCTTTATCTGGAGCCACTTGATAACCGGATTTGTCTAATTCTATATAAAGCTGTAAGACCTCCCCATTTATACCATATTCTCAGGATGTATCTGTACGCGAATTGAAAGCAACTTCTAACGCGAACCTAATACCTTTAGAAGCCAAGCACTTAACATGACCACTTGGTATCTGCTGCTTGCTAACTTAAATATTCAACTTAAAACTAACTTCACATTCTACAGACAGAACACTTCTGGTTGAACCAAGCTGTTCTCTTTCCCTGTCGTGCCAGTGTTTGTGTGTGGCTCTGTGCGTTTGTGTGTGTTCTTTCCCTTTTAACCCCTTCACTTTAGCTTCTGCATCACTAGAGAAATGTGATACTTAAGCTTGATTTTATAAGAAATATTAGAAATTTCAGATGAGGCAAAAGGAACTTCTTTGAGGCTTGAGGATGGACAGTATTGAATACTTCTTAATTTCCAAGTTTACTTATCCTTGCATTTGGTTTAAGCCTGTTTGTGAATAGTTAGGCATCAATAACGTCAAGCCTCTGTAGAAGAGCATCTGCAGACATTTGGTACCTATGGCTGTCAACATGAACTGCTTGGTGACAATTTTAATGATTCCCCATGTCAACATGAACGTCACTCTATCAATGTTCTATTGTCTTCCTTCTCTTCAGCTCGTCTTTTCTTTTCCTTTTAACCAGTGAATAGGCACACAACACAAACACCAGAAACACTGAATGTGTGAGAATTGGTTTCGTATTGATTTATAACGTTTATCATTAGTTGAAAACTGAAATATTGATGAGTTTTTCTGAAATCTTTGGTGAATGCAGGATATATATTTCTGATGATGACATCTCATTTTGGGAGGAAAATGATGTTAGTCCAAGGATTGATATAGATAGCATGCGTGATTTTGTTCGCATTTTTGTTAATGGGCAGCTTGCAGGTATTGGTTATGTTTCTTCTGTGCCATCTTTATTATGCATCTCTTTTCTTTGCATTGTAGCACTACTTAATTCTTCTGGTAGTATTCAGTTCTTTCGGCACTGTCAAAGTGTACTTTAGCCGTTGAACTTTTCTTGGTCCGGATGAATATGATTTCAAATTTACGTTGATTTTAATCTCTGAGAATGAGGATGGTCTGGTGGATCATTGTTGAATGTCGGTCAAATCTCATAACCAGATGGAGACATGTTTAAATAGATTATCTGATCATAGGATGATCAGTTACTCAATAGAGAACACAAAGTCTGTCATTGCCCCTAGTTAACAGCTTACTGTATCCATTGTTAAACCTTGTAGAATGTGGCGTACAACTGAAGTATTGTTGGATGAAGGTTTCCACTACATATTCAGTTGTAATTAAATGTTTATGAAGGAAGGTCACGACATTAATCTAGTCTAGTATTTGTTATAAACTAATCCAGGATAACAAATCATTTAAGACTATGACTAATTTGTCCTTTTGAACTGCAGGAAACAGGTGTGGAGGAAAAACTAATTCTGATTGGGAAGAAGACAACTGAATGCAGATCATAGAAATCTTAGCTATAGGAGATATAGTACATATTTAACTTCCAAAGCTTACTTGTTCGAAGTAACTTTTAACAGGGTGGATTTCTTGTACATTTATCAACTGGCAATCTGATAAGCGAGTGTTTGGCAGGTAGATTCCCTGTTCTTATGTCTCCAGGAAGCTTGTAGTATATGGTAAAGCCTTGACAGTTACAGTAAACTTTATAAACAGCAAAATGATTGTTCATCTCTGCACTGTATGGGGTGTTATTACTGGTGCTGTTGCAGTTGAAAAAGTTGTGAAGCGTAAGTGGAGTGAAAGAAATAGGAGGAAAATTTGGAAGGGAGAGTTTTTGTTATAAACCTGGCACCTGTCTTGCTTCAACATGGTTTGAAGTTTGGGGTCCATGATCTAAAATGGATTATTGTACTGATTGTCCGTAGCATAGTACCAATCTCCTCGAGAAAGTAGTTGGAATCTTGATATGGTTTAGAATCCTTTGGAGATCTACATGGTAAAGTCTTAGATATTGTTCTATTTTAAAATTATTGAGTGCCTACTTGAGGATTTTTTAGTTAAAAAAATTATTTGTTTGTTGAAATTATTGGCATAGATCAATATTTTATCGATAATATATAGTATAGTTTTTTGGTTCTGAGTTTAGGTAATTATTTTTAAGCATATGTATTACCTATCAGATGAAGTGGGAAACTGATTTGCTGCAACTAATATCCAGCATAATTAGATACATTTAGAAATGGTAAAACTTCTAGGATTAGTTAATAGTATGTATATCCATGTTTAAATCTTGTAGACTGCTTCGTACAACTGAATGAATTGTCGGATGAAGGATCCTACTAAATTGAAGGTTCTAATTAAAAGTTTATGCTGGAAGGTTATGACCTTAATCCACCCTCTACAATCTAGGATAACTAATCTTTTAAGACTATGAATAATATGTCCTATGGATCTGTATCTCAATGGCATGAGTCACAAGGGTAAATGTAAAAGGCTGAGAGTATGAGCAAAAACGGTTAAAATTGAAGTGTAAAAACTGATTTGACTGCAGACTCAGTGGAGAGTGCTACATCTGCAGTTGCTGCTAAATATGCGAAGCAGACTAAGTTCTATGGAAATTAGCATGCATCAAATATTCAATGTAAACCATCTGTCTAAAACTAACAGATGAAATGCAAAAACCACCAACTATTTTACAGCATAGTTTCGCAGCAGTACAAATGGAAAAAATGATCGGATCAGATGTCAGTTTTAAATCCAGTTATAAATCATTTGTATGGCGCCGCACAAATGCACGAATTGCCAAATAAAGATTCCTACACCATTCAAGGTTCTAATCGACTGTTTATGCAATATCGTCTAGACCTAGAAAAAGTTTGTAAACCTCTAATTGTTTTTAAAGTTTTACCGCAGAACTTTTCACAAGTGTGAATAAATTCAATGAATCTACATTATGAAGACTCATTTGAGATGGCAGAGTCATATCACAGCAAACTACATTGGCTCGGATAATCTGTAAAGAGGAGTTAGTTCCTATCCAGCAGAATGGTAAATGATGTGAAACAATTGGACTTTAGGTTCTCGCTAATAGATGATTTCTATTTACGCGCAAAAGATAATATTTTCATAGATAGCAACATACTTTTAGAACACATTAGAGGAAAGTGCAAAGTACGTTAAAGAGTATGTATCTCTTAAAAACAGGAAATTAGAAACAGAAGAAATCTAATTGAAAAATAGATGAAACATTCTGAAAATTCTACTGCATTTTCATTTTTTTTCCTTCTTAATTACTCGTCTCACCCGGTTGCTTGAGAGTTGTGCATTGTTATCATCAGCCACATCTATTATAGAGCATTTATTGTCCAGTCTACTCCTCTTAGCAGGTGTTTTTGTGGGTGATAACTCATCAGTATCAGCCATAGAGTCCTACAAATGAGAAGATGTAATTTTTGAATCAGTATTTAGAATATATACAATAAAATTATTGATTTTCAACAACTGAACGATAATAATATTGATGATCACTATTTTTCCGAGTCACATGAGTGCAACCGAAAGACAGTATTGCTAATTATGCAGAGACAAGCTATGGTCGATTTGAAATGTCAAAGCAGGGAACGATAAGCAAACAGCTACCTTGGTTTTAATCTCTTAAGTCTGCTTCTTTAATAGAACTACTGTTAGAGTTTTTAATCAAACTGTTTTTCAGGTACATATAAGCTTCAAATGAATATCATGATATATACCCCTCATCTGATACACAAATCAGTGTTATTTAATTATTTGCTTCTTTTGTCGATCATCAACTCTATTTGACGTTATGATGCTTCTCATTCCGCAAGAGAAACTTTAGACTTTTGGATCTATCCACTAATTAAGAAACTGGCAAATTCAACTCATTATGCAGCAACATAAATTACAATATTAAATTACACAATGTGTATCGCTGCACTTACAGTGAAGTCCTTATCTCCAACTGCTGCTCCATCATTGTTGATATCAGAATCCTGTTAAATAAAGATATTTATAAATATTGTACTGTGATTTCCTAAATCAAATATGTATTACATAATGTTGCTACTTTATTTAAACTGTTTATTTATCATAACAATTTGCCAAGAAATTTACTGTGTACAACCTACTGTTAGGCTTGTTGAAACTTATAAATTATTCATTTAGGTTCTAAATATTCTGAATTTATAAATTAATGGTTGGAAGAATTTGAACTTACTGTTAATTTTTCTTCAGAGGATGGCAGATTGAATTCCTTTATCAGGTCTGCATCATCGCAAATCTTCATAACATTGTATATTTCTTTCTGTTTGGCGATGTTCTCATTTTTAACCAAAACTTTGAACAACAGCTTCCGTTCAAGAATGTAATCCAGCTCCAATGGGTAGGATAAATCAGCAGCAGCAGAAGAAGTCTGGGTTATATTAGAATGAGTTGTGTAATGAATATTACTTAAGCTGTAAGTACCTAACATACCTCCATTAAACCTTCAGTTAATTCATGAGCCGACCTTCCGATCAGTTTTTTTGCTTCTCTATCCCACAGCAATAGGCCAATAAATCCAGATTCATCGAAAACTCTAACGGGGATTCTAAACCTGAAATGAATGTTTAAACTTTAAATGAATCGTCAAACATCTAACATATATTTATATTTATGAAAGAATAGTAAATCAAACCTATGATCAATGGAAGGATTAGTTTGGTCACACTTAGGGCAATATAATTTAGACCCCTGTTTGTCAACTTTCTTAGTGCATTTCTTGCATCTCAAATACGACCAGCCCTTTTCAATATCTAATAGTATTATGGTTGCGTAAATCCAAAAGTTTTCTTCCTAAAAAATGAAAATATTGAATAAGCACTTAAGTTTCGAACAATTAAAAATGACTTTGTATGCTTAAGGAGCAACATTAGTATACTTACTTGCTGACAGTCAACTAATTCTGCAATGCTAATGACCTTTAAATTGCCAGAAGACAGTTCATCATCAGCTGCTGAATTATGTTGTGAAGACATCTGACTAATTCCAATACAGGCATGTCCTCGCATTTCAACCAATCTGTAATTTTCAGAAATTCAACTATCTATATTGAATAGGTACTTGATAAACACTATTTCACATACCGAGATCTAAACATGTTCACTTGAGGAAGATCTGTGTTGATCCATAATTTCGATGTATTCCAAGTATTCTCTACAGAATATTTATCTGCAAGCATTACAGATTGTTGGTATTAATAATCATGAACAAAAATTAAGTATGAAAAATATATTTATGGTTGAGTAATTCAGGGCATACCCTGAAATTTGTGAGCCTTTATTAATTGCATCACCACGATGAGTGGTTTCTCACTACTTGCATCTAAATAAGGCAATATCTGATCGACAAAGTCCCCCCAAAAAGTAGCCTTAATTTTGGTGTTCCTTTGAGACAAAAAGTTGCAAGTTAATATTGAATGAGTCAAAATATTTAAAGAAATTTGACAAACTTACTCATGATCCTGCAGCTCAATATCAATCAACCGGCTTCCACCCTGCTTAACAGTCTTCACTTGTCCATAACTTGTTACTTCCCCAATAACATCTGCAAGATTATAAAGCGATGAAGTTATGAATTAGGAATCCAACTAAATATTAGCTATTATTAAATGAATAAATTCTCCTATATATGTATACTTACCAAAAAGCTCATTCATATCGACATCTTCTCCATTAATCAACTGATTGTAAGAACGAAATTGGAAAATACTCAGGTCAAACTGCGGATCATTACATTCTTCAATAGTAGTCCTTTGAGTAAATCCCAACTTGAAATAGTGTTTATTGGTCTTAAGCCTCACATTATTGTTAGCGACCAAGAAGTTCTTCATGACATACAGACCAAGCTCAGTTACTTTGGATTTAAACATCCGCATAACCTGCCTTCCTATTGAAGCTTGGAATCGATCTCCCTTGTAAAAAAAATTATTTAGTTAGATTGTAGTATAGACATGTTAAAAAACAATTAGTATAAAATAAGTAGATGATATTGGCATGTTGTAAATAGGTTATAACTTCAGAAGGGCAAGATACATGAATCTAAGTTTGGGTAGAACATCTTATATCAAAATGCGTCGCACATAGATAAAGGCAACAATATGTAGACTAAATTTAAGATAAAATCAAATCCTTAAAGAGTATGGATTTATGCAGCCTGTAAGTGAAGAAGCCTGAGCAATTTATAGTGGATTAGAATCTTCTTGTATGGTTTGTTACTAAATAATTTTAATCCTTTTACATGCCAAATAACATCAAAAACAGAGTTTACATGTTTAGAAGGTCTATAACACATCAGCTACACTTTCGAAGATTTTAATTTCAACATCACTGTCAAACAGAGGCGACTCAGATTTTCAAATTTTCATGTCTTAATAAGCTAATTTTTATGAATTATAAACAGAGAAAGCGATCCTAATAAATTACTTCTATTAATGCGATTACCTTAACAGTCCTCCATATATTGTAAACAACAGTTCGTAAACTGTTCGGATTAAGATTTGTATACATATGTTTGTTATGTTGAATAGTTTAGAAAGTATCATAAACTTAGTCCTTGTAATGCGCTTATCTACTTTGTTTCACCTACTTTTGAAGACTTTAAATTCAATGTTTATGAAAACCATTGGCTTGTTGGTTAATACAATGAACTGGTTGAAGGGAAGACAACACTTCAAACAACATCACTGTCAAAGTGATCCTACTCAAATTTTCAAATCTTAAAAATCAAATCTTTATGCATTATAACTCTTCGGACTAAGATGCGCGTTCATATATTTCTTATGTTCAATAGTGTATATAGTTTCTTAAACTTAGTTCCTGTTAATGTGCTCATTTTCTTTGTTTATTCAGAATAGTTTCAGAAAGTAGTAATACAACTGCCTGTTCATTATCTACTCTTATTCTATGGTTTGTTACTAAATAATTTTAATCTTTTTACATGCCAAATAACATCAAAAACAGATTTTACATGGTTAGAAGGTCTGTACCACATCAGCTACACTTTTGAAGACTTTACATTCAACATCACTGTGAAACTGATCCGACTTAAATTTTAATATTTTCAAATCTTAAAAATCTTATCTTTATGCATTATAAACAGAGAAAGCAATCCTAATAAATTACTTCTATTGATGCGATTACCTTAAGACTCCTCCATATATTGTAAACTTTAGTTTGTAAACTGATCGGACTAAGATTTGTATTCAACTATTTGTAGAAACTTCAATAGTTTAAATTTTATCATAAACTTAGTCCTTCTAATGGGCTTATTTACTTTGTTTTTTCTGAATAACTGTTCTGCAGCAATGTTTCTCCCTCTTAATTACCTCTCCAGAAAAACAAAATGTGTTTCGATAATCTATGAAACATATAGTTGCTTCTCGATTAAAATTCACAACTGTGTGTATTAGGACTTCATTATTTGGTTTAGATTGGCATCATAAGTTTGTTGCTAAAATAGGAAGGTGTGGTGCATTATTGACAGTACATATATACACTCTTGTTGACAGACCTTTATGATGATTATTTGTTTTTATGTATAATTTCTGATTACAATGCAAGTAGTTACATGAATCTAAGTTTGGGTAGAACATCTTATATCAAAATGCGTCGCACATAGATAAAGGCAACAGTGTGTAGACTAAATTTAATATAAAATCAAATCCTTAAAGAGTATCGATTTATGCAGCCTGTAAGTGAAGAAGCCTGAGAAATTTACAGTGGATTAGAATCTTCTTGTATGGTTTTTTAATCCATAAAGATTAAATTCAGTGGATTAGCAATTTAAATTTATGTTTATGCATTATAAACAGAGAAAGCGATCCTAAGAAATTACTCCTACTGCGGCGATTACCTTAACAGTCCTCCATATATTGTAAACAACAGTTCGTAAACTGTTCGTAGCCAAGATTTGTATACATATGTTTGTTATGTTCAATAGTTTATAAAGTATCATAAACTTAGTTCCTGTTAATAGGCTCACCTACTTTGTTTATTCAGAATAGTTACATAAAGTCTATCAACAACTGCCTGTTCATTATCTACTATTATTGTTGGTGTTGAAGAAAAACCAAAACTTCAATAAATTACTTCTATTGACGCAAATATATATCTTAAGTTACGAAAAATCGAGTATGCATACCTTCGCATCCTGAAGAATCATGTCGATCGAAAAAGGATTGTCCGGGTTTGAGCGATCAGGAACGTGCCATAGTCTTGTAACGCGGACCTTAAGAGTCCATTGCATTGATTTGTTGTTTATTTCTTTGATGAAATTGAGACGCGAAGTCATATTTCTTCAGCAGAGGCGTGAGAGTTTGATGTAATTTCCTGATTTTCTGATAATGTTGGTTTTGCAGAACATCATGTTTGTTTATAGTGCAGTTGTTTAGAATCACGTTCAGCAGATTTGAGATTTTTTAGGAAGAAACTGCTGCAGTTTCAAAAGTGGATTACGGATGTATTTGGTGTGAATCAGAGAAAGAAGTTGAAAAGTCATAAAACTGAAGTGGGTAAACGTGTTTTTAATTAACCACACTACCAAAGTTATGGTCCTTTTTTTGGGGAATCAGATCAGTTAGTATTTCAAACTTGGAAGTTGGGTTTCAGTTGGGTTGATTCAGTTTTTTACCAAAATTAGTTTGTCATTGTCCTAAAGAAAAATAGGTGTACCAATCAATTTTTGATAATTGGCTAAATAGGATTGGCTAGGACTCTCCTTTTAATATATATATATAGATAAAACTCGGCCCCTCCAAATTTACTAGCAAATATTAATTAAAATTGTATGTTCTTACTCCCATTTGCCTTGCTAGTAAGTAACAACACAACAAATTGTACTGTGTTGTCTTTCTTTCTCTTGTTTGTTCCCCAACAAATGTCCCAGTTAGGCAGTTACTACTACACACTGGTGCCAAACGAACAAAAATAAAAAGTTTAGCAAAAAGGGTAGAGCACGCCCAGTGGGACTCGAACCCACAATCGCTTGATTAGAAGTCAAGCGCCTTATCCATTAGGCCATGGGCGCTACTTGTGCAACATTGGGCTATTCTTTTATTGAACTTATCATTAGGTATATTAGTAGAGTTCAACATACCTTTACAATATGTAAAGGAAAAAGTGACCTTTGAATTTTGAAACATATCTTATGTGAGTTAAATATTTTCTTTGTTAGTTTTTGGTGACAGTATTTCATTATTTTGAAATATTATTAAAACCTTAAGGGTCTATAGAAGACTTAAAAAGAGTATCGAGATCACTCCTAAAATCAAAACAACGGTTTGTTCATGATATTTGGGAGACAATACTTAAAATACTTATTTGTTTATGCAATTTGACCTGAATTTGGCAAATTTTGAAATTCCAAATACCAAATTGTGGTCCGTAGCTGAATTTGGGCCATACTATGACCATTTGAGAGAGAGATAAGTAATATTATACGTAAAATTTGGGTCCAAATTTTATGTCCAAACACATTTTCATCTTCAAACCAAATTTCACCCAAATCAAAATTTCTAAATAATATTTGAAAATCTATGTCCAAATCTAACTTAGTGTTATTGTAAATAAACTAAAGGAGAGAAAAGCTGTCGTTGAAGATATTTCCGACAGTAACCCAAGTTGTTGCAAACAGGTGGGTCTGAAAAGTGAAAAGCCCCGTAGGTCTAAAGATCTCATTAGTGTTCAGTTTAATTAGCTGCCTTATTGTTTACTCTTTTTGGCAAGGAGTGTCATTTGTAGGTGTAATTTCATGTGCAAGTTGCTAATCATGATCATTTTATTATCGTAGCAACTTCTTGGTCGCTTGTCTAATTTGTACATTGCAAACATACAAAATTTAGATAACAAGGCAAATGGAATATCTGTCACCAGAATTAGTAAAATAATTAGCTAAGCATGAACACTAAACAAGTCGTTTGGAGATCTTTCGCACCTGGTTCAAACATATCCAGAAGGTGAGAAACATAATTCGAAAACGTTATCGAAATACGCAAACTGCAACAAAACTCAATTGCAATTTTAATTAGAAAACGTAGAAGTCATAATTAGAACAGAGATACATTTATGACTCTGCTAGGAATTTATCTACTCTACAGTACAAGAAACCAAACATATAAATCCTGAATGTCCCCAGCTCTGCTCACTATTTTGCTATTCTTCTTCAAGCGCAATAGTGAATTACAAACACATCCATTTTGGGACCTCCCATAAAATTGGAACGATACAAAGAAAACTAACAAGAGTCCTGCAAATTGAAAAATGGTCCAAACATAAAAACCTAAGACTAGCTTTATGGGGGTAATTAAAGTAACCAAACCATTTAGCCAAATCTTTACAAATAACTCATTAGCAGATCATGATTTGATTTGGAATTTGTCTACGCCACGTAAAATTAGTTATGTCCTCTTGTTTAACTTAGCATTTGTGCACTAGAGCTTGAATTATAATTCATTGGCCCTGGCGAAAGTATTGTTGAAAATCCAGCAACCATAGGCCTATTATCAACTGCTGCTTGCTCTAAAGATTGAAGTTGCTTCTTTAAGAACTTGACATAATGGACAGCCTCATCTAACATAGAAGCTGTGTCCATTTTAGTTCCTCCAGGGACTAATCTTTGCAAAACCCTTATCCTTTCGCTTATTCGTTCCCTTCGATGCCTCGCTGCTACACTCTGTGGATCTTTTGATATCTTGACATTTTTTCTTTTTGGTGGCTTCACTGATTCAGGATCAATGTGAACGGGCTGCATCATCGCCATTCGAAAAATCATTTCCCTCATGGCCTCCATAGAATTTCTGTTTTGTAAACATGAATATCCATTTCCATTATTATGAGCGGATGCA
This sequence comes from Petunia x hybrida, assembly GCA_037355625.1. NCBI lineage: Eukaryota > Viridiplantae > Streptophyta > Magnoliopsida > Solanales > Solanaceae > Petunia > Petunia x hybrida. Next base: position 112,553 of record JBBBVM010000403.1, on the reverse strand, counting down.
ATAATGTCATCAATGGATGAAAGATGTGTCACATTGGGTACTTCTTCAATTGGATTACCCATGAATGAGAAATTAGAGGGTGGAGAAGTCATTAGATAAGAGTTGTGGACTGATGGTTGCAAAGGTATCATTTCAATATTGCTGCTGTTGGAGAATCCAAGTTCTAGTGATTGAGCAATATCTTGTAAATCCATGAAATTGTAAGGTAGAAAAACAGGAAGATATAGAAATATGGGAATGATCAAGAGCAAATATATAAGAATGAAGATTGGCTTATATAAAGATTAAGCGGATATATTACAAATAGAAATGTTTCTTTGATCACAGCATGGAATTGTCAGTGATATATGCACATATATGACAAGTTGTGACCTACTCCTATGTTTTTATATTCACTAATTCCTTACTATATTCCCAAAAAATATGCAATGATAGAGACCACTCTGATATTTTTTATTCTCTTTATGTAGTATGCGCTTAAAGTACATAAGTACATTTCCAATTTATGATAATTTCACACTTTGAAACTAGTAAAAGCTTGAGCATTGTATCAAGATGAAATAAGGAAGGGAATTCCATAGAAGTATCATAGATTAACATGATATAAAGTTATACAAACAATTGTCGACGACGAGTAGAATTAGTTATCTGAAAATAATACTTCGAGTATATATCACAACATACTATTAAATTACAATTATATTATAAAAATACCATCCAAGTTAATTAGATCAGGGAAAAGAAGGGGGGATGCGGTTGAGTAAAGGTGCATGAACCAAAAATCCACCCATCACTAAGAGTTAAAACCAGGTATGGTCCTGGGGATGAAAAACTCTAGCTTTGCCTTTGGAAAATTTTACTTGAAAAAACTCAAAGGGTAACCCCACAACACATGACATCTGTCAGAAGGATAACAAGTCTGGTTTCAGAAGTAGGGTAGCAAGGAATGAAGAAATTACCTGTAAAGTCTTTCTTTTTTTAATAAAAAATCCTACTATTACATTGAGGCATTGTGTTTCAGTAATGATATGCTTCCATGGCACGCATCTCGATCCCATTTTAGAAAGTTTTGGGCAAGTTTACTTTGCTTAGTTTGCACCGACCCTCTGCTCTTCAACTTCAACTTCAGAAAATGACTTGTTTTGAACCAACTTACTCCATACAAACTTGGAAATTAACTGCCCTGGTAAACTATCACAGATGGTCTGACTATTTTTAGTTGCATCATGAGAAAACTCAGGTCCAAACTCTTCTTACAAGTTACGGCTCTTCTGAAAATTCTACTTGTTGGCACACCATAGGAAGCAATGTTTATTCCGGAAAAAATCTAGACATATTTGGTGTTTACACAAAATTACATTACTTTATCATGATTAACGATAAAAAATTAGAATTGAACGCCTAATATGGTTGGATGATAAAAATTTATTGACAAATGTATGTCATTTATTTATTTGAGAGTGTAAACCTCAAGCTGGAAGGTTCTTTCACGTATATACTGAAGCGATTAATTTTCCAAACAATTGATTACTCAAAACATACTCTGCCTAACTACCGTACCTCATTGATCCAATCCTCTAAAATATAGTATAAGTGTATAACATGTGCAATGATCTGTTTGTCATTTGTGTAACCTTAACATTTAAAAATTTTTTCTCTAATTAACTTATGACACTCCTATACGTGTGTACAAGACAAGCGAATATAAATTAAAGCATGTGTTTGTAAACACAAAAGCCTAATTTAATTAAAAAATGTTTGTTTGTTATAATGAGGCGATAATATTATAAAGAACATATAATTTAACATAACATGAAAGATCGATTTCAAAAAAAGACCTGTAAATGTAGACCAACTGATAGTGCTTGGATCTCACAAAAAGAATCTGTAAATGAATGCAGAAATAGAAGCAAGGGTAATCAAAATGGGACCTGCGCACTTTGGTTTTGGATTCAGCAATAGCATATATTTTAGGGTAAATAATTCTATCAGGATGACACTCTGCAACATCATAAATCCTACTAATATTTGGCAGAGTAGCAGTCAATTATTTCATCAACATGACAGAAAGCAACCCAATTTTTCCTCATAAGCTCTAGTTGGAAATGAAAAAAGTCCCAACCCCATTGTTCTTGATTCTAGTATTTTAATATTTCTTTGTACACTCCAACAAATTAGTTAATTAACCCTGCCCTACCACCCTTATGTCATCGGAGAACATATATATTCCAAATAATAATACTGTGTAGGACGTATCCTAAAATATTTTAATGTTTTTCATCAGCAATATAATGTTAGATAATATATGTTACAAAAGTAAAGTATTATTCTGCAAGTGGTTCCAAGATAACTTACTTCTTTCTTTTATTTTTCCCTTCCAAAAGCAAACTTGTAAAACTATGATTCACTGTGAACCATTACAGGTTTCTAATCTGCTAATAACAACAACAATTGTATTACCTACTAAACAAAGTTAGAATCACCTATATAAATTATCATTATTTAGGTAACTATCTTTTTTAAGATTAGACCAGTTAAACAACAACAACAACAACAATAATAAAAATAATAATCTGGATGTATTAACCTCTCAAAGACACGAAGGTGCTACAACAATACAATATGAAATTTGAAATTTGTTGGATACCACTGTCGCATGATTGCTGATATGTTTATTTATTATAAATAAGGAGTACGCGGAGCGTCATGAATCATGATCCCTCTAAACCGACAATGAAGTTGTTTTTACTCTAAATATAAAAACTAAAAATAATACTATAAAATCACATTTACAAATCGTTGTTCAGTAATTAGGAGCTATAGAATTACTTAGAACCCAAGCAAAAGAGATCTTTCATTTCCTGACACTATTATCACGTACTATTAGGAACAGATAATCTCAGACTAAATATTATACTAATTAAGGATTTAGAAATGATACTACTTATGTCTTACCATATACCGGCTTTCGGTGGTAAGTTTCCTGTTATTGAATATTTGAGGTACTTTCTATAACTTGTTTTACCCAGCTACTAGCCACCAATTAAAGACAACTAATTTTGCTTCACTTTATGGCTGAGCTAATTTATTAAGCTTCTTACCAGTAATATACAGGGATTTACACTAACAATGCAAAGCGTTCATTCTATAAGTGAAATTTAACTTGCTATAATTTTAATAGTTTCTTTTTTTTATTCACAGGCTACTCTATAAGACTTCTTCTGAAGAATATTTTCTGTCATTATAGGTCAACTTAACCAATGGTATAAAAAAATTATGCGCGGAGAAGAATGTATGCTTTATCTTATTAGAGTGGGCTAGAGACACATATCGATTGAAGAATTGACTGATTGTCTCTTTATATGAATTTGTGCAATCTTCCACTCATAAGCTAGCTAGTTTTTAGATTTGAGTCGGGTTCAAGATTTATTTTTTCACATATTTAAGATCTTGATGACTGATAAATTTGTCTTTTGATTGAAGTTATTACATTGGCTGATTAATAAATCTCTTCCTACTGTCTTTACTCTTTAGGGCTTGATATTGGTTTAATATATATAGCAAACACCAATTTGCTTAACAACAAAGTGCGCCCATGGCCTAATGGATAAGGCGCTTGACTTCTAATCAAGCGATTGTGGGTTCGAGTCCCACTGGGCGTGTTCTGTCTTTTTATTTTTTCTAATTTTTGAATCCCATACCTCTCACTGGCAAATTAAACCCGAAATGTACACATACAAAATGGCTACTGGTTTGAGCCATCCAAAAGAAATTGTAGTCATAAAGATGTCATACGTTCATATGGTCAATTTTTTTTTATTAAGAATTAAACTAAAAGTTTTAGCTAAATTATTATCTAAATAAAAGTTTTGTTCTTTTTGAAACCGATTAAAATATTAGTACTATTATTATTTAAAATGGAATGAATATTACACGTGTATCTGCTTTTATATCCTAAATTTTATGTTTTTTTAATTTATTTATTGCGATTGTATGAACTAGATTGTATACTAAAAGTTCTCCTCACTAACACCACATTTAGGGCATGTTTGGCTAAGCTTCTGGATGATATTAGGGATGATGTTATTGCAAATTCTCTTCATATATAAGTGATTCTTCTTATTTTTAGGGTGGATTTCGAATACGTATAATGATTTTAAGGGTGGATTTTTAATTATGATATTTTGATATATTTTAATTGTCTGAATTTATTTATTCAAATGTTATTATGGTGGTTTAATTATGTTTACATTAGTTAGAAATTTTAATGTGCTTTTCAATTTTATCTTCTAAAATTGTAATTAAAGAAAAACAAATCAAATATTTTTTTGACAACTAAGATTTAAAATTTTTACCTAGTTAATTAATTGTATAATAGATATTTTCTTATCCGTATTCTTAATTTAACACTCTTTTGAGAAGTTTGGTCAAACACAAACTGCGTCTCATTTGTTGACGAAAATATTTTTAAAATGAGTTAGCCAAACACAAACTGCTACTCTACAAAAGCACTTATATGAAAAATATTTCTCAAAATAAGTAGTTTTTGTCAACTTGGCCGTACAGGCATGGTGAAATTATACATTCTCAAATTTTGTTTTAAAAATCAAATTTCCTCTCAACTATAAATAATAATCATTTCTCATGTATTATATACAATATTTAGTTTGCCTTGATATTTTCATTCACCATCTATGTGATATATTTGATATTATTATATGATTTTTTTATTCAAAATATTTTTTCTAAAATATAATTAATAATAATAATAATATATCTTATTCAATAGAAGTCTATTACAGAACTAAAGTTTAATTCTTGATCACATTACTCTACATGTACAAATATGCACTGCCTATGCGGTCTTAAAAATGGTTAGCACTAGTGGAGTTGCACTGCCTGATTATAACATTACTGTTACAAGCAGTACCTGAAATGAAATTCTAGAAACTCAAAGAAAACGAGAGGTAGTCTCAGCTTCATAGAGCAGGAAAGTGACTATACAGGTAGTTTAAAATATGAATATGTAAAGAAATGAATATTCATATCTCATAACTAGGGGTGTCAAAATGGGTTGGTCCAACCCAACCTTTGCAGATTAGAGAATTAAATGGGCTAAGACGGGCTGGCCCATTATACCGAAGGACAAATAAAATACTGGCCCAGCCTTAAGCGGGCTGTGGGCTAGGACGGGCTGGCCCTTCAATTAAAATGAATAACAATTGAGAACAAAATAAATTGAACGAAATGTGGTCACTAATTTAAATTGGCAATAAATTAAAACGTATCTAGTCATGACATGTATGATTCAAGAACTTTCAAGTATTTCAATAAAGAATTAAGTATATTTCATCTATGTAAGTAATCTATAAAATAATTATTTTACTTTATATTCTATCGTACTACCATAAACTCGAAAATAAAATATAATTTAGTGATAATATGGTTGCGTCTAGAAGATGATGTCCAAAAAAACTTCATTATTTATAATGTATGAATAGAAATCAATTAACATAATTTTTATTTTATTTTTTAGACCTCAGGGTCGGCCTTGGCCCAGCCTTTGAGGCTGAGGGGCCAAGTGAGGCTGGGCTCAATGGCATCTCTATTAAATTGACTGAAAAAGTCATAGCCCAACCCAACTTAAATAAAGGATTGGGTTGGGCTGGCCTCAAGGGTCAAACTCGTAGTGACGATTCTACACATAATTATTTCGGGGAATTTACAAAACTATGACACCTTAGGAAATGGTTTGCCTTATTGACCTCGCTTAAAGTGGTTTTACAAGAATGACCTCACTAACTTGACAAGTGTACCCACGCGAGCAGCACTCGACCTTTTATCTCTGTCAACATTCTCTCCAGATAATTTGAAGTGTCCCTTGTAGGCAACACTTGCAATTTATACTTGAAGTGTTTCCCCCGAGGGAATACTTGTAAATTTATAGCGTGAAGTGTTGCCTACTGAGGCCATTTTGCCAAATCATTTTTAAGTGGTGATAAAAAATCATAACCAAGGATAAAGGGGTACATGTAGTGAAATTTATTGAATTATTTCGGGCGAAGTGCACGAACAGCACTTGTGCCAGTGGTCTTGGGTTTGAGTCCACTTTTTTAGTGGTTTTACATGAGAGGCTATTTTTTGGAGTTCAATTCTTGTGGGTTGAAGTTCAAACCTTGTGGGCTAAAGTTCAATCCTTGTGGGCTGAACTTCATGCCTAATTGATAATGTTCAATTTCAACCCTCAAGGGCTGAACTTTTAGACATAGATGGGTAAACTTCCTGAAGTTGAACTTCGACCCATGTGAAAGTTCAGCCCACAAGAATTGAAGTTCCAAAAAGTTGTCTTTAATGCAAAATAAAAAAAAAAAAAATGGTCTCAAAGAAAACACCTGTGACAAAGCTTGACTCTAAGTGAAATTTTTACAATTATTTCTATTGTTTAAAAATGTTGTAAATCCATGTATAATGTGGATGACCACTACTCATCATTTACTCAATTGTAACCTATGGTTTACTACCCCACTTTCTCCTACTTAATTCTTCCCCACTTTCTCCTACTTAATTCCCCATTTAGTCACCTCTTAATTCTTGCCTTTGGGATGACTTGTAACTTCCTATGTATTGGTGTCCTATAAATAGAGGACACTTTGTCTATGGAAGAGACACTTGAAACACTTTGAGAATAATACAAGTTCTTTCTTCTCCTCTCATATATTTTATCTTGTTCTTGCATTACTTTACTATTATTTTTACAACACGTTATCAGCACGAGTCTCTAAGTTCATTTTCATATCAGCATCAAAGAGCTAAAACAGAAACCAATTCGTGGCCTTTTCCAAGTTGTTGGCGGTCAAGCATTGGTTATGGCTAACTTCACCTTTTAATTGAATTGACCATGTAATATGTTCCAATATTATTCTACTTTCTATTGATTTGTGATTCCTAGACGTTTTCTCTTTCATGTTAAGCTATACTAATTGTAAGAGCTCTCAAAGGTTGACTTGGAAAAACAAATCTTGCCCAACGAATGGTAAACATTACTCTAATACGTACTTTGTTCATGTTTGGTTAAAACTCCACTAGTACAAAATTATGGTATTGTAATCACCTAATTTTGGCACCAAAAATATAAAAATTAGATAAAATAGTTGTGTTAAATGTTATGTGAATTTTGCCAAATTTACCGTTTTATTTAGCTAGTTTAGTTAATTAATTAGGAGAAAAAATATGGAAAATACTAAAACATACTTGTTATGTGTTTGATTGTAACTTCGTGTTTGATTGCGATAATGTTGTGCTTTTTGTAGTTTTTAATCCTAGTCAATTGTGTATGCTCTAAATAGTTTGGACTTTCTTTAGTGGCTATTCGTAAAATCCAAAATGAAAAATCCAGCCCAACTCCACTCTTGACCCGCCCAAGGCTTAGCTAAATCTGAGCCATGCGATTAACTTGATCCCACGGCTCTGCTTTTCCCATCCTTTCACATACAAATTCCTCAAACTCCTCATTTGTTCAAAAAGACACCCCTCAAGTCCTGAGAGACGAACACAGTTCCGTCCAAGTCCCACCACCGCCGGCGACGATAGTGAGCACCTCCTCCGGCCAATTTTTACATCAAATGACTCACCTTGACCCCCCCCCCATTCCCGATCCAGGCTTGGTTTCTTCAAATTCTCATCGGATCGTCATAGATCGAAGCTCAAAATTCGGCCTAAACCCTAACTCCGGCGATTTTCGCTCTTTTCCGGTAAGTTTTTGTTTCTTCTTCTTATGTTCACCCTTCTCTATGATTTCCCATACCCGTTTCTTAAAAATCTTCTCTCCTCCGCCCATTTTTTCCCGTTTCTGATTCGTTTTATTTTTGTTGTTTTCTACTTCTTCTTTTCTTTTTCTTGTTCCATTTGGATATTGCTACTGATTGGAGGGAGTATGGTGGAGTTTTGGTATGATTTGGTGGCTGTGACGCTAATGGGTTCGGGTCGTGTAGGGGAGCTGCTATGATTGGTTTTTGTTGGTTTGTGTTTGTAAGAAAATGATGGTGTTGATATGGCGGGACAGTGGTGATGTCGTGGTGGCATTCGGGAAGAAGTAGTGGTGCCGAGGCTGCGGTGTTTGCTTCAATAACGATGCTGCGATGATTAGTGTTGATGAGGGAATCGAATCAGTCGTAGTGCACCGAGGCAATGGTGTCGTGCAGCAGCGAGCAGTGTTGACTGGCTGCGATGATGACGATGGGATTCGAGGCAGCAGCTGGTGAAGGAAGCAGGGCGATGACATGGTAAATGCTATAGCGGCGAGGCAGCGGTGGCAGTGCTACGAGGCAGTGATGGTATAGTTCTTTAGTCGACTACGTCCCTTTTTCTTTTGTTAACTGTTAATTTGTTAGTCATAGGAATTTTATTCATGTATTAGCTTGACATGTATGAACCATTGCTTACATATATCAAAAGCGTTCTTTCGTTGTTCACTCGTCTGAATTGTTTGTTTCTATCATAATGTTCCATGCTCTTTGTCGTTTTTTCAATGTTAAGCAACTAAGCTAGTTGATGTTGGGGTGATATGAATATGAATTAGTCCAAGCCGGCTTGTAGTTCCATTTAGCATGAAAATTCATTGGGAGCTGATCTGCTAGTTTATAGGCTTGTCAAGTCGAGACTATCTCGAAACTCTGAAGAGTTAAGAGTGGTTCTATTCCCATTGTCAAACTTAGCTTTAACAGAGTACAAAAATGACTTGTGTGCTTATTAAACATTGAAATACTCGCTTGGTTTGGAACTCGAATGTGTACTCAAGCATGGTTCAGTTTTCTTTTGATTCTCTTAGTTTCGGTTAAGCTTTGAAATCCACTTGATTCGTATGGTTGTTCACCGTCAAGGATGAATTTGTCGTTAAAATACTAGCTCAATATCAAATCTGCATTGTTTCATTGTTGTTTCTTTGTCTTTGAATATGAAAAAGACACTACTTGATTTATCATTTGGTTTAGTTTTAAAGAGAGAATTGTATCTGAATTAGCTAGACAGTTGATTGTGGGGATGAACATATCCCATGTTATTTAGCTTATTGGTTTGAAATTTAGTTTTTGCTTTCTTGTTAGTTTTAAGTTTAACATGTAGCACTTTAGTTTAGTTGGATTTTGGTTCATATGTTAGTTGATTTATAAAATCTGGGAATTTTGAAAAGTTGAAAAAAGTGAGTCAAAGTAAGTCACATGGGAATTTTAGTAAGAGTCAAAAGTGAGTCAAAGTAAGTCACATGAGAATTTTAGTAAGAGTCAAAAGTGAGTCATAAGAAGGTACAGTGGTCAGCCGAAAAGTAAGGGATCACACATGGCTTGTGTACTTTTTCTGAAAAGGAGGATGCACAAAAGAGGAATGGTTTGAGTCTTTCTTTTTGGGTTGGTGAGACCCTAACATTAAAAGGGCAATTTGCATTAAAGGGTCTTGGTTGTTGTATTTTTCTTTTTCTGAAAAGTAGACATGGTCACATGTGAACTTGGTACTTTTACCCAAGTTTTTCACCCAACCATTTAGCCTACTTAAAGCCCATTTTTGGTTTTCTTCATGACAGAAGAAGACATCTGAAAAACACCTCTCTCTACCATGTTCACTCTCAAGAAAAAAAAAACACTTTCAGATTTGATTTTTTTTTTTTTAAAAGAGAAAATTGTAGAAAGAAAACACAAAGAAGATAGTTAGAAAAAAAAAAAAAAAAGAAGGAGGAGGGTCTTAAGTTTAGTTTTAAACTTTGAGTTCCCAAGGTTGTGGGCTTGTTGCTACTGGTTCGTTGTTTGGTTTCTGTTGCTCTTTGGAATTTTCAGTCCATTTAAGGGTTTCCACTGTTGCATTTGGCGTGGTTTAAGCTGTTTTCATTGTTGTTTCGCGGGACTTTTATGCACAAGGTATTTTTGAACTTTGTAAGATTTCTTGCTAGTTTTGTATAAAAGGGAGCCTGTTAAGTCCACAATTTAAAACAATGGTTTGAATGATCTCTCATGTTATTTGTTAGTTGTTTTGCTAATGTTTATATTCTGTTAACCATGTATTTAAACGAATCTGAATAATAATTGGCCACGGTGAAATGTAGGTAAGTGGGAATATGAATGCAAATCTTTAAGTGAACAAAGGAGTTATCAAAATTAGTTGCAACCTAAATAATGATCCAACTTTAAATGATATTATCACTTGTGTAAAACACAAAATTGAAAGTTAGGCAAAGTAAAAAATGCAAACGGTTGAAATCGTAAAAAAAACGTGCGCAGACTGTACCTAGGAAAGATACGAATAGCAAAGGGAGCAGGCAATTAATATGTTACTTCAATTACTTTATTATAACATGATGTTTAAGACAACACGGTTAGGCTAAGTATTAAGCCGAAACACGGTTTAGCGAGTATTTGGCCGAAACAAGTTTCATTAAGTGCATACATTCACATAGAACTCATTTAAGTCAAGAGATTTCGAACAGGTGAAGTACCTGCGCGATTTAATTGACTTAAGTCGAAAGATTTCGAACGAGTGGAGTTCTTGCGCGACTATATTCGATTGGAGTTTCGATTGTCAAAACGATAAAAATTAATATTAAATTAAATTGTAATAAATCAAGGCATAATATAACAAAACAATTTTCAAAGAGTCGAAACGCGTCAATAAAAGCAACTGTGCTCGGCACAGGACTCGAGGGTGCCTAATACCTTCCGAGAGTCAACCGAGATCCTTACCCGGAACTCTGACGCAGACCATTTACGAGTCATAGGTGTTCTAGGTACACCACTTTGGTGACTTGGCACACCTTTAACTTGTCAAGTGGCGACTCCAAAAATCTCAATAATTTTTGTACCTTTAACCACCTAAGTCGCAACCTTTATTTATTTTTTAATAAATTTTGGGTCGTGACAGCTTGGCGACTCCGCTGGGGAGGAAAGTGAAAACTGAGAGTCTCAGGCTTTAAATTTGTCGTTTTTCAGTTTTTTAATATTGTTTGTATATGGTGCCTTGAATGCTACTGCTTTGATATGTTTGAACTGTATATACACAACTGTCTTCTCTCGTACACCTCCGAGTCTTCTGGAACACCGCACACATGCACGCCAGTTTCGCTTCGGCGTCTGGAATTTCTGTCGTGTCTAAGGACACAAAAAGTTAACCCTTCTTTAGGAGGAGGTGCGTTGGGTTAGGCCGTTAGACGTTGTCGACCGGTACCCCCGAGGCACTTCCAAATTGCCAGAAACTATAGAACATGAACCCATTGAGTCACCTAGAGTTAAACCTGTGCTTTTATCTAGGCCGATTTATTTGCATGTCTTTAGACTTAGTGAGGTGCGGTACACCGGTACTGCACTTGTCTAGGCTAACTCCCTCGTGTCATAATGGGGCCCACGTCCCCAAAAGACACATTATGAGTACATAATTTGTTGTTTTGTTCTAGTCTAAGGGGTGTTATGTTGACCGATCACCGAGGGGCGAGATTTAATTTTTTAAAAAAGAAAAAAAAAGGGAAAATGATTGAAAAATTGGGTTTAGTCCCGTGTCTCGAAATAGTTTTGTTTAGTTGTCCTATTACGCCGTTATAATGGCAAAATTTTTTCAAATTTTTTTTAGTCTCATTTTACGTCCGGGCTTGGTCCCAAGTGTTAGAAAATAATGCGTCATAGTTTTGCGCCGTTATAATGGCGAAATTTTGGGACTCTTTTTGTGTTGAGTTTGTGTTCAAATCAAATTCATATTTTCAAAGTAATTTATCGGGGCTTTACGCCGTCTTAATGGCCAATTTTAGAAATTAATTTTGCGTCTAATTTGTGTAATATTTTGTATCATTGTGTCGTCCTAATTGCCAGATTTTGTAAATACTCTAAGATTCTTTTTCGAATTAGATCAAAAAGTTTGTTTGAAAAAAAAATAGAAAAAAAAAATTGTGTCCATCCTTGTGTTGTCGTAATATCCGGTTTTGGGGTCATTTTTTAGATAAGGAAAAAATAATAATAATAGTAATATATTTTGTTTCATAACTCGTTCTTGAGTTCCATTCGATTCTCGAGTTGAGTCTTAATTTTATTTAAACAAAAATATTTATTTTAAGGTCCCACTTTATTTTTTTGTTTAAAGGTCAAGTCAAGGTGCATACGATAAATTGCAATTAGCTAAGTTGTATTTTGCGTTGATCCTCGTAGAATAATTTGACTCCGATAAAAAGCTAAGTCTCATTATTTTTTACCGTCCGGTGTACCCGCCCAATGTTGTGTCAATTTGTATATGTATTTTGACTCGTGCATCACATCAAGCATGTTATCTTGAGTCCGTCTCGTGACGTTTTTCTAAGTTATGCTTGTTGAGTCGGAAAAAAAAGAAAAGAAAAAAAAAACATCCAATTTTGTTCTAATTTTGATCAAGGCGCATAAGTAATATTTCGGAGATACGACCGGTACACTCAGCTTACGTCGTTAACCGTTTCGGGATGACGCATAACAACCTTAGGCTGCAATTTGTGATCCTTTTTGTGCTAACCTGATTTGTTTCAGTAGCTTTGGAATTTGGAGATTTGGTACAGAATTCTGGCATCATTCCACACATACACAACAGGATCAAAGGAACCCGTTACCATGTCATTTGATAAGGGAAATTATGAGATCGGCATCCATGAACTTCTGGTGCTGGAAAACAAGAGGTTGACTGAAGAGGTCAAAAATCGAAAACAATTGGTGGCTGATATGTATATCGCCATGAACACGGGACAAGCTTGTTCTACCGTGCCAGTTATTCTTCTAGGGCATGCCTCGACTGTCTTACATCAGGCGCAAGGCCCTACAGCTGAGGACCTACAGTATTCTCCCGACTCTCCCTACTATAGCACAACAGATGTTATGATATCCTCCCCGGTGTGTCCTCCGGAACCACCACCTCCGCCCAAACAGACGTGTGCTTCACCCCTGGTCTATGTTCCACCATTCACGGGCTTAGTTAGGATGGAGAGTCTTGGGAAGAAAGATGAAAGAGAACGAGGTCCAGGAAGGAGGGATGAGGAATGGTACAAACGGGTCCACTCACGCCCACGAGCCTCACAGAAGCATCATTCGCAACACTACCCTTTACAAGATACAAAACATTCCATTCCTCCGCTCCAAAAAGCGCGACCATATGCTCCAAAGTTTTCATATCCGCAATGGACCGCGCCAGCCTCACAGTCTACATACCACACTCACCAAGCTCCACATAATCAATATCGGACTCCACCAGAATTTCCATATCGATCAAGGAGACCTTCTACTTTCATCCCAAGACCCGAATACAAGAAGGCGCGAGAAGAAAAAAGAGAAAGCTCACGCCAATCGGGGAATCTTACACTAGTGTCTTCGAGAAGTTGCAGGCTTTGGATATGTTGAGGCCGATATATGGGAATATGCATCCCACGGGAAAGGTTGATTATTCTCGCCGATGTGCTTACCATTCGGGCGCACCTGGGCATGACACAGAAGATTGCCACTATCTCAAAAGGGCAATTCAGGTCTTGATAGATGATGGTCCGGTCCAAGTCGAGGGCTCAGATGCCCCAAAAATCAACCAAAACTCTTTGTCAGTCCATGATGATGTGCATATGGCGAGTATGGTGAGAGCTGAATCTACAATACCGATAGTATTTGTTGATGATGTGTCAGTTGGGGCCAACAATATGTTTGTGACAGTGAACTGTGTTCCCGAAATTGTGCCAGGGGTGGCAGACAGACTAAAGGTTGAAGAAATGAAGAAGATGAACATGTCTCTCGAGAAGCCAATTCCAAATCTTACCCCGTCATTCATCAGTACTAAAGAAGTGAAGTCTACCCCAATGGAAGTTGGAAAAAATGAGGAAAAGCATATGATGTTGCCGGATTCAGGGAATTTATTTGGTATCCGCATGGTACATTTTGGTGAAGGGCTCAACAATGCCTAACAAAGGAAAACTAGCCCTGACTTGCAATTGAGTGACTGTGAAATGTTGAAGCTTGTTTTGCTAATCTTTCTGTGTACTTGGTTATTTAAGAGTTGTAATCCATGTTGAACCCCAAAAATTAACCCCGAAAGGCTAAATTCCGGAATATCGACAGGATGGACTAACTCTTTTGGAGTTTTGGAGTCGCCACCCAATTTAAGGAAAACAGGGAACCAAATTAGCAAATGCGTGCAAAAACTCCATTTTTATAAAAAGGACGGTCTTTCTTTCAGAGATTCTAAAGGTAAGAGGTTTTATTAATTTCGGAAGAAGGTTTTTAAAGCACTTTCGAAATTCCGTTAAAAACGGTTAATCCGACAGGTTTCCAAATATTTACAAATGTGCTTTTCTTTCAAAAGAATTATTTAAAAATAGTAATAATAATAATAATAATAATAATAATAATAATAATTAATCGAATAAAAGCTTATTTTTGCAAAATATTCTTTTACTTGCACGCATTTGCTAAGACGGCCCCAATTTTGCAATAAATTAAATAATAACTTCACAATAAAGGCAATGAACATAAATTAAAACAATATACAAACAATAAAATATTATTGATAAATAAAATATTCTACACATTTATTTGCATAAATATCTCTGAGGAAAGAAATGCAAAGTTAAAGATAAAACCCGAGAAAATGATCAACTCACGGGAGCCTTGGATTTTCTAAAATTCCTAAGTCTTATTTTGGGTGCTTGAGTCCAAGTCAATCCAAACGACTCCAATGCAACGGACTATCTCCATTTGTAAGTTAGCCAAAAGCGTTCCCGAGTTGTTCGTGCCAAGTTGCACCTCGCAATAAAATGAGAATTAAGCTGGATTAGTACGATAATAAAGTGTAATAATTAATGAAATATAATAATAATAATAATAATAATAATAATAATAAAATATATAATAATAATAATAATAAAATATATAATAATAATAATAGAATATATAATAATAATAATAATAATAATAATAATAATAGTAAAAGAGGTTTTGTTTTTGCAAAATTTAGGCTCAGGTTTGTATGGCGCATCGAATAGAAGATCGGGATTTGGTACGGCTGCAAACACGGAGCCGGTCGTGTCGCCACGCCAAGTACCAAACCCACCACTCTATTCGATTTGTTTTGCCTCAAATGCATACATTCATCATCGCCTTTTGCTTTAGGGACACAGGAACGGGACGGTTCAAGTGTAGTATCATGTTCAAAATCCCGAGGCCTCAATACATGCATGTGTATTTTTCAACGGCCATTAGCGTAGTATTTGTTCAAATCAGTTCAATATTCCATAATGGATAAAATTTATCCAAAATGGATCCCTGCACTCAGAAAATCCAATCAATGCATAAGCCAGTCCAATCGTGTAAACGGTTCAAACCAATAATTCAACCGGGTTAAACCACATGAATCAAGTAACGGGTCAAATGCAAACACCAGGTAATGGGTCAAGCAAACAGGAAACAGGTCAAGATTTTAACGAAGCAGCAGAATCACAAGCGGAGCAAAAGTCGAACACAAACAGTAGTAACACCAGCCGGTCAATAATCGAACGACGGCAGAAGATAACATCGGCAGTAACGAAGACCCAAAACGGAGGAACAACAGCCATTTAAATGACGTCACTTCAACCCCGATGCCTCCAATTGAATTCGATCAACAAACCACAAAGAACATAGTTAGGCAGTGATAGGAGATTTCCGGTGAGGTTCAATACCACCGTCGACATCAATGTTTTTGTCAATGATTCTCGTGAATCAGTAACTCCCAAAAGGCAGCAATCGCCGTTAAAATTTTCCGGCGAGGCGATGGCGACGAAAACCAGGCATGGAAGAAGAGGAGCGACCGCCGGCGAGGCTTGCCGGCGAGCCTCACGGCATCGCTGCCACTCTTTGTTTCAGGCCTTTCTTTTGTTATTTTAGACGCAGAGAACAAGGAAAATAAACCCCCGATCTCGAATTCCCCCTCTTTTCAGATCTGGGCTTCTTTTAAAAGAGCAATTGAGCCAAGAACCTTAAAAAGCTAGCATTTGGAAATAGATTTAATTGAAACTTGAAGGGCTGTTTGAGAAATCATTAAAGTTGAAGAGAGGGGCAACCACCCTTACAAGAACTCCCTCCTCTCGCTTTTTATCTTGTATGTGGGTATGGGTGTTTGTTATTAGTAATAGGAGAAGATGGGGTATTGTAGTGGTGGGATCGTGGAGAAGGTGAGGAGAATGGGTCCAAAAACTGTGGGGGGCTGATGATTTTGTGAGGGTGTAGGGTTTTTGTGAGTGTTTTCTTTTGTGAGAGAACATGTGATGAATCCATAAAGAGGGTTTTTGTGAGTGGGAAGATGAAAATAATTAGTGTGATGTGAGGGTGGGGGTAAAAAATGAGTGGGGGTGTGAGAGGCTAGGGTTATATATATATATATATATATATATATATATATATATATATATATATATATATATATATATATATATATATATATATATATATATATATATATATATATATATATATATATATATATATATATATGTATATGGGTAGAGGATTGCACAAATAGGCTAATGCTTGGGGGTGAGCGGATTTGGCCTCAATTTATAATTAATTAAAATTTTAAAACAAAGTAAATGGGTTGCACGGGTGGATTAAAATTTGAGGATTTTTGCAAATTTAGCACATTCTTTGAAATTTCAATTGAACCTCTCTTATTATCATTATTTTATTTAATTTCAAAATTAAACCTAAATTATAAAAATATTGCCATAATTAAATAATTTTTAAAAAATTCGGGACAAAATTGGGTGTCAACAGCTGCCCCTCTTTACCCGAAAAAGGATGAAAGAGTTTTCAGGGTAAAGAAGTTGACGAGAAACCAATTTTGTCACGACAAAGCCAAGTACTTTGATTCCAAGGACCAAAGTGCGAGGCTTATAGACATGGCCGAGCTCCGGTTTCTGAGTTGCCTACATATCTCGGGCTGAAAGAGAATCGGGCCATATGTAGTTCGACGCGATTTGAAAATCAAAGACGAGATAGTGACGACTACTCAAGCGCGGGAAAAGAGGCTTGTTATCACCCAAGTTATGAAAATGTGGTCGACGACACACCCATAAAGAGGGGTTTACACGGACATAACTTCCATTGCACCTCGATAACCGAGCCATCTTGTCTTCAATCTCAAACCTCAGATTCAGGGTTAACAAGAGACTTACCTCTAGGGTGGATGACTTACGGGTGCAATTCTTCAGATCTTCGTTGACGAGTCTAGCTCATATCAACGATTGCCCCGGTTCATCGCTAAGCAAAGTTTCATGTTCCAAACACTGCTGCGGTGCTGCTACAAATCCTGTAATAGTCTCAACAAGCGGTAAGCGTGCAACTGCTAATAAACTGTAATAATTGGAATAAGAAATAGATAAAGTGATAAAATTGTAAATGCGGGTTGCGGTATCATTGATGAGTTCTTCCTTCGATCAACTGACAAAGTACTCCGCCCGGAGAACCTCTAAGCTGACCCTTATTCTGAAACAGTAAAGCAAGACAATAAGTAAAGCAAGAACGAATTATAAAATGCAAGGCTTTCATAAGATAAGTTGACTAACGAGACATAATATCTCAAGTCGACTTGGCTAATCTATATCCTACGCAGGTAACATAACGTTCATTTATAATGCGAACGAGCCCAAAACATTCAATTGTAAGGTGAATGAGCCCAAAACGTTCGATTATAAGGCAAACGAGCCCAAAACGTTCAATATAAGGTGAACGAGCCTAAATTTGATAGCAGCCTTCAAAAAAAAGGTGCAAATTGGATTAATAAATGCAAGATAATGCAAAACAAATAAGCAAAGCTGGGTCCTGTTGCTTGTATCGATAGTGCTGCAAAGCGTTGAATGCCTTCAATTTCTGCAAACTTACAGTAAATGCGTTAGAAAACGAGTGAATAATAAAGAAAAATCTATAATGAAAAAAGAAGAAATAGATTTGCGCTGCATATGCGACAAGGCGAATAATCTTTGAGAAACGGATGGTTGACAGTAGGAACAATAACAAAAGAGCCTCCAATTGTCTATGATAGGCTTCAGAATAATGCCTCCAATTACTTATGGTAGGCTTCAAATGATAATGATGTCCTCGCTTGCTCACGATAGACTTGATAATAAGACATCCGATTACTTACGGTAGGATCAATAACAAAAGAGCTTTCAATTGGTTATGATATGCTTCAAAATAATGCCTCCAATTGCTTATGGTAGGCTTCAATGCTAATGAAGTCTTCGCTTGCTCACGATAGACTTGATAATAAACCCCCTCGATTGCTTACGGTAGGATCAATAATAAAAGAGCCTTCAATTTCTTATGATAGGCTTCAAAATAAGGCCTCCAATTGCTTATGGTAGGCTTCAAATGCTAATGAAGTCTTCGCTTGCTCACGATAGACTTGATAATAAGACCCCCCCGATTGCTTACGGTAGGATCAATAATAAAAGAGCCTTCACTTGCATATGATAGGCTTCAGAATAAGGCCTCCAATTGCTTATGGTAGGCTTCAATGCCAATGAAGTCTTCGCTTGCTCACGTAGACTCATAATAAGGCCCCCGATTGCTTACGGTAGGCATGACGTAATTTGTAAATGCAAGCTGTAATATCTTTGATAAATTGTCTTCCCATCCTCTGGCGAAGCAATAAAGCAAGTGCGAAGACATAATGCAAAGCATTTTCAACAATCTTGATAAATCAACTGGCAAGCCGGTCGGGCATGAAGCAAGAAGGGTCTTGGGTTTGATTGTCGAACAAATCAGCTGGCGAACCGGTCCGGCACGAAGCAAGGAGGGTCTCGGGACTGACCTGTTAACCTTAAAAGTAAAACAAGACGTAATACAAAGAAAATGCGAAGGCGTAATTTAAAGCGAGTGCAAAGAAATTTGGACAATCTTGACAAATCAACTGGCAAATCGGTCGGGCACACATCAAGGAGGGTCTTGGGGTTGATTGTCGAACAAATCAGCTGGCGAACCGGTCCGGCACAGAGCAAGGAGGGTCTCGGGGCTGACCTGTTAAACTAAAAGTAAAGCAAGTCATAATATAAAGCAAGTGCAAATACATAATTGAAAGCAAGTGCAAAGCAATTTAGCGTAAAATGTAAAGCAACGCCAAAGCGATTTAGCAAATCAACAGGCGTGAAAGTCCAACAAGAGAGAAGTCCCGCCTGATGGTCAACCTGAAACAAAGCGATGCCCTATTTGCTTAGTTTTGAAAACACGAAACAAGCCTCGGCTTTGTCGAACATTAGGAATGAAAGTCATAGAGGTAGAAATGCTGCCAGTTCGGCAATAGCTCATGACAAAACATAATGCTTTAAGTCATGAAAAGGGATTGCGACACAATCTGCAAGGCAACTTTGAATGCGAGTTCAATAAACTGTTCATCCATAATGTGAATGATCCTTTCATTGCAAGCTTTCATGTTCCTGCTCTCAAAGAAAAATTGTTAGCTTTGGGGAGGAAAGGGGAAGCGTTTGATTTGTGCAGACTTCATTCTGATATTGCTGCTTTTGCTGTTTCCTCGTCTTCATTGGACTTGGATTTGCAAATTGCTTTCAGAAACTTGGCTCATGAACTCAAATAGCATAGACTTTGAAAAATAGAGGCAAGATAAAATATTTTAATGCGGATGGAAATGAAGTCAAAGATGCATTTTGAAAATTTGCCTTGACTTAAACTTGTAATATATTTTAAAACAAACTGAACGTCCTTTGTCTTATACTTTGCACTGTTTGCTTAACCAATTTCAAAATTCTTGCCAACTCATCTTTAATACCCAACGCCGCTTCTTGCAAAATTTTGCCCCTGTTATTATCTTCCACATCTCTAACTCATTTTGCAAAAATTGCCCCAGTTGTCCTTCTTGGGGGAAAATAATAACTTAAATACTAAAGGGCCGAGCCCGATGGGGGAGCCTACGTATCCCTCCTTGGGAATCAGACCATGCGTAGTTCTGCATCACTTCTTCAGTGCCATACACCAACAAACAAAAGCTGCCCCAGTTGAAGTTCTAACAGATAGTGCGATATCCAAAGAGCACAGACAGTAACTTTCCAGTGCGTCAATTTAAATTGTTCAGTTGTTTTGCATTACGTTACAAGCAAAGCTTTGGCAGGTTTATCAATTTTAATTTTGAAACAGAAACAAATGCAAGCGTAAATAATATAATAAGAATGTGATGCATTTTATTTCCACTCTCATAAATTCAAAATGTATTGATTTAGATTAACATAAGCTTTAAAGTATAATGCAATTCAGGACCTCAATCTGAATTAAAATTGAAAATAATGCTACTAAGTTCAATTGCCAAGTTATTTCAAACAATGCCGTTAGCTTTTGGTGCTGCATCATTCACGAGCTAGAGCATCTACCATCAATCAGATCTCGTAACCTTTGCATGGTGAATGATCAACCACTTCACAAATCCAACATTTGCTAAAGAAATAAACAAAACCTAAGAAACCTCTCAAAGGGTAACTAAGATAGTGTGCATGTCATTCATAGGATTGCATACAAGCAAGCAACACCTAGTATTTAACGCATTTTGAGCAAATAAAGCAAAGAAAGCAATTAACATGTGACAATCACAAGTATTTAACACAACTCATGCTCTCCACAGAATCTGCACAAAATTCTGAACCCAAATGCCTAAAACCCGAAACAATCCTCCATAGCTTTTGCAAACATCCACACTCCTCCAAGCACAATTCCCAATTGTTTTACAACATCCAGGGAGAAATTTGCAACTGCCTCCACAATACCAAACTGCAAATCACGAAAGGCGCCAATTGGCCTTTCAAAACAAAACCTCACTGGTCCTCGACTTTGGACAAGCCTCTCAGCTTCCTAGGTTTTGCAAGGCTCACAGACCTTGTTCATAGGGCTCCTCACTGGTCCTCGGCTTTAATCAAGCCTCTCAATTTCCTAGGCAGACAAGACCGCACTGGTCTTCAAGGAGGGACCCCACTTGTCATTCAAAGACACAGGGGCTTCGCTCTCCTAGTATGCGACAATCATACTTTAATTTTTACAAAGTTGCAGCTGGATAATCAACATAGGCCTGCACACACGCAAAGCCATTCACGAGAGGGACCCCACTGATCCTTTTAAAGACACCAGGGGCTTCGCCTCTTAGATCTCACTACACCAAGCCATCTCCAAAACACAAACCAACCAAATCTGCCGAACTTTCCCCCAAACTAAGGTGTATATGCATGCATGACCTGATCTCCTCTAAGAGTGGACTAACGGTTGAGGCTGAATCGACCTATGCGGGATAGACCTGGCCTCACAACGCAGTAGAACTGGCCATGACAAATCCAGGCAGTCTCAATATCCCGAACTAACTTTTGGTGACACGAAAGAAGTTTCAAAGAGTGAGGTAAGGGCAATGCCCTTCCTGCATAACTACCCGTCAAGCGGGTATCCCGTGATGAAATCGAGGAGGTGAAAGAGAATTGACAGGCTCCATGAGGGAGGAAATATGAACGGAATGCATATTATGCACAAATTAATACAATACATGCTTTATAAGGCAAACCAAACAAACAGATATAAAAGAAGCAAATAAATTAGGAATGCTAGTTGCAAACAATTGGAAACCTTTATGGTCAAAACCTTTATTGCTCCCCAGCGGAGTCGCCATGCTGTTGAACCCCAAAAATTAACCCCGAAAGGCTAAATTCCGGAATATCGACAGGATGGACTAACTCTTTTGGAGTTTTGGAGTCGCCACCCAATTTAAGGAAAACAGGGAACCAAATTAGCAAATGCGTGCAAAAACTCCGTTTTTATAAAAAGGACGGTCTTTCTTTCAGAGATTCTAAAGGTAAGAGGTTTTATTCATTTCGGAAGAAGGTTTTTAAGGCACTTCCGAAATTTTGTTAAAAACGGTTAATCCGACAGGTTTCCAAATATTTACAAATGTGCTTTTCTTTCAAAAGAATTATTTAAAAATAGTAATAATAATAAGAATAATTAATCAAATAAAAGCTTATTTTTGCAAAATATTCTTTTACTTGCACGCATTTGCTAAGACGGCCCCAATTTTGCAATAAATTAAATAATGACTTCACAATAAAAGGCAATGAACATAAAGTAAAACAATATACAAACAATCAAATATTATTGATAAATAAAATATTCTACACATTTATTTGCATAAATATCTCTAAGGAAAGAAATGCAAAGTTAAAGATAAAACCCGAGAAAATGATCAACTCACGGGAGCCTTGGATTTTTTAAAATTCCTAAGTCTTATTTTGGGTGCTTGAGTCCAAGTCAATCCGAACGACTCCAATGCAACGGACTATCTCCATTTGTAAGTTAGCCAAAAGCGTTCCCGAGTTGTTCGTGCCAAGTTGCACCTCGCAATAAAATGAGAATTAAGCTGGATTAGTACGATAATAAAGTGTAATAATTAATGATATATAATAATAATATATTGATAATAATAAAAATAATAAAATATATAATAATAATAATAATAATAATAATAATAATAATAATAATAATAATAATAATGATAATAATAATAATAATAGTAAAAGTGGTTTTGTTTTTGCAAAATTTAGGCTCAGGTTTGTATGGCGCATCGAATAGAAGATCGGCATTTGGTACGGCTGCAAACACGGAGCCGGTCGTGTCGCCACGCCAAGTACCAAACCCACCACTCTATTCGATTTGTTTTGCCTCAAATGCATACATTCATCATCGCCTTTTGCTTTAGGGACACGGGAACGGGACGGTTCAAGTGTAGTATCATGTTCAAAATCCCGAGGCCTCAATACATGCATGTGTATTTTTCAACGGCCATTAGCGTAGTATTTGTTCAAATCAGTTCAATATTCCATAATGGATAAAATTTATCCAAAATGGATCCCTGCACTCAAAAAATCCAGTCAATGCATAAGCCAGTCCAATCGTGTAAACGGTTCAAACCAATAATTCAACCGGGTTAAACCACATGAATCAAGTAACGGGTCAAATGCAAACACCAGGTAATGGGTCAAGCAAACAGGAAACGGGTCAAGATTTTAACGAAGCATCGGAATCACAAGCGGAGCAAAAGTCGAACACAAACAGTAGTAACACCAGCCGGTAAATAATTGAACGACGGCAGAAGATAACATCGGCAGTAACGAAGACCCAAAACGGAGGAGCAACAGCCATTTAAATGACGTCACTTCAACCCCGATTCCTCCAATTGAATTCGATCAACAAACCACAAAGAACATAGTTAGGCAGTGATAGGAGATTTCCGGTGAGGTTCAATACCACCGTCGACATCAATGTTTTTGTCAATGATTCTCGTGAATCAGTAACTCCCAAAAGGCAGCAGTCGCCGTTAAAATTTTCCGGCGAGGCGATGGCGACGACAACCAGGCATGGAAGAAGAGGAGCGACCGCCGCGAGGCTTGCCGGCGAGCCTCACGGCATCGCTGCCACTCTTTATTTCAGGCCTTTCTTTTTTTATTGTAGACGCAGAGAACAAGGAAAATAAACCCCTGATCTCGAATTCCCCCTCTTTTCAGATCTGGGCTTCTTTTAAAGGAGCAATTGAGCCAAGAACCTTAAAAAGCTAGCATTTGGAAATAGATTTAATTGAAACTTGAAGGCTATTTGAGAAATCATTAAAGTTGAAGAGAGGGGAAACCACCCTTACAAGAACTCCCTCCTCTCGCTTTTTATCTTGTATGTGGGTATGGGTGTTTGTTATTAGTAATAGGAGAAGATGGGGTATTGTAGTGGTGGGATCTTGGAGAAGGTGAGGAGGATAGGTCCAAAAATCGTGGGGGGCTGATGATTTTGTGAGGGTGTAGGGTTTTTGTGAGTGTTTTCTTTTATGAGAGAACATGTGATGAATCCATAAAGAGGGTTTTTTGTGAGTGGGAAGATGAAAATCATTAGTGTGATGTGAGGGTGGGGGTAAAAAATGAGTGGGGGTGTGAGAGGCTAGGGTTATAGATAAAGATATATATATATATATATGGGTAGAGGATTGCACAAATAGGCTAATGCTTGGGGGTGAGCGGATTTGGCCTCAATTTATAATTAATTAAAATTTTAAAACAAAGTAAATGGGTTGCACGGGTGGATTAAAATTTGAGGATTTTTGCAAATTTAGCACATTCTTTGAAATTTCAATTGAAACTCTCTTATTATCATTATTTTATTTAATTTCAAAATTAAACCTAAATTATAAAAATATTGCCATAATTAAATAATTTTAAAAAAATTCGGGACAAAATTGGGTGTCAACAGCTGCCCCTCTTTACCCGAAAAAGGATGAAAGAGTTTTCAGGGTAAAGAAGTTGACGAGAAACCAATTTTGTCACGACAAAGCCAAGTATTTTGATTTCAAGGACCAAAGTGCGAGGCTTATAGACATGGCCGAGCTCCGGTTTTCGAGTTGCCTACATATCTCGGGCTGAAAGAGAATCGGGCCATATGTAGTTCGACGCGATTTGAAAATCAAAGACGAGATAGTGACGACTACTCAAGCGCGGGAAAAGAGGCTTGTAATCACCCAAGTTATGAAAATGTGGTCGACGACACACCCATAAAGAGGGGTTTACACGGACATAACTTCCATTGCACCTCAATAACCGAGCCATCTTGTCTTCAATCTCAAACCTCAGATTCATGGTTAACAAGAGACTTACCTCTAGGGTGGATGACTTACGGGTGCAATTCTTCAGATCTTTGTTGACGAGTCTAGCTCATATCAACGATTGCCCCGGTTCATCGCTGAGCAAAGTTCCATGTTCCAAACGCTGCTGCGGTGCTGCTACAAATCCTGTAATAGTCTCAACAAGCGGTAAGCGTGCAACTGCTAATAAACTGTAATAATTGGAATAAGAAATAGATAAAGTGATAAAATTGTAAATGCGGGTTGCGGTATCATTGATGAGTTCTTCCTTCGATCAACTGACAAAGTACTCCGCCCGGAGAACCTCTAAGCTGACCCTTATTCTGAAACAGTAAAGCAAGACAATAAGTAAAGCAAGAACGAATTATAAAGCAAGACTTTCATAAGATAAGTTGACTAACGAGATATAATATCTCAAGTCGACTTGGCTAATCTATATCCTACGCAGGTAACATAACGTTCATTTATAACGCGAACGAGCCCAAAACATTCAATTGTAAGGTGAATGAGCCCAAAACGTTCGATTATAAGGCGAACGAGCCCAAAACGTTCAATATAAGGTGAACGAGCCTAAATTTGATAGCAGCCTTCAAAAAAAAGGTGCAAATTGGATTAATAAATGCAAGATAATGCAAAACAAATAAGAAAAGCTGGGTCCTGTTGCTTGTATCGATAGTGCTGCAAAGCGTTGAATGCCTTCAATTTCTGCAAACTTACAGTAAATGCGTTAGAAAACGAGTGAATAATAAAGAAAAAGCTATAATGAAAAAAGAATAAATAGATTTGCGCTGCATATGCGACAAGGCGAATAATCTTTGAGAAACGGATGGTTGACAGTAGGAACAATAACAAAAGAGCCTCCAATTGTCTATGATAGGCTTCAGAATAATGCCTCCAATTGCTTATGGTAGGCTTCAAATGATAATGATGTCCTCGCTTGCTCACGATAGACTTGATAATAAGACCTCTGATTGCTTACGGTAGGATCAATAACAAAAGAGCTTTCAATTGGTTATGATATGCTTCAAAATAATGCCTCCAATTGCTTATGGTAGGCTTCAATGCTAGTGAAGTCTTCGCTTGCTCACGATAGACTTGATAATAAAACCCCCCCGATTGCTTACGGTAGGATCAATAATAAAAAAGCCTTCAATTGCTTATGATAGGCTTCAGAATAAGGCCTCCAATTGCTTATGGTAGGCTTCAAATGCTAATGAAGTCTTCGCTTGCTCACGATAGACTTGATAATAAGACCCCCCCGATTGCTTACAGTAGGATCAATAATAAAAGAGCCTTCACTTGCTTATGATAGGCTTCAGAATAAGGCCTCCAATTGCTTATGGTAGGCTTCAATGCCAATGAAGTCTTCACTTGCTCACGATAGACTTGATAATAAGATCCCGCTTACGGTAGGATCAATAATAAAAGAGCCTTCAATTGCTTATGATAGGCTTCAGAATAAGGCCTCCAATTGCTTATGGTAGGCTTCAATGCAAATGAAGTCTTCGCTTGCTCACGTAGACTCATAATAAGGCCCCCGATTGCTTACGGTAGGCATGACGTAATTTGTAAATGCAAGCTGCAATATCTTTGATAAATTGTCTTCCCATCCACTGGCGAAGCAGTAAAGCAAGTGCGAAGACATAATGCAAAGCAGTTTCAACAATCTTGACAAATCAACTGGCAAGCCGGTCGGGCATGAAGCAAGGAGGGTCTTGGGGTTGATTGTCGAACAAATCAGCTGGCGAACTGGTCCGGGATGAAGCAAGAAGGGTCTCGGGACTGACCTGTTAACCTGAAAAGTAAAACAAGACGTAATACAAAGAAAATGCGAAGGCGTAATTTAAAGCGAGTGCAAAGCAATTTGGACAATCTTGACAAATCAACTGGCAAGCCGGTCGGGCACACAGCAAGGAGGGTCTTGGGGTTGATTGTCGAACAAATCAGCTGGCGAACCGGTCCGGCACAGAGCAAGGAGGGTCTCGGGGCTGACCTGTTAAACTAAAAGTAAAGCAAGTCATAATATAAAGCATGTGCAAATGCATAATTGAAAGCAACTGCAAAGCAATTTAGCGTGAAATGTAAAGCAACGCCAAAGCGATTTAGCAAATCAACAGGCGTGAAAGTCCAACAAGAGAGAAGTCCCGCCTGATGGTCAACCTGAAACAAAGCGATGCCCTATTTGCTTAGTTTTGAAAACACGAAACAAGCCTCGGCTTTGTCGAACATTAGGAATGAAAGTCATAGAGGTAGAAATGTTGCCAGTTCGGCAATAGCTCATAACAAAGCATAATGCTTTAAGTCATGAAAAGGGATTGCGACACAATCTGCAAGGCAACTTTGAATGCGAGTTCAATAAACTGTTCATCCATAATGTGAATGATCCTTTCATTGCAAGCTTTCATGTTCCTGCTCTCAAAGAAAAATTGTTAGCTTTGGGGAGGAAAGGGGAAGCGTTTGATTTGTGCAGACTTCATTCTGATATTGCTGCTTCTGTTGTTTCCTCGTCTTTATTGGACTTGGATTTGCAAATTGCTTTCAGAAAATTGGCTCATGAACTCAAATAGCATAGACTTTGAAAAATAGAGGCAAGATAAAATATTTTAATGCGGATGGAAATGAAGTCAAAGATGCATTTTGAAAATTTGCCTTGACTTAAACTTGTAATATATTTTAAAACAAACTGAACGTCCTTTGTCTTAGACTTTGCACTGTTTGCTTAACCAATTTCAAAATTCATGCCAACTCATCTTTAATACCCAACGCCGCTTCTTGCAAAATTTTGCCCTGTTATTATGTTCCGCATCTCTAACTCATTTTGCAAAAATTGCCCCAGTTGTCCTTCTTGGGGGAAAATAATAACTTAAATACTAAAGGGTCGAGCCCGATGGGGGAGCCTACGTATCCCTCCTTGGGAATCAGACCATGCGTAGTTCTGCATCACTTCTTCAGTGCCATACACCAACAAACAAAAGCTGCCCCAGTTGAAGTTCTAACAGATAGTGCGATATCCAAAGAGCACAGACAGTAACTTTCCAGTGCGTCGATTTAAATTGTTCAGTTGTTTTGCCATACGTTACAAGCAAAGCTTCGGCAGGTTTATCAATTTTAATTTTGAAACAGAAACAAATGCAAGCGTAAATAATATAATAAGAATGTGATGAATTTTATTTCCACTCTCATAAATTCAAAATGAATTGATTCAGATTAACATAAGCTTTAAAGTACAATGAAATTCAGGACCTCAATCTGAATTAAAATTGAAAATAATGCCACTAAGTTCATTTGCCTTGTCTTTCAAACAATGCTGTTAGCTTTTGGTGCTGCATCATTCACGAGCTAGAGCATCTACCATCAATCAGATCTCGTAACCTTTGCATGGTGAATGGTCAACCATTTCACAAATCCAACATTTGCTAAAGAAATAAACAAAACCTAAGAAACCTTTCAAATGGTAACTAAGATAGTGTGCATGTCATTCATAGGATTGCATACAAGCAAGCAACACCTAGTATTTAACGCATTTTGAGCAAATAAAGCAAAGAAAGCAATTAACATGTGACAATCACAAGTATTTAACACAACTCATGCTCTCCACAGAATCTGCACAAAATTCTGAACCCAAATGCCTAAAACCCGAAACAATCCTCCATAGCTTTTGCAAACATCCACACTCCTCCAAGCACAATTCCCAATTGTTTTACAACATCCAGGGAGAAATTTGCAACTGCCTCCACAATACCAAACTGCAAATCACGAAAGGCGCCAATTGGCCTTTCAAAACAAAACCTCACTGGTCCTCGACTTTGGACAAGCCTCTCAGCTTCCTAGGTTTTGCAAGGCTCACAGACCTTGTTCATAGGGCTCCTCACTGGTCCTCGGCTTTAATCAAGCCTCTCAATTTCCTAGGCAG
This sequence comes from Petunia x hybrida, assembly GCA_037355625.1. NCBI lineage: Eukaryota > Viridiplantae > Streptophyta > Magnoliopsida > Solanales > Solanaceae > Petunia > Petunia x hybrida. The sequence goes on along the minus strand of JBBBVM010000403.1, from coordinate 83,983 downwards.
CCAAGACCGCACTGGTCTTCAAGGAGGGACCCCACTTGTCATTCAAAGACACAGGGGCTTCGCTCTCCTAGTATGCGACAAGCATACTTCAATTTTTACAAAGTTGAAGCTGGATAATCAACATAGGCCTGCACACACGCAAAGCCATTCACAAGAGGGACCCCACTGATCCTTTTAAAGACACCAGGGGCTTCGCCTCTTAGATCTCACTACACCAAGCCATCTCCAAAACACAAACCAACCAAATCTGCCGAACTTTCCCCCAAACTAAGGTGTATATGCATGCATGACCTAATCTCCTTCTAAGAGTGGGCTAACAGTTGAGGCTGAATCGACCTATGCTGGATAGACCTGGCCTCACAACGCAGTAGAACTGGCCATGACAAAACCAGGCAATCTCAATATCCGGAACTAACTTTTGGTGACACGAAAGAAGTTTCAAAGAGTGAGGTAAGGGCAATGCCCTTCCTGCATAACTACCCGTCAAGCGGGTACCCCGTGATGAAATCGAGGAGGTGAAAGAGAATTGACAGGCTCCATGAGGGAGGAAATATGAACGGAATGCAGATTGTGCACAAATTAATACAATACATGCTTTATAAGGCAAACCAAACAAACAGATATAAAAGAAGCAAATAAATTAGGAATGCTAGTTGCAAACAATTGGAAACCTTTATGTTCAAAACCTTTATTGCTCCCCAGTGGAGTCGCCATGCTGTTGAACCCCAAAAATTAACCCCGAAAGGCTAAATTCCGGAATATCGACATGATGGACTAACTCTTTTTGGAGTTTTGGAGTCGCCACCCAATTTAAGGAAAACAGGGAACCAAATTAGCAAATGCGTGCAAAAACTCCGTTTTTATAAAAAGGACGATCTTTCTTTCAGAGATTCTAAAGGTAAGAGGTTTTATTAATTTCGGAAGAAGGTTTTTAAGGCACTTCCGAAATTTCGTTAAAAACGGTTAATCCGACAGGTTTCCAAATATTTACAAATGTGCTTTTCTTTCAAAAGAATTATTTTAAAATAGTAATAATAATAATAAGAATAATTAATCGAATAAAAGCTTATTTTTGCAAAATATTCTTTTACTTGTACGCATTTGCTAAGACGGCCCCAATTTTGCAATAAATTAAATAATGACTTCACAATAAAAGACAATGAACATAAAGTAAAATAATATACAAACAATCAAATATTATTGATAAATAAAATATTCTAGACATTTATTTGCATAAATATCTCTAAGGAAAGAAATGCAAAGTTAAAGATAAAACCCGAGAAAATGATCAACTCACGGGAGCCTTGGATTTTCTAAAATTCCTAAGTCTTATTTTGGGTGCTTGAGTCCAAGCCAATCCAAACGACTCCAATGCAACGGACTATCCCCATTTGTAAGTTAGCCAAAAGCGTTCCCGAGTTGTTCGTGCAAAGTTGCAACTCGCAATAAAATGAGAATTAAGCTGGATTAGTACGATAATAAAGTGTAATAATTAATGAAATATAATAATAATAATATAATGATAATAATAATAATAATAAAATATATAATAATAATAATAATAATAATAATAAAAGGGGTTTTGTTTTTGTAAAATTTAGGCTCAGGTTTGTATAGCGCATCGAATAGAAGATCGGGATTTGGTACGACTGCAAACACGGAGCCGGTCGTGTCGCCACGCCAAGTACCAAACCCACCACTCTATTCGATTTGTTTTGCCTCAAATGCATACATTCATCATCGCCTTTTGCTTTAGGGACACGGGAACGGGACGGTTCAAGTGTAGTATCATGTTCAAAATCCCGAGGCCTCAATACATGCATGTGTATTTTTCATCGGCCATTAGCGTAGTATTTGTTCAAATCAGTTCAATATTCCATAATGGATAAAATTTATCCAAAATGGATCCCTGCACTCTGAAAATCCAATCAATGCATAAGCCAGTCCAATCGTGTAAATGGTTCAAACCAATAATTCAACCGGGTTAAACCACATGAATCAAGTAACAGGTCAAATGCAAACACCAGGTAATGGGTCAAGCAAACAGGAAACGGGTCAAGATTTTAACGAAGCAGCAGAATCACAAGCGGAGCAAAAGTCGAACACAAACAGTAGTAACACCAGCCGGTCAATAATCGAACGACGGCAGAAGATAACATCGGTAGTAACGAAGACCCAAAACGGAGGAGCAACAGCCATTTAAATGACGTCACTTCAACCCCGATGCCTCCAATTGAATTCGATCAACAAACCACAAAGAACATAGTTAGGCAGTGATAGGAGATTTCCGGTGAGGTTCAATACCACCGTCGACATCAATGTTTTTGTCAATGATTCTCGTGAATCAGTAACTCCCAAAAGGCAGCAGTCGCCGTTAAAATTTTCCAGCGAGGCGATGGCGACGACAACCAGGCATGGAAGAAGAGGAGCGACCGCCGCGAGGCTTGCCGGCGAGCCTCACGGCATCGCTGCCACTCTTTATTTCAGGCCTTTCTTTTTTTATTGTAGACGCAGAGAACAAGGAAAATAAACCCCTGATCTCGAATTCCCCCTCTTTTCAGATCTGGGCTTCTTTTAAAGGAGCAACTGAGCCAAGAACCTTAAAAAGCTAGCATTTGGAAATAGATTTAATTGAAACTTGAAGGGCTGTTTGAGAAATCATTAAAGTTGAAGAGAGGGGCAACCACCCTTACAAGAACTCCCTCCTCTCGCTTTTTATCTTGTATGTGGGTATGGGTGTTTGTTATTAGTAATAGGAGAAGATGGGGTATTGTAGTGGTGGGATCTTGGAGAAGGTGAGGAGGATGGGTCCAAAAATCGTGGGGGGCTGATGATTTTGTGAGGGTGTAGGGTTTTTGTGAGTGTTTTCTTTTGTGAGAGAAAATGTGATGAATCCATAAAGAGGGTTTTTTGTGAGTGGGAAGATGAAAATCATTAGTGTGATGTGAGGGTGGGGATAAAAAATGAGTGAGGGTGTGAAAGGCTAGGGTTATATATATATATGGGTAGAGGATTGCACAAATAGGCTAATGCTTGGGGGTGAGCGGATTTGGCTTCAATTTATAATTAATTAAAATTTTAAACAAAGTAAATGGGTTGCACGGGTGGATTAAAATTGGAGGATTTTTTCAAATTTAGCACATTCTTTGAAATTTCAATTGAACCTCTCTTATTATCATTATTTTATTTAATTTCTAAATTAAACCTAAATTATAAAAATATTGCCATAATTTAATAATTTTGAAAAAATTCGGGACAAAATTGGGTGTCAACAATCCAAGTGCATTATTTTGCTTATTTTGATGTTCAAACCCTTCTATCTTTAATTCAATGAAAAGCGAGATCTTTTTCTCGTCTCGACATTATTTCTCTTATTTTCTTTCTTGGTCTTGTTTCCTTTGTTTTCTGTTTTATGTTTTGTCGACCTTAATAACATGGCATGCGTGAGGCATTTTCGTCTTGATTTAAACACGCGCTCTAGCATTGTGAGCTATCTGAGTAGTAAAGAGGGATAAAAGAGGGAGCAAAATAAGTTGAAAATTAATCAGTAGTCATCCGATAAGGGAGATCAGTGAGAAGTTCAAAATCGTGCACGGTCGCTTCGACCGAATTTGTAATACCAATTTTGAGAACCATCATTGAAGCAGAAGTCGAGGACACGTGTGGAACAGCCCAGGTCAATTGATTGAATCATTACTTGTGCGAGGCATTCTCGGATCGGGATGACGAACGGCTTTCGTTTCTTCTACCCAAATACTATATCCTTTTGTCAGTCCTTTTTAGCCTTGTTCTGTGTTTTCTTTGGCCTACCCTCCATTGGAATCAATTTGATGTGATTAAAGAAAAGAAAAAAAAGGAAAAAAGAAACAAAAACAACAAAAATCTACCTCAGTAGTAGAGCTACGTCTGACCTGATTCCTCTCAAAAGAATACGTAGGCAACCATTTGGGTGCGGTCATAACAGGGGAAAGTTCATTTTTCCCCTATCTCATATTGACGCAAAACTTGCCTCCAAGTTTGCGGCCAATATCAACAACAAAAATTTTGTTCCCCATTCTATGGTAAACTGGGGCAGAAGTTTGTTTTTATTTTATTTTTTATAAAATAAAATAAAAACAAACTTCTATTTTATCATACCATTTATTCGTCTGTTTCATGAGATGTTTGGTATATCAGTCTCGAAGTCGAGGAAAAAACTCAAAGCGCCCAGTTTATCCTAAACTGGAGCAGAAGTTTAAGTTTATTTATAAAAGTAAAGGAGAAAGTACATTCCTTTTGCTTTCTTTGTGTTCATCTCGGGGGGAAAGTCTCAATATCCCTTCTGTTTGCATATCAGAAAATTCAAAAGATAATTCCTCGATTTTTCAATAAATGAGAGCCTCAGTTATTTATTATTTTAAAAGAAATAATTCCAAGGGTTGTAATATTTTACCAAGTCATTTCATGAGATGCTTTCATACCGCTCTTCAAATCAAAAAAAAAAAAGAGAGAGAAAAGAAAAAAAGGAATCCCCGATTTGCCTAAACTGGGGAAAAAGTTTGGTTTATTTTTCAAAAGCGGTGAATTCAAAACTTGTAATGCTCATTCTAGTCGTCTCATGAGATGTTTTGAGCTTTTATGTTGAATCCTTTTCTTTATAGCCTAACCAAATCCAACATTACATTCCAAATAAAGACCCTTCTGACCGATCATTGAGAATGTCAAGCCGAGTAGGGTATCAAGGGATAAGTTCTACGCTGTAAAGTCGCATTCTTATAAGCTGACAATCGCACTTGGGAGCTGGGAGCATCAAGGTCATTAAAAGAGAAATTCTCCGGGGAATCAAGATAAAGGCCAAAATTGAAGAACGAAAGAAAAGATGGGGTCGATTAGCAAGGAAAGATAGGAGATCGATGAGGAAAGAGCGAAAAAATGACAGAAATTTTTTTTAAAAAAATTGAAGTCTTATCGGTGAAACCCTGAAAAGGCGCTGCAAGACAATAGTGAGTAAAAGAACAAAGAGAGAGGCTAGTCGGTGAAAACCCGAAAGGGCAGTGCTAGTCGAACGAGGGTCGTTATATTTGCCATCAAGCAAGATTGGAAAAATGGGAGCAAAATCAGGGATAGACTATGTGAGCGGATTAAGAGTTGATTCCACATACATGTCATGTTTAATAAGGTCGTCGTTTCACTTTTTGATAAGTTTCTTCTTTTCTGGAGGCGTCTTTGTTCAATGTCTCCTCTTAAAATTCATCGCTAATCGCTTCACCTTTCATTTTATTTATCTCATTTCTTTCCTAGCAATAGAAAGATTTGCAAAACTCATTTACAAGTTTCGTAGTTGTACTAGAGTAAGTCAGGACCGACCTTGATAATTGGAGCCCAATGTTGCATATCGGCGCAAAGAATGACATACCAAGGATTGTACCATGAAGAGATTGACAGAGAATGCGCAGATTGAAAGATGCAGTTTCCAGTCTTCAGTCAAAGCCCGTCAAAGCGGAAATTTCATTCAGTGCAAAGCCCGTCAAAGCGTCAATTTCAGCATTCAAGTCAAAGCCCGCTAAAGCGGCAACTTCACTTTTCAAGTCAAAGCCCGTCAAAGCGGAAATTTCATTCAGTTCAAAGCCCGTCAAAGCGGAAATTTCAGCATTCAAGTCAAAGCCCGTTAAAGCAGAAATGTCAATTTTCAAGTAAATCGCCGCTCCGTCAAAGCGGTGATTTCAAAGCCAGTCAAAGCGGCATTTTCAGCATTCAAGCCAAAGCCCGTCAAAGCGGCAATTTCAGTTTTCACGTCAAGCCCGTCAAAGCGGCAATTTCAAATCCCGTCAAAGCGGCAATTTCAACTTTCAAGTCAAAGCCCGCCCGAGCGGCAATTTCAATTTTCAAGTCAAAGCCCGTCAAAGCGGCAATTTCAATTTTCAAGTCAAAGCCCGTCAAAGCGGCAATTTCAACTTTCAACTCAAAGCCCGCCCGAGCGGCAATTTCATCTTTCAAGTCAAAGCCCGTCAAAGCGGCATTTTCAACTTTCAAGTCAAAAGCCCACCCAAGTGGCAATTCCTACTTTCAAGTCAAAAGCCCGTCAAAGCGGCAATTTCAACTTTCAAGTCAAATCCCGTCAAGGCGGCAATTTCAGCATTAAAGTCAAAATCCGTCAAATCGGCAATTTCAACTTTCAAGTTAAAGCCCGCCCGAGCGGCAATTTCAAGTTTCAAGACCCACTGGATTAGTTGGAGCTTCAGACCAGTTCATCAGCTTCTGGAGAATGAGGGAGTAGTTTTGAGAAGTCGGGGCACCCACCTGGAGAATGAGGGGGTAATTCCGAGAAAGTCGAGGCACCCACCTAGAGAATGAGGGAGTAGCTTTGAGAAAGTCGAGGCACCCACCTGGAGAATGAGGGAGTAGTTTGAGAAGTCGAGGCACCCACCTGGAGAATGAGGGAGTAGTTTAGAGAAAGTCGAGGCACCCACCTGGAGAATGAGGGAGTAATTTGGAAAGTCGAGGCACCCACCTGGAGAATGAGGGAGTAGTTTAGAGAAAGTCGAGGCACCCACCTAGAGAATGAGGGAGTAGTTTAGAGAAAGTCGAGGCACCCACCTGGAGAATGAGGGAGTAATTTGGAAAGTCGAGTCACCCACCTGAAGAACGGGGGAATACATTTGAAGAAGTCCAGGCGCCCACCTGAAGAACGGGGGAATATATTTGAAGAAGTCCAGGCTCCCACATGAAGAACGAGGGAATCCATTTCTATAAAGAGGAAAGGTCCACCTGAACCAAGATTGGTGGCTTTTATTTTCTACAAGAGCAAGACCCACATAAACCAAGATCGATGGTTTTATTTTCAGCAATTGAGGAGGACAAGAACCAAGAGGCACATTCTCGGGAAGCATGAAGACTTAGAGTAGGAGTTGTAATTTTACATTTCAAATGTCGTATTTTTATTTTTCCTTTGTAAAGCAGTGACCACCAGCTAGCAACCAGGAACAAGTGACCAGCAACAACAACTCCTCTAGTGTGTCAAAAGTGTCTTGTGTTAGTTCGGGTAAGTCTTGGAGCGTCGAGTCAGTCCCAATAAGTTCTGAAAGTGTCTAAAGTTAGTCTGTGTATGTCTAGAGAGTACTTAGTGTTAGTCTAGAAGAGTCCAGTGTCTGTCTAAAAGCGGTAGTCCCAGCTATCGCACGGAAGGAACTACACTGATCTGATTCCTTAGTCCGGGGATATGTAGGTAGCCTTGTTCTTGGTTGAAACCAAAATTCAAGGTACGATCACCATTTTGCAAAGCGTGTTCTCGGCTAGAACCGAAAAAGCCAAAATTAGTTGCTGATTACGTCTTTGTCCGAAAACTCTTCATGTTCTCGAACAAAGAGGGGCAGGTGTAATCACCTAATTTTGGCACCAAAACTATAAAAATTAGGTAAAATAGTTGTGTTAAATGTTATGTGAATTTTTCCAAATTTACCGTTTTATTTAGCTAGTTTAGTTAATTAATTAGGAGAAAAAAATATGAAAAATACTAAAAAATACTTGTTATGTGTTTGATTGTAACTTCGTGTTTGATTGCGATAATGTTGTTATTTTTTTAGTTTTTAATCCTAGTCAATTGTGTATGCTCTAAATAGTTTGGACTTTCTTTAGTGGCTATTCGTAAAATCCAGAAATGAAAAATCCAGCCCAACTCCACTCTTGACCCGCCCAAGGCTTAGCTAAATCTGAGCCGTTCGATTAACTTGATCCCACGGCTCTGCTTTTCCCATCCTTTCACATACAAATTCCTCAAACTCCTCAGTTGTTCAAAAAGACACCCCTCAAGTCCTGAGAGACGAACACAGCTCCGTCCAAGTCCCACCACCGCCGGCGACGACAGTGAGCACCTCCTCCGACCAATTTTTACATCAAATGACTCGCCTTGACCTCCTCCCCCCAATTCCCGATCCAGGCTTGGTTTCTTCAAATTCTCATCGGATCGACATAGATCGAAGCTCAAAATTTGGCCTAAACCCTAACTCCGGCGATTTTCGCTCTTTTCCGGTAAGTTTTTGTTTCTTCTTCTTATGTTCACCCTTCTCTATGATTTCCCATACCCGTTTCTTAAAAATCTTCTCTCCTCCGCCCGTTTTTACCCGTTTCTGATTCGTTTTATTTTTGTTGTTTTCTTTTTCTTGTTCCGTTTGGATATTGCTACTGATTGGAGGGAGTATGGTGGAGTTTTGGTATGATTTGGTGGCTGTGACGCTAATGGGTTTGGGTCGTGTAGGGGGGCTGCTATGATTGGTTTTTGTTGGTTTGTGTTTGTAAGAAACTGATGGTGTTGATATGGCGGGACAGTGGTGATGTCGTGGTGGCATTCGGGAAGCAGTAGTGGTGCTGAGGCTGCCGTGTTTGCTTCAGTGACGATGCTGCGATGATTAGTGTTGATGAGGGAATTGAATCAGTCGTAGTGCATCGAGGCAATGGTGTCGTGCAGCAGCGAGTGTTGACTGGCTGTGATGATGACGATGGGATTCGAGGCAGCAGCTGGTGAAGGAAGCAGGGCGATGACATGGTAAATGCTATAGCGGCGAGGCAGCGGTGGCAGTGCTACGAGGCAGTGATGGTATAGTGCTTTAGTCGACTACGTCCCTTTTTCTTTTATTAACTGTTAATTTGTTAGTCATAGGAAATTTTATTCATGTGTTAGCCTGACATGTATGAACCATTGCTTACATATATCAAAAGCGTTCTTTCGTTGTTCACTCGTCTGAATTGTTTGTTTCTGTCATAATGTTCCATGCTCTTTGTCGTTTGTTCAATGTTAAGCAACTAAGCTAGTTGATTTTGGGGTGATATGAACATGAATTAGTCCAAGCCGGCTTGTAGTTCCATTTAGCATGAAAATTCATTGGGACCTGATCTGCTAGTTTATAGGCTTGTCAAGTCGAGATTATCTCGAAACTCTTAAGAGTTAAGAGTGGTTCTATTCCCATTGTCAAACTTAGCTTTAACAGAGTACAAAAATGACTTGTGTGCTTATTAAACATTGAAATACTCGCTTGGTTTGGAACCCGAATGTGTACTCAAGCATGGTTCAGTTTTCTTTTGATTCTCTTAGTTTCGATTAAGCTTTGAAATCCACTTGATTCGTATGGTTGTTCACCGTCAAAGATGAATTTGTCGTTAAAAATACAAGCTCAATAGCAAATCTGCATTGTTTCATTGTTGTTTCTTTGTCTTTGAATATGAAAAAGACACTACTTGATTTATCATTTGGTTTAGTTTTAAAGAGAGAATTGTGTCTGAATTAGCTAGACAGTTGATTGTAGGGATGAACATATCCCATGTTATTTAGTTTATTGGTTTGAAATTTAGTTTTTGCTTTCTTGTTAGTTTTAAGTTTAACATGTAGCACTTTAGTTTAGTTAGATTTTGGTTCATACGTTAGTTGATTTACAAAATCTGGAAATTTTGAAAAGTTGAAAAAAGTGAGTCAAAGTAAGTCACATGGAAATTTTAGCTAGCGTTTGGACATAGATTTGGTTGAAACTTGGGAATTTGAGTTTTTGGAGTTGAGTTGAAAAATAATTTTTGGAACTTGAAGTTGTGTTTGGACATAGAATTTACTTGAAAAAATAGTTCAAATTTTGTGAGTAGTTTTTCAAATTTCCCAAAAACTGCCCAAAAACAGCCTTTGAGCACTTTTTGAGTTTTGAGACTTTTTGGAAGAAGTTTTGATGAAATAGCATTAAAAAACAGTTTTTCTCTCAAAAACTCCCAAAAAATGTCCCAAAAAACTATAAACAAACGGGGGCTTAGTAAGAGTCAAAAGTGAGTCATAAGAAGGTACAGTGGTCAGCCGAAAAGTAAGGGATCACACATGGCTTGTGTACTTTTTCTGAAAAGGAGGATGCACAAAAGAGGAATGGTTTGAGTCTTTCTTTTTTGGGTTGGTGAGACCCTAATATTAAAAGGGCAATTTGCATTAAAGGGTCTTGGTTGTTGTATTTTTCTTTTTCTGAAAAGTAGACATGGTCACATGTGAACTTAGTACTTTTACCCAAGTTTTTCACCCAACCCTTTAGCCTACTTAAAGCCCATTTTTGGTTTTCTTCATGACAGAAGAAGACATCTGAAAAACACCTCTCTCTACCATGTTCACTCTCAAGAAAAAAAAACACTTTCAGATTTGATTTTAGTTTTTAAAAGAGAAAAGTGTAGAAAGAAAACACAAAGAAGATAGTTAGAAAAAAAAAAAGGAGGAGGGTCTTAAGTTTAGTTTTAAACTTTGAGTTCCTAAGGTTGTGGGCTTGTTGCTACTGGTTCGTTGTTTGGTTTCTGTTGCTCTATGGAATTTTCAGCCCATTTAAGGATTTCCACTGTTGCATTTGGCGTGGTTTAAGCTGTTTTCATTGCTGTTTCGCGGGACTTTTATGCACAAGGTATTTTTGAACTTTGTAAGATTTCTTGCTAGTTTTGTATAAAAAGGAGCCTGTTAAGTCCACAATTTAAAACAATGGTTTGAATGATCTCTGATGTTATTTGTTAGTGTTTTGCTAAGGTAGGTAAGTGGAAATATGAATGCAAATCTTTAAGTGAACAAAGGAGTTATCAAAATTAGTTGCAACCTAAATAATGATCCAACTTTAAATGATATTATCACTTGTGTAAAACACAAAATTGAAAGTTAGGCAAAGTAAAAATGCAAACGGTTGAAATCGTAAAAGAAACGTGCGCAGACTGTACCTAGGAAAGATACGAATAGCAAAGGGAGTAGGCATTTAGTATGTTACTTCAATTACTTTATTATAACATGATGTTTAAGACAACACAGTTAGGCTAAGTATTAGGCCGAAACACGGTTTAGCGAGTATTAGGCCGAAACAAGTTTCATTAAGTGCATACATTCACATAGAACTCATTTAAGTCAAGAGATTTCGAACGGGTGAAGTACCTGTGCGATTTAATTGACTTAAGTCGAAAGATTTCGAACGAGTGGAGTTCTTGCGCGACTATATTCGATTGGAGTTTCGATTGTCAAAACGATAAAAATTAATATTAAATTGAATAGTAACAAATCAAGGCAAAATATAACAAAACAATTTTCAAAGAGTCGAAACACGTCAACAAAAGCAACTGTGCTCGGCACAGGACTCGAGGGTGCCTAATACCTTCCCGAGAGTCAATCGAGATCCTTACCCGAAACTCTGACGCAGACCATTTACGAGTCATAGGTGTTCTAGGTACACCACTTTGGTGACTTGGCACACCTTTAACTTGTCAAGTGGCGACTCCAAAATCTCAATAATTTTTGTAGCTTTAACCACCTAAGTCGCAACCTTTATTTATTTTTTAGTAAATTTTGGGTCGTGACAGGTATCTTTTCTCTAATTTATATCATTTGGAGTTTTTTCAGAATACTACCATACGCCTAACATCCGAGTTTGTATTTCTAAAATCTATTTGAACGCTAGTTAGAATATGTTTGTCCCATTATTATTTGTGCATTGTACACATAAGAACAAAATCATCTAACAAGGATCTGTTAGTTATTTGTGATCAATTTACAATTAAGTTTGTGCAGGTGCTATTTTCTTAATGTATAATATACCATGACATGATTTCGATGTTAGATTGATAATGGAATTGTATTAGACGCTATTTAGTATAGCAAAGCCTATTTATTTGACGCTATTTTTTTGTTGAAGGATCCTATTTCCAGAGTAAATTAGTTTGAAGGTCAAATTTTATATTGCCCTGATTACAATTGTTTAAGTATGATCGAAAGTTGTAGTTGTCAGCCATATATGGGAAAGATGTTGACAACCGTATATGGTAAATATAAGCGTCATTAATCTTCGGATAAGGTAAAGCTTAAGGTATATTTTTCCTTGGAATTAAAATTGTAAAAATCCCTACTTTATGTGAATATTGATTTAAAAGTTTGTATAATCTATAATGAGAATATTTAATTCCTCCCATTTACTCATGAAATTACAATATTTTGAAAAAGAAAAAGAATAGCATGAAATATTGTGAAAGTGTGACTTCATAATTATGGCTCCGGGGAGAACCCCATTGCACTTTGGCCTATAATACATTATTATTTGTGGACGTCGGGTCCAAAGTCCAAGTGCACCATGATGATAAGATATTTGGGTTTAGGTCCCAACATATTATTACCTTACATGACCTTTTATGGTTAAGACATTGAGTTCAGATCTCAGTGCACCAAATTGATGATATAATGATGACTGAGGCAAAGTAATATGCTTTTGATTAGAAATAATGAAGCCCGTCCACTAAATAGGCTCCATTCATAGAGGTGAATGTGGGAGCAATATATGCTCCATTCCCTAAGAAGAATATGGGAGCAGGACAAGTTCCATTCCATAATGTGAATGTGGGAGCAACACATGCTCCATTCATGAATATGGATGTGGTAGCAATAATTTTATACCTGAAAGAAGGCAAAATAATTTCATGCCTGAAAGAAGGCTCAATAGTATTATGTCTAAAAGAAGACAAGTAATTTTATGTCTGAAAGAGGAAAAAGTAATTACCATGGTAAAGACCATGGCCGTGGACATGGCAAAAGAAAAAAATCGTCATCATTGTAAATTAAATAAGAGAACAATAAGGGTTCTCAAATTACCATTTAAATGGTAATGATAATAATGTCATCGATGTGGTATGTGACTATGAGGCAAGTCCATATGATTATAGTCCAATTCTTGAAGCGAATGAGGCAATTTACTATAAATTTTATTATAGACCCATTCCCAGAAGTGAATATGGACATGTCCATGAGTGGTTGATAAAGTACCACAACTCACCTCTAGAAAAGGTTCGACTATAATAATTCTATTATTTATTATGGCATAAATGGTCATTGCTCTCGTACAGAACGTACGCCATAATTATGTATTATTATGAATTACATAAGAGCAAGTGAAGCAAGAAATTGATCTTGTCTATAATGATTTTACCATGAGAAAAATAATATGATTTTCTCCTTGAAAGGAGATATTAACCATATGGTTGGTGTAATAAAATATATGGTAGTACAAAGCTAATTGAATGCTCCGGAAGAGCCAAAATATTACTACCAGAAGGAATGAGATTGGTGAAATATTTACTGTAGTATGTCTCAAAGAAACTTATTAAGTTTCAAATATATTTTTCAAAATTGCTATCATATTGAGACTACAAATATGGGAAGATTTAATATCTTCATATTACTACAGTCATAGCGGGTAAGATATATGTATATAATAAAGGGTTACCCGCCACGTCCTCCAGTTTGTACCATATAAATATAAGAATATCGGGTGAGATATATGTGTTTGAAAAGCTCCCCGTCTCTTCCTCAAGTTTGTACTACACAAAATATAAGTGTGGTGGAATCATATGTGCATGCTTACAAAGCCAATGCTATAGTAAACCAGAAGTTTACTAGATGAATAACTTTATGAGTTGGCATGACCGGTTTGACCATCCCGGTTCAAATATGATGAACAAAATATATTGCGAATTCGCATGGGTATATGCTGAAGAATCATGATTGTTCAAGAATTCTTTTTGTGTTGTTTGTCCTCAAGATAAATATTCGACCAACTAAATTTGGGATCAGGATCCCCACACTTCTGCAATGTATAAAAGGTGAATATGGGTCCGTTCACCTGCCATGTGGACCATATAATTATTATATGATTGATGCACCTATGATAAGGTCACATGTGCGTTTTATTACAAACCCGCAATGGTACTTGCGAGGTTAAGTATTTGCTCAAATAAATCTTATTATGAGCATATTTCCAGATTATGCAATCAAGATAAGTTATCTTGATAATGTTGGCAAGCAAGTTTAGCATATTCATATATTGAAGCCTTCAATTGCTAAACCATGCATATGAGAACAATGCTACCTAAATCAGGTATGATGTATGGTACATCCATAAAGCAGCACTTGTGCACGACATGCCACAAAATGAATTCCCCCTCATAGTTGGTTCAGGGTCAGGAACCAAATATTTTCCATCTAATAATTATAATGTGCGGTATATTATCAATTGCTCCACCGCAACGCACAAAGATGGATCTCATATAAGGTTGGGAACGAATGTTAGTTTGGCTAACATTAAGGGAGAAATTAAAGCAGCTGAGGAATAAATAAATTAAATTATCATTTGATAATGATCCTCATTTAAAGATAATGCAAGTCACTGTCACGACGCATTACTGGCCCAAAGAAAAATATTATATTCCAGCTGCTAATGCTCCTGATGTCCTGGTGAGACAATCTATTTATGTCAATGAGTCTAAGGCACGTCTGAAGCCTGATAGACCACTCAGTTCCAAAAGATAAATCCTTGATAAATGAAAGGAGCAAATGATTATGATGGTCAAACAAGGAGGCAGGGCTCTAAAATAGCCCGCGACATAACACTTCATAAAACCTCATCAGGAGAGGTTCAGGTACCTGAAAATTTATGAATGTGAAGAGATCTCAATATGTTATGTCGGATTGGGAACCGAGATATGAAATTATCGTCGACGATATCTTACATATATTATAAAGCTCAATATTTATATGATTATGAGGATCTTGAGCTTAAATCTGTTAGGAATACAGACATGAAATTATTGGCTAAAAATAGATAAATGAATTCAAGCAAAAATTGGCTTCACTCGAGTGACGTGAAGTTTTTGGACCTACAGTCCAAAAACTTGAAGGCGCAAAGCCAGTGGTGTACAAAGATATTTTTGTGCAAAAATATTGATAATAATAAGTCGTTAAATATAAAGTACGACTTGAGGCACAAAGATCTGACATTGATTATATTGAGCTATATTCTCCTTTTGGTGGATGCAATCACCTTCAGGTATGTTGTATGTCTGGCAGTGCATGAAAGACTTGATATGCATATGAATGTTGCAACAACCTTTTATATGGTTCATTGAGCAACAATATATTTATCTTTGAAGGATTCAAAGTCCTAGAAGCATGTAAAGGTTCCCGGGAAACCTATTCAATGAAGCTTCACAAATATTTATACGGATTAAAACAATCCGGTCATATATGGTAAAATTGCGTTTGCGAGCTTCTTGATATTGAAATATTATATTTTAATGCAATTGGTGCATTGAAGTATCTTACCAAATATACTCCACTGGTTATAGCTTTTGTTATAAGCTTATTGGTAAGATATAGTTCTTCCTCAATGCGAAGACATCAGAAGAATACATGGTATTTACTTGATCCACAAAGCCCGATATCAACTTGATATTTATTTATTGTGGTAGAATACCTATATTGTGGCATTTTATAAAATCAGTTGTTACTGCTACATCTTCAATTTATGAAGAGATAATAACCATGCTTGAAGCTATGCGACAATATTGGTGATTGAGATCAAGGACTCAACATATTCAGCAACAATGTGGTATTCTTTTGAAGACGAGGATCCCAGTAATATTATATGAAATATTGCATGGATAGTTAAGTTAAAATGAAGACAAATATTCAACAAGATTCCTTTTTAGTCGTGATATTCAAAAGAATGATGAAGTTAATGCTGAAGAATTCACTCCAGTGATAGTTTGGCGGATCTGTCCACTAAGTCATTGCCAATCTCAATACTTGAGAAGCTGATTTACAAGATTGGAATGTGTTGTATTCAAGATATTGAATGATGTTTTCATCAGGGGGAGTAAAGTACGTGCTGCACTCTTTTTCCCTTAACAAGGTTTTATCCCACTTGGGTTTTACTTGTAAGGTTTTTAATGAGGCAACTCTAAAGGCGTATTACAGGATGTGTGTACTCTTTTTCCTTCACTAGGCTTTTTCCCACCGGGTTTTTCCTAGTAAGGTTTTAACGATGCACATTACCTCCAAATGGTCATCCAAGGGGGAGTGTTGTAAATCCATGTATAATGTGGATGACCACTACTCATCATTTGCTCAATTGTAACCTATGGTTTACTATCCCACTTTCTCCTACTTAATTTTTCCCCACTTTCTCCTACTTAATTCTCCATTTAGTCACCTCTTAATTCTTGTAACCTTTGGGATGACTTGTAACTTCCTATGTATTGGTGTCCTATAAATAGAGGACACTTTGTCTATGGAAGAGACACTTGAAACACTTTGAGATTAATAAAATTTCTTTCTTCTCCTCTCATATATTTTGTCTTGTTCTTGCACTACTTTACTATTAGTTTTACAACAAAAAAGAAATTATCACTGATATTTGCATATGAAAGGGTTTTGGCTAAGAGAACATTTTTGTCGAAGTTCTTTCCCTGAGTCCAATGTTTAAATTACGTGCTCTCAAAAAGCAATCCAGCGTAAAAACTTGTAGGTAATATTTGTTGGCAGCTAGTTGAGACCTACATACTCCCTGAAGGCCAGCTAGCGTATGTCACACCCCTTTTTTCTGCGCGCCCGCTTTTGGGAGGGCGTTTCGGGATTAGGAAAGCGCTTATGGAATTTTATGATTATTTGGCGCTATCCCGAGTTAGGGTTTCCATTTGAGGAAGTGACGGTGTTTCAAGGTATGAATTGTTTATTTTTATTCGGAGTCGCCACTTGACAAGTTTAAGGTGTGGCAAGTCACCCAAAGAGGTACCTTAGAACACCTATGATTCGTTAGTGGTCTGCGTCAGAGTTCCGGGTAAGGATCTCGGTTGACTCTCGGGAAGGGATTAGGCACCCTCGAGTCCTGTGCTAAGCACAGTTGCTTTATTGACGCATTCCGGCTATATGGAATATTTATTGTACCTGCCTTTATTTATTTCCTTTGCTACGCTTTGATTTATTATTATTATTATTTTATTTATTTTTGTTTCAGTGACTCGGCCGAATATTTTCGCGCAGGCACTTCACCCGTTCGAAACCTTATCAACCTTGATTTGTGTCTCAAAATTTTTATTTTTATTATTGTATTATTTTTGGTCAAACTCGAATTTATGATTCAGCTTGATTTTGATTATATGTATCGCATTTACTTTCGACACATTTTTTCTTTATTTATGTACGGCTTTATTCAATATTTACAAATGTAATTTATTTAGAATCGGATATGGTCGCGCAGACACTTCACCCGTTCGAAATCTTCCGATTTAAATAAACTACGCTTGAGTCGATTAATTATTTGGTTTCAGATATTTGATGTCTTCTAGTTTACTTGCTTATGGGTGTATCTTAACTTGAAACAATTACTAAATTTACATTTAAGCACTATTGGGAAAGGGAGGGCCTTAAGCTTAAAGAATTGCAGTTAATTGACCCAAACTTGTAAAATTTTCAGCCCATTTAGGAAAGCTTGCGCGCTAGTTACGTTTGTTAAAAGGGATTGCGCCAGATGTCCCTTTGCCTACTTGTTTTAATATTTGGCCACATTAAGGATCCTATTGTTATTTTTGGCCCACTGTTTATACTGATGTTCCTTATTTTTGAGCTCTTGCACATATATCATGTTTATCTATTTATTTCAAGATCTGGCCATATTTCAATAGTGCATAAATTCAATTTCTTCACAAACTTGCTCATTTTTTACATTTGTGCTTCTCATAATAACTTATTGAACACCCCCTTTAAGATGTATTAAGTGTTACAACTTTGGTCAGTGTGTTTCAAAATCCATTTGCACAAACAGTCATTATTTTTGCTCACAAGTCATATCTGTACCAGAGTTACGTAATGGTGTCATTTGCGCAAAAATTTCAGTTTGTAAATGATACACTAACAGTTAATCAATGAACATTCACCATAAACTTAGCATTCATAAATATGACTTCAAATATGGCTGATTTTCTCATAAAATAAACTATGAAATGAAAGTTTACCTAGTGTAGATAAACTTCAAACCAAGGAAATTAAAGGCCCACTCCAGCAGCCCAAGTAATCAACAGCAACAAACAGCCACCAACAGCACACCCTTTGAATAATAGCCTAAACCTAAACAATTTCTTGCTATTCCCTTTCTTTTCAAGTATTTTTCTTGCTATTTTTTTTTACTTTCAGATCTGAAGAATTTTTGTTTTTTGAAGGTAGTTGAGAGGAGTAAATGATGTGTATTTAATGTGTTCAGCTGCTCCTTATGAAGAATAAATTCTCTCCTTATATAGGAGGGAGAGACACTAAAAATGGGGGGAAACTCAAAGGTGAAAATGATGTAAAGGGATGGGAAAAATGGTTGTTGGGTGCAAAGCCCTAAGCCATTTAATGCAAAGCTGAAAACTTTCCATTTTTGTGTCTTGCTCCCTCACCAACCAAACAAACAAAGCTGAAACATGCTATTTTTTGGCTTACCAAATCTGCCTCATTAATGAGGCTGTCTTGTTTTAATTTTCAGCTTCCAAATCTTTTCTTTTGTACAGCTTGCAATTCTTCTTTTATTTTTAAATCATTTCCAGCTTTTACTTATTAAAAAAGTCCTGGACTTGACCTCCAACCACCTCAACTTCTTAAATTGTTTGTCTAAATCCTACCAGGCTTACCACTCCACATCAGACCTTAAAGCTAAGCTTAGAACACAACTCAAATGACTAACAAATAATCTGAACTCAAATCTTAGTAAACCTGGACCTCACTTTCCTAACTAAATAATCTGGACTCAAATCTTAGTAAACTCTCAGCCACTTAACCAATCAACTAATCTAAGCTTCACATAATTTTCTTATGAAAAAAGAATACTAACATCGTAAACCGTGATTCTTCTCATTTAACACTTCATGCTCTCTCTCAACTCAATTGATAGCCAAGCAAAAACAAAAGATCGGAACAAACCAAGAGGACGACTTTCTCAACAGCAAGATGTTCAAACTCGCGAAATATCGCTTCAACATGGTCAGAAATAGGCTCATACAGATACGCATGCTAGAGTGTCCAGAACCAAGTACTCATGCTCAAATACTAAACAGAAACGAACTCACTGACTTTCATGTTTGACACTTGAACGAAACATAACACTAACTCACAATTACTTGGTATGACACTTAGTTAACTAGACATAACGAGCAGATCTGAGTTCAATAAAGATTCTTCAATGGAAGCTCATAGAGACATGGATAATAATGGTAGACAAGCTACCAAGTTATACCTACGTTCAAGAAAATGAAACAACAGGGTCATGAACTAAAATACCAACATACGATTCTCACTTTGAGCCACACGACAAACAGAGATATGCTTGTGCTAATCGAAGAAACAGTCCATTAATCAGTTATACTGTAATTCCATTCAACGAGCATATGATGACTTGATTCATAGAACATGGCTACCTCCAAACAAAACTTCCTAATTACAAACTAATTAACAAAGTAAAGGAAAACGATGAAGCTTACTGTCGAACCAAACACCGCAAACGTCATCACGTCACCACCACTGCCTCGTGAAACAGCCAGCATCACATCTCCAAAAACTGCCTTGCCTCGGCTGCTGCAACATCGCTGTATCAAAATCAACTCACCACTGCCTCTAAAAATCAAACCATCATCACCATTGCCTAAAGCCAAACTATTATAACACACACACCACCACCAACTGCTTCATCGACGCATCAAAGCGTCAATGCAAAACCAACAACACAGCCTGTCACCGCCCATCGCCATTGCAGTTTTGGCACCCACACAGTCACAACTAACCCTCAGCGAATCAAAATAGCCGGCCCCTATACACACATAACAACACGCTGCAACCCCTCACCTTAACCTCCCGTCTTTTAAACCCTAGTCGAACAACCCAAACCTATTTAGACCCCCCACGGATCCGTCACTTTCTTCTTCTAACTGAAACAATCCCATTTGGGGTCGTTTCAGCTAGAAAAAGGAAAGAACTGAGAGAGAAGAAAGCAAAACAACGCCTACAAATAAGATCTCACTGGAGAAACGAATGGGTCACCGGAAAAGTTCTTTGGCCGTGTTTTTCGAACTCCGTTTTGCAACAATTCATTGAGATTTCGTGGAAACCAAGTCCAGATCGGGGAAGAAGAGTTCGAGTCGATTCAGGCAATGTATTTTTTATGATTTTCCGCCGGTGGAGGACGGCGCCGCCGCCTGCAGTGACGATTTTCGGTGGGCTGTGTATATTTTGGCAGAGTTTCCTTAGGTCAAATGACCTTATGTGTGTAATGGGCAAATGAGGAGTTTGGATAAGCTTATAAGGTGAAAGTGATGGGGGATTGTGAGCCGTTGGATCAAATTGATCCTAAGGCTATGGTGATTTCGGGTCTAAGTGAGTGGGATAAAATGTTGGGCTCCCTTAGCTCTCCCTTTGGATTTCACAAATAGCCCTAATTGCAAGTTTAAACTACTAAAGTACAAATTATCTAACACACACAATTAACAAATAGACTAATTAAACTAACACTTAAAATTACGCAAATGCTAGATTATCATAGTCAAAACGGAAAGACACAGTTAGACACATAACAAATATATATTTTTTGATAATTTTCTATTATTTTCTCCTAATTAAATGACTACAATTAGCTATGATACAGATAAAAATTGAGGAAAATTAACACTACTATTTTACGTATTTTGGTATTTTAGGTGCCAAAATTATGTTATTACAACGTAAAACTTAAGCCAACGTGCTCCCGGAAAGCCACCTAGCGTCATAACTCATAGTAGTAGTTGAATTGTAGCAAACCACCCGGGCGCAAGGCACCTAACGTAAAATTTGTAGTTCTCTAGAAGTTTTGGGGCTTCTTATGCAAGTATACGAACAAACATTTTACTTTTACACAAGAATGAAAATATTATACCATTTTCACTACACAACACAACACAATAATACATTTAAAAAAAAAAAGTTTAGCAAAATACATAAAAAGGTGGAACCCTTTATTTTCTTGCTTTGTCATTGTATACTCTCTCCCCGACCAGCAGCCACTTCCTCGTCTTTTGCCGTCTCCGGTATGAATATAGTTTTTTTTTTGTATTTTATTGTTTTTACAATTGTTTATATATGTATGCAAGTATTTATTCGTTGTTTGTACAATATATACAATATACCTATTAAAAAAAAACAATTGTTGTACGTCGTTATATGTCTAATGTAGGTATATTTTATGTAATACACTGGGCATACAATCATCTCTCCTTTAAATCACTGCTAAAACCACCATATGGACCATCATAAAGAGATGAACAAAGAAGAATGCGATGA
Source organism: Petunia x hybrida (assembly GCA_037355625.1). NCBI lineage: Eukaryota > Viridiplantae > Streptophyta > Magnoliopsida > Solanales > Solanaceae > Petunia > Petunia x hybrida. Next base: position 62,856 of record JBBBVM010000403.1, on the reverse strand, counting down.
AGAAGAATTATACATACAGATATACAAGTGAAATATAAGAGATACATATGCGACACAAATCATATACATGAGAAACTATTTAGATACAACTATCATACAAGTGACATACAATTTAAATACAAAATTCATACATAAAAAAATTTCAGATCTGCTTGACATACAATTCATAGACAAGTGACGTACAATTTACATACAAAATTCATACATAAAAGATAATTCTAATCTCCTCACCAGAGCAAATTTGACCAGAGGAAGCTTGCAGAGATGGAAAAGAGAGAAGAAAGTGAAAGAGAGAGAAGAGAAGAAAGGAAAGGAGAATTAGGGTTATGCTATGTTGGATAACATAATTGTAAAATGTTGCTATATTTGATAAAAGAAAAATATCTATATTTTTAAAATAAGATCCCTATAATGACATCTAGTGTAATTAATCCAAATTTGTAGCATACCACTCGGGGCCTGTAAACTTGGCGTAAAACTTGATGTTTGCTGGAAATGCAGTGAACCATATCCGAAGCGACATGCTCATGTCGCTCCCTGAAGGCACCAAGGGCAAAAATTGTACTCTAGTTCGCTATAATTAGTAGCTTAATTTTGAGTTTTGATTTATATTAATAATATTATTTTTAATTTTTAATTGTGTAATATACTTTTTGAGTTGTGATTTCTATTATTAAAATTACCTTACAAGTAAGTTATCTTTAATCTAACTTTTTATATTCAGTTTATTTAAACAACATTAATTTATACAACCAACTATCATTCCTTATTTTAAAGAAAAAAAATTATTTATCCATTTTATAAGTTAGTCTATAGCTGAGAATAAAAAAATATTATGATATTAATAAATAAGAAAAGAAAGAGAAATGATTTGATAATTTGGAGGTTAAAGTAGGTTTTTTAAAATATTAATTTAATTTGAGAAAAAAAGATGAGAATGACTATTCTTCTTAGTTAAAGAGAGAGTTTGACTTTTAAAACAAAGTTGGAGTGTAAATAACTTTCACTCTTTGTCATCATAATATATGTATTTGTTAAATAGATTTTACACTTCTGATTGGAATTTGGTTTTAAGCAACCAATTCCGTTGACATACTCATAGAAAGAACCTATTTTGTTATGGGACAAAACAAAAAAAAAAACTGCAACTCGATTTAGGAATAAAATTCTTGATTCTCTATACTCCTTATTGAAAAGAGATATGTTAATTACCCACCCAAATAAATTTACTGCTCCTTTGAAGCAGAAATATGTTCCGTTACCCTCAGAATTTTGAAGCAACATGTTCGCCGTTATTCTCAGCATAGAACCCTTGATATCTTTCCTTTTAGTCAACATTATTTTGTTTTGATCACTAATATGCAATACTTACTGACCCATCTTATTCTGTCATATTGGGTTCGTAAAATGGGGAAGAATTCTACCAAAAATTTCTCCATTTTTGGTTAAGGGCTCAGCAGCATTATTTTGTCACTAATCTTGTTTCATTTGCAACCACAATAGCAACATATTCAGTGTAATATTACAAGTGAGGTATGGAGAGTATGTGTACACAAATTTTATTCCTATTTTATAGGAGGTATAGAGGATGTTGCAATAGACCCTTGGCTCAACGAATATATTACCAGGCCAACGAGTAGTTCGATCCTAAAAGTTGTCGTTTGGTGCTTAAGTCTCAACTACAATCACGTCCAATAGGTCCTAAGTAAATTATAACCATAGATCATACACTTTAGAAGACATGGCTCAATAATTCAACAAAATAAGATTCTTTTTTTTTGGTCCTGTGGTTGTACTTGCTTTATCATTGGGCTTCGGGTGCACTCATCTGGGCAAACAGAAGTTATTTGCCACAACTTTTTCCTCTAAAACATGCATGAGTTGCCAATTCGTTTTCACCGACGGAAAAGAAGTTCCAAAGTTGTCATTGTTCTTTTTGAAATAGCTTATCCATTTTACACGTTTAGTCTATTCATACAGTTGTTCTTAGCAAATCATCTCAAAATTGGAAATTTGCACTCGATACAACAATTTTTTTAGTCTTCGCCACTGTTCCTGATTAAGGTCTTTTGCTGCTTGATTGTGTTTCTTTACTAATTACGTGGCTACGATCGTCACAAAATGCAAATTTATCAATTTTTCTAATTTTGTTGGTCGTCAATCGATCTTTTTATATTTGGTTATGTGATACTATCATAATTCATAACTTCCACTAAAAGTAATTCAAGTGGATTATACACATTTTTTCAAGTGTAAGATTTCTCTAGAGTCAAAAGTGAATAATAAGGACAACGCCGTTGATTCCATTTGGCCGGAGAACGCTACTATAACCAGATGGAGATCGCCTTTTCTTTTTTGGAGAAAATGAAAATTCATAACCTATGTATGTACAAGTCTTCACATGATCATTTGATTGCATGTCAGCTTCTGAGAGTAAAATGAAAAAACATAGTACTATAACACAGCTGGCTAGAATTGACTATAGGGTGCAACTTTGATTCGTAAAAAGATGTAATCAGCTAAAACTTTGACACGATTTGGTGAGTAATAAATGTAGTAAGGACTAAGGGGTCGTTCGGTAAACCGTACTAAATATTAATACACGTATAAAACTCAGCGTTAATTTAGTGCAGCATTCGATTGGTTTTTGTGAAATTTTAATACCCACATAAAATTAGTGCAACGTTTGGTTGTGTTTTTGTATATTCCGCATTATTAATACCCGCATTATTAATGCGGGAATTTATGTATTATTTTATGCGGGGTAGAATGTGGTATTAATAATGTGGGTATTAATAATGCAGGTATTAAAATTTAAAATGACAAAATTAACCCTCATAATAATAAGGATATTTCTAATTTTATTTAAGGAGTAAATAAATATTTTAACTAATAATATTTTTTGTTAATTTGTAATATATCATTGATTCAACAAATAATCCCTACGTTATAATATAATACCAACATTATTAAACTCACATAACTAATACCCGCATTATCAATACCTACATTACTAATACACACATTATTAATACCCACATTATTAATACCCGCATTAATAATTAATACCCGCGTAAAAAGAAGCCCCAACCGAACGACCCCTAAATGATTACTGTATTGCGCACTAAGCCATTCACAAGATTAGAGCAATCTTTTATCATTACTAGGTTGAAATCATATCAAAAAGTTTTGCAAAACAGCATAGACCAAAACGGAAAAACAAGTGATTTTGAATCATTGCTTGTTTCTAGTTTGGCAGGATAAATTACTATCAAGGCTGTTATTAGATGATTAAGAGCTGATATGGTTTCGATGATTAAAAAAATACTCTAATCCTTTTAAGAATGAAAATGTTTGCAAGGAAATGGTTATCTCATTTTACATGCAGGTTGAACCAAGATGATGTTATTAACAAATTTATAGACCAGGTCTAGATGTTGATCAAAGTATTTGAATCGTAGCGAACCAGAAAAGAAAAGCAGAATACTATCCTAGTTGGACTAGAAAAAGGACCTCGGTTCACAATCTTTCTTAAAATTTGACTCTTTTTTTAAAAAAAAGCAAATACCATTAAGCTTATAGCTTAGCGGTTAATTTTATTAATAATAATAAATATTGTCTTTACATCTTTGAATGGAGTGTGAAATTGCTAAAACTAGATAATGACTTGGTAGTAGTAAAATAGAAACATATCCAAGCATTGCGTCTCCCTCATTGAATTGAGCATCATACAATGCTAATACTACCAATTAAAGAAAAGTTAACACTTGAATAATACGCTTTACAAGGACCACCACCACTAGAAATTACGCTTTTTACGAGGGAGTTTGGCGATGGAATTGCCTCTCCAAATGCACGACAGAGAGAGAACTCCCTAGCTGCACGCGCCTCGGAAAATGCTTCGTAGCAAAGCTTTTTTGGCGAAGAAATTCCCTAGCAAACAGATAGGTAGGCTCCTTTTCACTAAAGTGTGTCAGTGTTTTTTGGAGAGGGAGTTCCCTCCCCAAATGTAATCAATTTTTTTTTTACTTTATAGAATAGCATCACTAACACCAATAGTATTAAATCTAAATCCAACCATTCCAGAACACCTTCTTTAACAGCTTCAGCTAATTATTACATGTATTCCTTTCATACCATACTGATGAAATTCCAATTTATAGTTTATTCATATCTTCATCAGTTAATCCTACACCATATAATGTTGCTTGTGAACCACCTTGTGATTTTGGTTTGGCTACTGTATTTGTGTAGTTTTTGAGTTGTTGTTTAGTTCAAACTTCAAATTTTAGCTAAAATTCCAATTTCCACCTAAAATTTCCAATACAAAGTTTCTATTTAGCTTTCCCAGTCCGAATCCATACATAAAATATTTCAATGAAACTTGAACATTATCATAAAAAGGAAAGCATGAGCATTGCAACCATTCATAAAGAATTTCGGGAGAATCAAAATGTAAAACATCACAATCCAAACTTTCTGATTGCAGCTAAAATTGATTATTAAAAAAATCCTAAAAATAAAATTGAACGAATAGAATGTTACCGAAGGAGTCGCAAGTGGAGTCGCTGATAGAGTTGCTGGGAATCGTCGGAGTGGGAGTTGCTGGGAATCGTCGGAGTGGGAGCTACTGTGAATCGCCGAAGTGGGAGTTGCCGGGAAATTTTTTTATGTTAAAGTAGAGGAGTTGCTGTATATAAACTTTGAACACTGGTGTTGTTGTGTATTTAATTTTGCCTTTGGCACGATACTGCTTTTTTTTTTTTTTGGCTAGGGCAATGGATGTGGAGTTGAATTTTCTTTTTCCTAATGGGAGAGGGAATTCCCTCGCCAATGAGGAGAGAGAAAAACCAAATATTTACGTCCAACAAATAAAACCTGCTCAAAAAATATTTTTATTAAGGAAACAATAACAACAACACAACAACAATGTGAACAATATATATAATATAATTCGAAATTGGAGAGGGAGTTCCTTCGCCAAGTACGAGAGATAGAATTTATTTTATGTTGCTATTTTCATAGAGAGAATTCCCTCGCCGAGTAGGAGAGAGAAAAGTAAATTTTTTTAAATCGGCGAGGGAATTCCCTAGTCACTTGTAAACTTTTATTTTTTAAAAATTTTTGGCGAGTGAAATTTAATATTTGGAGAGGGAATTCCCTCTCCCCGAGAGGAAATTCCCTAGCCAACTCTTCCCTCGTAAAAGGCGTAGTTTTCTAGTAGTGCATCCTACTACCTAGAGCTAAACTATGTGTAAAATTAATAAAAAATATACTTAACTAAGAATAACGCTAATGATCTCTTCCAAAATACTCTACTAAAGTAGTCTTGACCTTGTTGAGAAATATCCAAGATGAAGCTCCCGAAATAAAGCAATTGAAGACCAAATAATGCAATGAAAGCCCAAAAAAAAAAAAAGTCCATCAACGATCTTCTCCAACTCAAATTGAAGTGGTACAAACGCAACAACCATCCTACAATTTGACTACAAATTTCATGTAAATCGCCATGAGAAAGAACAAAATCCACTCCATCAACGATTATCTTGAAAGTGCTTACAAAAAATAAAAGAAAGTTAGTAGTAAAAGCCTATATGCTCTCCTCTACATAGATTCGAGCATGAAGAAAAGTTCCACCTCCCTTGTTTCTATACATTCCTCACCGGGTTAGTGCGAATGTACAGCTCATTACACTTATCCCTATTCACCAACCTCCTTCCCATGCTACCCAATTCATGAAACGAATTCACCGAGACGTCCCCTTGATCAATAGCTAAGTTCGTCAAATAATCCGCCAATTTATTCCCTTCTCTAAACACATGCATTACCACCACCTCAATACCCTCCATCAAACTCCAAATCTCCTCTATTATTTGCACAATTTGCCAAAACACCTCCCAAATCTTTGTCACTACATTCTTGATCAATATTCAGTCTGTTTCAATAATAACTTGTGCATAAGAAGTAGAAACCACATACTTCAAAGCCATAAGAATTTCCACTGCCTCCGCTTGAGTATGCGTGGTCATCGATCATCTATCTCCTTGGCACAAGCATGCACAATATCAGCCCTGTCATCCCAAATACAAAATGCCCAAGAACTAATACCTGGATTACCTCTAGAAGCACCATCCGTATTACATTTGAACCACTGATGCAATACGAACCAGGCTCACCTGTTCGATTCATCAAGCAAGTCCACCGAGGAGTCACATGGCGCCCACGATCAAAGTGTGGCCGGAATGAAAGATACCGAAGACTGCCTCGCCGAGCAGCAACGATGGAAATCCACCGAGCAGACAACAAGTGACTGTGACCGTTGCTGACACTGACTTCGGAGTTGTGAGACCGAGGACAACTTATGGAAACTCAACGATCAAGCTCGAGCCCGAAGCTGAAAGCAACCGAACCAAGGAAGAACGACGCCGATCAAAGAATCGATCGAAGGGCTACAAATGTGTCCGAGGCAGGAGAGCGTTCGATTCTAAATGTGACCGAGGCAAACAAGCGACCGAATCCAATGTGTTCGGGCTGAGCTGCCGAACACATAAGCTACTCCAGCCCTGCGTGGCTTTATCTCATTGGTCGCCTGTGACCACTTTACTATTTTGCCCATTTTATTGTTTATATAAACTCCTAGCATAGCTCATTAGTTCAGTTTTTAGTTTTAGTTGATATTGAATTGAGAGAATAGAGATAGAATTGGCCGAGCCATTCTTGTTTGAAGCCCGAGGCTTCGTGTATGCCTTCTATGGCTTGGAACCGAAATGGATTTCATCCCTAGTATGAATCCTTGTTTGGTTCAAGTTTCATTTCTCCCTTGGATAATTCAATCAATGTTTTGATTCTGATTATCCATTCATTCTTCTATTTCTGTTCTCCCCCTTCCCCGATTTCTTGTTACCCGTGTTACTTTTATTGCTTCCGCATCTTTACTTCTTCGTTTCTGCGTCTTGTTTGTTGTCTCCGATTGCAAGGTGTAAACCCACGGGTTTGCTTGCATCAGTTTGGTATCAGAGCAAGGCTTGGATTTCGTTCCTACAAATCCACGTTCCTTGTTTAGTCTATCTTTACTTTCTGTTGGTGTTCTTATTTTACAAAAAAAAAAAAAAAAAAAGAAGTATAAGGAAGAAAATTCAAAAATTTGAATTGATTGTTGATTGTTTGGATTAGACAATCACATATTTGAATTCACCACTGTCTAAGGAATTGATCGAGTACCCGACGTACAACATTTGTAACTAGGGTTTTTCCATCGTTTTGGACCGTGTTCTTGACGTGGTGTTGTTGAAAATCGAACCCCAGTTGTGTTTTGGTGTTTATTGATGAAAACTGGTGGTTGTTGAGGTATTTGGGTCGATTTTGTGCTTAAAATCGGAGTTCCACTGCTTGTAGACACTGTCCGTACGCCGGAAGCTTGTTGACATTGTTGACAGTGTACGGACGACGAGAGCTGTGTTCTTAGCTTCGCTTGGAACTGGAGTGATCTCCAACGTTGTAAAACCGGAGACGACCCAAATCTTGAGCTTAACCTGTTGTTAGTGGACTGTGAACGAATCTTGATATTGTCCGTACACCGGAGTAAAAGTTCACTGTTCCATTGAAGAAGAAAGGGGTAAACTGTCAAATCTAAAACCCCAGGTGAAAAGTTGTCGGCTAGAAAAGGGAAAAACGGATAAGGTTAAACCCTATCTGTACCGAGGAGGAAACACTTATACCGAGGTCACGTGTTCGAAAAATTCCGAAGCGGAACCGAGGAGGAGGTAGATTCTCTTAGGATTTCACTTTTCTTGTGTCCGAATATTCTCGATAGTGGATCTCTGGAGTAATCCTTTCTACTCGAGGTCGTACTATCGAATCTGAGCTTATAGGAACTCGTGCGTGGGGTGACCGAAGTCCAATTTCGTAGATAATTCTTTGACTCCCCGTGCGCAGTTAAATAGCTACCGTTCCATCGAGTCATATAAACTCCTTCCGAACCTAAGCTTGGAAAGTACTAGTTGTGACTTATCACTTCGGTTTCCTAACAAGGAGGCAAGGCCAACTTGAGTGGAAAAAGGCTAAGTGGTGAGAACAATAGAGTGAGGTCACAAAAGCCAACGACCTTGAGTGTAAACACGAGTGGAAAGAAAATTGAGCGAACATTACTCGAGTGATACACGTGAGGGAGTGAACTTGTGAGGTTTTTTACTGTTGTTTGTTGCAGCTATGTCTTCGGATGATGGTAGCTACGGAGGGTATGATTCGTGTGGAGATGATGGAGACTATGGTTCCTACGGAGGTGATGATTGTTATAACGACACCGGGGACTATGGCTCTTACGAAGACGAAGCAGGTCACTATGATGAATACGAAGACGAAGAAGACTACGAAGCCTGTGAAGATGAACGAGAAGAATCTTTTGCTTCGGGTCAAGAATACGAAGGTAGTGACGCTTCGAGGTACGATGACTCTACTTACTCTCATTGTGATGACCATGAATATGATGAATGTGACATCGAGGAAGTCGATGACGGGGTTGACCGAGCAAACTATTTGATGTCTTCTTCCGTCAGTGTCTCGTGTGGAGCACAAGGGAGTAGTAGAACCCCTTCCATCGGGTTGGGAGGTGGTGGAGGTTGTTCCATGGGAGGAGGAAGATTTGCAACTTATAGTCGTGGCACACGATTCAATGCTTCCAAGTCCTATGGAAAGGGTGGCTCGAGGAGCACTGGTGGTTATGGACCCGAGGAGGGTAGAGGAGGTTTCTACCGAACACCTTCTTCGAGGAGAAGTTCTCACGGGTTCCTTGCTAAAACTCCTTCCACGACTTTCAACAAAACTACTAAAGTTGGAAGAGTGAAAGGAAGTGGGAGTTACTCTAGTGGTGCTACCACTAATGGAGGAAATTCTGTACTTGGAAAGGTGCCAACGAAGAGTCCTACAAGCGCAAGAAGTGGTGGGAAAATTGCAAGAAAAGAGTCGACCGAAGTTAACAAGGTTATCACAACGGCCGATCTCATGACTGAACTATTGGGGATCATAGCCGAACTGCGAGGTGTGGATGTGAGACTTGTTAACCTTGATCCTGCCGGGATCCCGAGGACAACAGCTTCGGAGCCATGCTCGGCAACGAAGAATGAGACCTCGGTTGATGAGTCTTCGAGTCCTAGACTTCGGGTCGATGTCAAAGGTCCACCTACTCCAGCTATGGGTATTCTTGGTCCCCGACCAAACTCACCCGAATATGAGAGACAAAAGATAGAGAGGAGTAAGGGAGTGACCGGTGACAACTCTCGAGAGGAAAAAGGAGAGGCTGTGACGAGTGATGTGAGTGAGTTGTCACCACCCAAACCCACACCTGCCCTTGAAAGAAAAATGAGGGAAAAGAAAGAGGGAAAAAGAATCGATGAGAGTGAGGACATCCCTTATTCTAACATTAACCTCTTATCTTCTCCTTCTACTTGTTCGAAATCTTGTGCAGGAACTCTTGGAGGCAAACCGATGGAGCCTCAACCATTTGCCGAAGCAAATAGGCAAGGTGAAGAAAATCTTTCATGTGAGCTCCATGGAGAAGAAACTACTCGTGAGACTTCGGAGACATTAAGAGATACCGAAGGTCACCCCGAGGTAAGTGTTCGATTTCCTTCTCGTGAGCATGATACTTCCTTGTCTTGTGAAATTGTATGTGAAAACTCTATGCTAGTTGATGATTTGTATGATTACAATGTGTTTGCAACTAGTGTAGATTCAAATGGTCAACTTGTGAGTGAATGTGAACCACTAGTTGAGAGAATTGATATGCCACATCATGATGTGAGCTCGACCTTCATCGAATCTCTCTTTAGTGATGAAGTTGTAGTTGACCTTACTTGTGACCCTTGTTATGACACACCACCAATCTTTGATAAAGGGGAAAATGAGTTGTTTGATCATACCCTTGTTGAAATTATTGCCTATGGTGGATCTGTGTGTTGTAGTGAGGAAGATGATACCCTTGAGGAGTCCTTAGTGGATGAGTTGGATCGGATTATATTCGATGACTCCTCAAGTGTGGTCGATGACCTGGGTTCGGATGCACCTTTGATGGGCAGTGAACTTATTTTCACTAACCCTCTGTTCGAAGGAGATGGAGATGAGCATCCGACTCGAGGAGAACCACCTCGGTTAGAAAGGCTTAACCCCGTAGATAATCCATTATTTGAGACCTTCTTCGGAAGTCTGTCTAAAGAGAAGGGTTGTCTTGGAGTTCATTTGGGAGGTGCAAAGCTACCTCTTGGTGTGAATAAGATTGCTTTTAAGAAGGGGAGTGGAGTATTCGATGTTAGTTGTCGAGTCAATCATTTTGCTTGCTCCATTCCACATGTTAATCACACCTCGAGTATAGTGCATACCGAAGTCCATAAGCCCTATGGTGATAAAAGTGAATTGAGGGCTCGGTATGATGACCATAGGTTGGGAGGTAATAGGTCCTTTGATCACATCTTACATGCAAAGTGTCCTATTGATCTCTTCGAACGCTCATGTGTTCGGTATAGTTCCTATTTGAGCCAAGAACTTGTTGTTTCCTTCGGAGACATAGGCTGCTTGATTTGCATTGATGCTTGGCTCTATCATAAGTGTGTGTTTTCCCACACTTTTTGAACACTAACCTACTCTCGTGGTAGGAAGCTTTGTTTGTCTCTGCCTTGTTTGCAGGTCTTGCCGGTTGATTTCGAGGACGAAATCCTTTCAAGAAGGGGAGGATGATGCAATACGAACCAGGCTCACCTGTTCGATTCATCAAGCAAGTCCACCGAGGAGTCACATGGCGCCCACGATCAAAGTGTGGTCGGAATGAAAGATACCGAAGACTGCCTCGCCGAGCAGCAACGATGGAAATCCACCGAGCAGACAACAAGTGACTGTGACCGTTGCTGACACTGACTTCGGAGTTGTGAGACCGAGGACAACTTATGGAAACTCAACGATCAAGCTCGAGCCCGAAGCTGAAAGCAACCGAACCAAGGAAGAACGACGCCGATCAAAGAATCGATCGAAGGGCTACAAATGTGTCCGAGGCAGGAGAGCGTTCGATTCCAAATGTGACCGAGGCAAACAAGCGACCGAATCCAATGTGTTCGGGCTGAGCTGCCAAACACATAAGCTACTCCAGCCCTGCGTGGCTTTATCTCATTGGTCGCCTGTGACCACTTTACTATTTTGCCCTTTTTATTGTCTATATAAACTCCTAGCATAGCTCATTAGTTCAGTTTTTAGTTTTAGTTGATATTGAATTCAGAGAATAGAGATAGAATTGGCCGAGCCATTCTTGTTTGAAGCCCGAGGCTTCGTGTATGCCTTCTATGGCTTGGAACCGAAATGGATTTCATCCCTAGTATGAATCCTTGTTTGGTTCAAGTTTCATTTCTCCCTTGGATAATTCAATCAATGTTTTGATTCTGATTATCCATTCATTCTTCTATTTCTGTTCTCCCCCTTCCCCGATTTCTTGTTACCCGTGTTACTTTTATTGCTTCCGCATCTTTACTTCTTCGTTTCTGCGTCTTGTTTGTTGTCTCCGATTGCAAGGTGTAAACCCACGAGTTTGCTTGCATCAACCACCCCACCTGAGACGGACTCCAAACAACCTTTGTCATCACAAGCTTAGGCGTATGATATCTTGACTAACTTATTATGCTGAAGAGTATTCTTTAGTGTTGTGAATTAAATTTTAAAAGCTCTCGGTGCCAACCAAAATTTAGGAGATATACAAAAGATACGAAAATATCATTTAGAGTCCAAGATGAAAAATATTTTGTAGGATATAGTGACATACTGAAAATACATTATATACATGGTTGTACGATGAAAGGATTTCCAAGTCCTTACTTGCGAAAATTCCTTTGTGCTTGTTAAGAATTCATGCGCACTATATATTTAGCATATTAAAGATCTCTAAGACTAATGCACTTATACGAATGCTGAAGGGCGAATTCTAAGGCAGTCTTGAGAACGCAGAAATAGACAAATCAAAAAGTCGACATCCTCACGGTGTGATTGTTCTAAGTGTTTGTCTAGTTTGATATATTTAGGTTATGAGGTGTAACCAATATATTCTTAGTTAAGAAGCACTATAGTTGGCAACTTGGCGTCTTGCAAAGAGAACTTTGTATACTTATGTTAAATTACCTAGGTGACTTTCTACGGTTTTGGATTAGATTAGTTGTGACTCAGACTGTCACGGGTTGTAACCAAGTATCGCTCATTATATTGAAGAGTTAGGAAAGCCCATATAGGTCGATGGTGACTTTAATTCTTTTCAACAAGAAATATTTTATGTAAAAATACTGTGTCAATTACATTCTGCAATTCACTTTATAAGCAGCAACGGACAGAGCCCCCGTCGATCTTTTATCTAATAAATGCATCCCTTCCTGAAGTCGGAGTTTGTTGCACGTATTAGCTCTAGAATTACTACGGTTATCCGAGTAGTAGATAGCATCAAACAAACTATAACTGATTTAATGAGTCATTCGCAGTTTCACAGTCTGAATCAGTTCATACTTACATATGCATGGCTTAATCTTTGAGACAAGCATATGACTACAGGCAGGATCAACCAGCCAGCATTTCTCAATGACACCGGCATCTCATGAATTTTTATATAGACCGACATCATATTGAGAACTTGATTCTTTAAGTTGATTTTCATAGTTAAGCTCCCTAATTTATTTGAATATAAAATTGGATACAAGACACTATTCACTCCCTCCTCTTATATTTTAGATAGGCATTAAGTCTAACAAGCGCTCAACCCATTAAAATCTAAATAAGCCTTATAAGATCTGCATCTTATCATATACTTGGCACTCAAATGTTTATTGGCTCAACTAACTAATAGTTATGATCTAATTAATTGACTCCCTTATGGAGCTTATTTGGCTAAGCTGATCTAAAATGGCTGATAAGCATTTAATACACACAAAAAAAATGACATTTTTTGCTCTAAAACTAATTATGTGAATAAAATAATGAATTTAGCAGTGAAGTTGATGTATTTTATAGAATACTTTATGTATACTACATATTTCATACATAAAATGATTAATAGGGCCTTAAAATTATTTACAACAGATATAAATTAAGAGGAATTTAACAAGGAAAGACCACAACAATGGAGGGGAAAAGGAAGGGACAATTACATGGAGAGATACTCTACTTATGAAAATTACCAAAAAAGACCCTTATTTTACTTCTTTACCCGATCTAGCACCCCCTTCACTTTTTTAATATTTTCTTTCACTCCATAGCACCCCCTTTTTAAAGGAAAAAAAAAACCCTAGCCCCCATTTTCACTCTCTTCTCCTTCTCTGTTTCCCACTTTTCTCTCTTCTCTTCCCCATTACACCTAACCCCGCCGCCCTCTCCACCACTCCTTCCACCACTGCCATGCCTATATTTCCTCTCCTCCAAGCCACTGACGCCCTCGCCGCCGTGGTCACCACAACCGCCGCCACTACTGCTTCTTCTTCTTCTTCTCATTTTTTTTTTTGTTTTATTTTTGTTTTTGTATAACAATGTCGATTTTCATTGTATATCTCAATTAAAACTCCGGTGAGTTTGTTTAAAAAAGTTGTTTATCATGTTTCTACTTCTTTTTTCACATTTTTCATAAGTATCTGGTGAGATCTACTTGTTTTTTCTAAAAACTTTTTAGATCTAGTGTTTTTTTTGTATAAAACTGTATAGATCTGGGATGTTTGTTAAGCTTTTGTGTAAAAGTTGTCTGAAGCACTATTTAAAGTCAGTTTTGAGAGTTTATACAGTTTTATACATTTTTATACAAGTTTATACACTCCTCTAAACGCGTATAAAAATATATAAATCTGTATATGTGCGTATTGACAGTGTATAAATACATTTTATGCACTTTTATAAATTTGTATAAAGCTGTATATGTGTGTATGAACAATGAATAAAGTTTTATAAATTTAGATTTGTGCACTATTTATAGATGTTTATATAAAATTTATGTTTTTTTATGTATATTTTTATATTTTCCTTCTTGCATACACATTTTTCTATGTATTTATATGTATAATTTATTATTTTGATAGATTTAGGTGTATAAAATTATCAAAAAACAATTATTTAAACAAATCCACAAATAAAATAAGCAAATCCGGCGAGATCCGTTGAATTTTTCGTTTCCGGCCATTGACCACCGCCGGCCGGCGGCGGCGTTGGTGGCTCAATTTTCGGTGGCGGGCCAGTGGTGGGGGAGGGTGGGGGAGTGGCTCACAGGTTTCTTTAGTTTAAATGGGTGCTATGTTGTGTAATTTAAAAATAAGAGGGTGCTATGGATGAAATGTGGTCGCTCATTTGTAATTTTGTGTAGTGGGCTGCCTAGTTTTTGAAATTCTCCCAAAAGAGAATTTTTGGGAGAATTTGGGGTTTGCCTTGGCCTCTTGGGTAGCATATACTGTGGATTTAAATAATAATAAAATTAAAATTTATAAGCCGATAAACTCTAAGTTGGATGATTTGTCTTGGGCTCTTGGCCTCTAAGGCTTATGAAAATTCAGACACAAGCCTACATGTCATTTATTGTGGCTCTGTCTATAAGAGTGTGTGGATTTTTAGATATACGTGTGTGTGTTTTTATATATATAAAATTGTGGGTATATGTATAATATTTTAGATTTTTATGTTTTTTTTGTTAGAATTTCTCTCTTTCGATTGTATTTCTTTATGTATAAAATTTAATTTTTGTAGATTTTTATGTGTTATAACTTGTGGAATCTTTGGAATAAATAATCCGGCAAAAAGAATAACTCAAGGAAAAAGTTAGCTCCGACAAAGAAGAAAAGTTTGGTGAAAATCTGGCATTCAGTTCGATCACCACCATTATGAGGCTGACTGAGAGAGGGTGGAAGCCGACGGAGAGTGGTAAGGGGAAGGGGGAAGTGGCCGCTATGGTTTATATATGAAAGAAAGATTTTTTTTTTAAATAAGGCGATGTGCTATAACAATATAATAATAAAATTAAATGACCCCCTTATTTTAATTTTCTAATTTTAATGAGTATCATAATATGGACCGAAAAAACGATCCAGTAAGATGGAGAATTCACAGAACAATATTTCCAAGGATTAAATTATACTAGTACTTTAAGTGTTACGTTGTATTATAGTGTAAAATCTCTTAAAGAAGTTTATTCCATATTAACGCGTTGAAAAGACAAGGTTAATAATTGGGACACATTATTTAGTGCAAAATAAAATCAGAAAGTTTTGTCAAACAGAGAGAGAAAAACAAGATGTTGATTAAAAGCAACTTTTTATTGTACTACACAATGAATCATTTTTCACGAATAGAAAAGTTGTTTCCACTTTAGCAGGATAAATTATGAGTCTATGACTCAAGCTCATGAACCGCAATTTAAATGTTTAAAAAAAACAACAATGTATTTTGGGTCAACTACCTCATCTAATTAGAAACTTGACTCAATTATTTTCCTTTACCTATATGGCTAAATTATTGAAGGCGTGCAAGTGGCACATTTTTCTGTTTGTTTTAAACGTGATTCAAATATCAAAATGTTGTACCTAACAAGGATAAAAAAACAATAGAAATACTGTAGAAATCTAAGGGCCACATAGGAAGATAACCTGGGGCCTGACAGTGCACTGCACAGTAAAAACCAAACTCCACGTCTCCATATTCACTAAACATGCTAATACAGGAAATTTAAAAGGAATGTTCTCTGAAACGTTTCAGTTCCAATTACACTGCACTAAGGATTATTTGGTTTAAAAACAAGTGATATATGATCAATAGTATATTAGTAATGTGAAAGATTTACAATACATGAATTTTTTGTTGTTGAATTTTAGTTTGCAATATCACAAATTACTATATGGTGTATAATAATTTGAAGTATGTCTTTACTCTCTAAGCATATTTTTTTACTATCTGATGGCTAGTTTTGTCATTTAAATGTCTTTAATCAGTCTATTACTAATCTAAGTTGCTCGGACACTGCACTTTCGGTGCCGTACTCGTATTGACACGACACTGATGTGGGTGTGGGTGTGAGATTCGTACCGAA
Organism: Petunia x hybrida; assembly: GCA_037355625.1. Classification (NCBI taxonomy): domain Eukaryota; kingdom Viridiplantae; phylum Streptophyta; class Magnoliopsida; order Solanales; family Solanaceae; genus Petunia; species Petunia x hybrida. Next base: position 46,784 of record JBBBVM010000403.1, on the reverse strand, counting down.
TCTGGTCAAATATTTTTGGGTACTTTGACTATGAGCGACTGTAAATTTCAAGAGAGCATAGAATTTGGTTCCCAAAATCAAAACCAAAGCTAGGGTAAACTTCTATGGAACCAGGTCTTCCTTCCATTATCTCAACGGGAATAATAAAACGGGAAAGGTTTGATGAGGCCAACAAAAGTGTAAGATCAGATTTTGATGATAATTAAACCTCTATGAAACCATGTCAAAGTTCTTTTAGTTAGCCGAATCTCCGCACCCATATCGGCACTAGGTTTCGTATCCCCAAATCATCGGATATAGATCTTGGAAGATCCGACCTCTAGATCCGCACCGTCGGACACCCGCATTCATGACCAAGCAACTTACTTACTAATACGTACAAAAATTCTCATAACTTATATGTTCGCAATATTATTTATGAGGAAAGACAAGAAATAACCAGAAATTTATGAACGTTGTTGAAGTTTATGTGGAGAACACATCTCCTGTTACACCAACCAAATGACCCCTAACTAGTATAAATAACTCCATATCTATTGCAAATTAGAATGCACAACCCTCTCTTATCCTTCTTCATTCTTTTCTTGCTCGTCTTTCAGTCTCCAGTCAAAATAAGTTCGTAATAATAAATAAATAAATAAACATATAATTACTACAATGGCGAGCACTTGCAACAAGTCTTTCAGCAGCAATTATATGCTGCTAAAGCCAGAAGAATGTACTTTATTAGACTTGGCAAAAATCTTGTTTTCCAGTAAATTAGGAAAAAGGAATTTCGTGGACTGCCCTGATCACGAAATGACTAAGGTTCCACTTTCAGGTAGATGGATAATATTTTTATCCATGATGGCCCAAAAATTCTTGAATTTTATTGCTAAACCTTTGGGATGGTTTGGCAATGCGGTTGAACACTGGCTTAACCTCCAAAACGTCAACGGCGGCTTCTTCGGTCTTGTTTTTAACTTCGTAAGAGGTACTTATTACGATATACTAGTTTAATTAAAAATAACTTTACACTATCAGTGTATATACATAATTTTTTTTTTAAAAAAAAAAAACTGAACTTAAAAGTTTATGATTTGTAGGCAAAGTAGTAATACCTGATAAGACATCAGCGAGCTACTTGTCATTAATTGGGAATTTGGACAAAAGAGTTAAGCTAGATAATAATGACAGTGTTGAACTTGGAAGTAGAAGATATTATGAGGGAATCAGCATGATGGCTGCTAAAGCAGCTTATGAAAACGAAGCATGTATTGAAAATATGGTCAAGGATCACTGGAAGGTACACTATCATTTTTCTCTTATGATTTTTTTTTTTTTTGTACTTGCAAAAAAGGAATTTGCTAATTAGATCTTATATTCTAATAGTAATATTTTAAATCTCATGCAGATGGATCTCGTGGGCTCCTTTGACTTCTGGAATGGTAAGCTCATGCATATATACATTTGCAAACATTGCAATTCTTCAATCCAAACTCGGTCAGCTTGTCATACACTTGAAGTATATATGTTGTGTTTATTTACCCTCCTCAACTTATTTTTCTGAAGTTTATATTACTAGGGTGGAGGGAAATGTGGTACGAACTACGAAGTGTGGTCTGAACTCTATTTTTTGTGTTACAGTCCACGTAGCATTTTAGTTTAGATTAACTTAAAATTTTATTTTTTTCAGAGAAACCAGAGGTTTAAATTTTAATCATGTGACGAAATTTTATTTGGTTTAAACTCACGTATATTTTGGATTTATTAGTTTGGCCGCAACTCTATTTCTTTTGAATCAGATCTGGGGTCTAAACACAAAGAAGAAGAAAACTTGAATGATATCAGGAACAAAGAAAAAATACACTATTGAAACAAATTGTCAATGTATATGATCATATGGAAATTAAAAAATAAGGCACGTGTAAGCTTTTTCACTTTCAAGTCTATGCGTCCACTAGCACATTATAGCTCAGGAGTACAATCTGTAAATGGGGCCAAGTTTAAGCTAACGTTTGGACATAGATTTGAGTGAAACTTGAAAAAATAATTTTTTGATATTGAGTTGAAAATTATGTTTGGAGATACTTTTCATTTGAGTTAAAGTTTTTGAGTGGAAACATTTTTCCCAAAAAGCTTCCAAAAATTGTTCTCATCAATTTTTTAGAATTTGAAGTTTTTTATTTCAAAAAGGAACAAATAGTATAAAGTATAAACAAACATTGTGTATATTACAAAACACGCCCCCAAGTTTTATAAACAAAGGGGTACTAAAGATCTTTTTTATGTATCACTCAAGAAAATAAAATTGCAAACACTAGATCTCTAAAAGTAATCATCTAATTTACCTTTCTATTATATTTCCTCATATTTTTGTGGCTTTTGCAGATTATCAACAGAAAGCTAACACTCAAGCATTTGTGCTTCAAGATCAAAAGGTCGATCCCAAGCTAATTATTGTGGCTTTTAGAGGAACTGAAATGTTCAATGCTGATGATTGGAGCTCAGATGTTGATCTCTCTTGGTATGAAATTCCTGGCATGGGAAAAATTCATGCAGGATTTATGAAAGCTCTAGGGTTACAAAAAAACAAAGGATGGCCCAAAAATATTATACAAACAGATAAGTCACCTGTAGCTTACTATTTCCTAAGAAAATTGCTCAAACAACTTCTAGAGAAGAATAAAAATGCAAGATTTGTGGTAACTGGGCACAGCTTAGGTGGAGCACTTGCAATTTTATTTCCAGCAATATTAGCATTCCATGAAGAATCTTCGCTCTTTAATAGATTAGAGGGTATTTATACATTTGGTCAACCAAGAGTTGGAGATGAAACTTTTACTACATATATGAAGGAGCAATTAGCAAAATATGATGTTCCATACTATAGGGTTGTCTACGGCAACGACAAGGTAACAAGAATGCCTTTTGATAATTCAACCTTCCTGTTCAAGCACTTTGGAACTTGCCTCTATTACAATAGCCTCTACAAGGAAAAAGTAAGTACTCTTTGAACTTCTGAACATATAATTTCTCCTGTATTTTCACATTGGCTATAACTCAAATTAGCTCATCTAAGAAATTAGCCCAATTTGGACATACCTAGAAGATTGAAATGTATCGAAGCATATATAGAGAAAATGAGCTTTTTGGGTCTAGTTAATTTGTCTAATTTAGTCATGATTAAGTGTAGACACGGTTGGAATTTAACCTAACTTATTTATTAATTTCACCTTCCTTTAACCTGCCCAAATATAGTGTAACGCACCTATTCGACTCCCCTAATGTGCAACATATATATGTTGCATACTAGGGGCGAATTTAGTACAACCGATCATTTGCTTCTACGTCAATCTATGTATGTATGCATATACGATATAAATTGTACATGTATAATGAGATCAATACACTCATTCTGAATCCATTAACTCGAAATCCTGAATTACTCATTTGATTGTGTTGTTGGAATGTAGATTTTAGATGAAGAACCAGACAAGAATGGCTCCTCGCTATTAATGTTTATACCAAAAAGGATAAATGCAGCTTGGGAGCTTATTAGAAGCTTTATTCTTCCATGTGTAGCTGGAATGGACTATAAGGAAGGAGGGCTTCTTCTTCTCTTCAGGGTGATTGGCTTGCTATTCCCAGGTTTACCAGCTCATTGTCCTCAGGACTATGTTAACTCCACGAGGCTGGGATCCAGTACTGATGGTGGATCAAAGTACCAAAAGATTGGCATAATCGTATCTTAACTAAGCATTTAGCCTTTTTTAATATTGCTTATTTTCACCTGCACCATTTTGAATTTATGTTGTCTGTGCTGCAATAAACATGGATCACAAGCGTTGTGTAATGGCAGTGCCAGTTGTTACTCCAGATAAATTTTACTCTGTAAATGCACCAATGGAGTAAAAATATGTATGCAATCGGATCATTACTAGTATTAGCCGCTATAACATGAATTAAACGAAGTTCCCAACAAAGTTGGTGGCCTAAAGTGAAATTTTATATGAGATCTTAAACTGATACGATGAAATTTATTGTATTTATTTATTAGTACAATTTAATTTTCTAGCTTTTGTAGGTGCAAATGACATCATGACAAATCGTTTGTACTTACAATTACATGTTTTTCTATTTACATGTCATTCTTATAGCTTATTCAGGCAAACCGTATTAAATTTAAGACATAGTTTTGAATTTATGTGATGGAGAAAAATCAGAATCAAAAGGGAGAGTGAAATTTTGATGAATAGCCATTTTTGGATGCGTTCAATAGGTTTTATCCTCCGTTTCCAAATATTTACTTAAATAAGAATGCGTAATTTTTTTATTAATTTTATTCACTTACCATTAATAAAATTTTATCCAAAAATAAAGCATTCAATCTTATAGCCTGTTTGGCATTGCTTCTCCAATGCCAAAATTGTTTTTTTCCCAACAAAAGTACTACTTTTTTAAAAATTTTGAGGTGTTTGGCAACGAAAAAAAAGTACTATTAGGCAGAAGCAGAAGTAGTTTTTCTGCTGTTGGGGAGAAGCTACAAATATCTGCTTCTTTCAAGAAGCAGAAGCAGTTTATTAATTTTTTCAAGACAGAAATATCCTTACCAAGAATTCATATTTACCATATTATTCCTTATAAATTAACCATATCTCTCTCAAAATACAATTATATATTTTTTTCCTATTTTTTTCTACTACGTACTTTTACAAATCTTCTTCCTCGAGGACGAATTTTTATTTCTAGGTATTACTATCAACCGTATATAGGATGTCCTACTCTTTAAATCATCTTTTAAAAGCAAGCGATTACTAGAAATTCCTAATTCCGTTATCACTTTGATTTAACTATATTTTATGTTGTTCAATAGCTTAAATTTATATCTTTTACGTTATGTTTTATATTTAATTAAATAAATTTTCTAATTAAAGTTTTTTATGATAAATATTCAAAATTATTTTTTTGTTTTATTAATCCAGATGTAAAATGAACTTGGATGTCCTTTTCGTAATTTGACACTGAAAAGTACTTTTCGTAACAATTAACCAAACATAAATTATTTATCAAAAGTACTTCTCCAATGAATTGTCCAAACACAAACTGCTCATTATCCAAAAGTACTCGAACCTCACGTACTCCCCACTCTGATGGGAACTTCAATACCTGATGATAGGTGGAAGGAACAGCTTGCATATCATGGATCCAGGGTCTTCCCAGGATGATGCTGTAAGCTAGGTCTGCATCGACAACATGAAATATCGTCTCCTTCGCTACCCCTTCAGCAAGAGTCGTCAGAGTAATCTCGCAAAGGGTCTTCTCACTTGAGTTGTTAAAGCGGGAGAGAACTCGGGATATCGGCACGATCCTCTCCGACAGCTGCATCTCCCTTACAACTCGTGATTGAATAATATTCGCAGAGCTGCCCGCATCGATGAGCACTCTCTTGACGTCGAATTCTGCCACGCGTAACATTATGACTAACGCGTCGGCGTGTGGGAACTGCAAACCATCTGTGTCTGAGTCTTCAAATGTTATCGTCTCTTCTGGTCGTGGACGCTTGGTTTTTGTGATGGAGACCTTTGGGTACTTCTTCGTCGTGAAGATGACGAAGTCCACTTCGATCCCACCCGAGATAACATTGACTGTCCTCTTTGGGGAGGACGCTCGCGGAGGGCCTGATTTATTTTGCTGAGCCTTCGCGTGAGTTTGCTTTCCCTTCTCGGTCAGGAACTCCTTCAAGAATCCCTGTTTCAATAAACGTGCAACTTCATACCTTAGAGCTTTGTAGTCCTCAGTGGCGTGACCGTTGTCGCGATGAATTCACACCATAGGTCCTGTTTTCGCTTGCTTGGGTCGGTCTTCATGTCCTTCGGCCATTTAACCTTCTCTCCCATATCTTTGAGTGCCGCCACTACTTCAGACATTTCTACGTTGAAGCTTGGCAGGCTTGGGGCTCCACGGAGGCTTGATTCTGAATCATCTCTTCGGGATAGCCCTCTGTTCTTGCGGCTGCGTATTTTGGAGTTGTTGCGCGTCTGGTCAGGGTATGGCTCGTAACGTACATTTGACCTTTCTGACTCCACCTTTCCGCCGGAGCCGCCGCTTCGCAACTGAGTCCTTCCTCGGGTACCTATTCCAATCAATTTATCTTCATCAATACGTACCTTTGAGTTGTAGCGGTTGTAGACATCCGACCAGTTGGCTGCTGGAAATTCGGGAAGGGATTCGTATAGCCTGTGCGTAGCCTCCGAGCTCCTGACATCCAAGCTGTTGGTGAATGCAATCTCCGCCCATCTGTCCAGTACCTTAGACAACATCATGCGTTCCCGTTGGAAACGATCCACATATTTACGGAGGGACTCGTCGGGCCTCTGCTTAATCTCAAAGATATTTTCTACGCGAGTCACCTGTATGGGCTTTCACGAACCATCTCCGCGAAGGATCCGATGGAGTTTGGTGGCAACATTGAATACCATCGTAGAGCTCCATTTGCTAGGGTCTCCACGAACTTCTTCAATTGGACAGACTCGATCTCCTCGTCGGTGAGATCACTAGTTTTTATGAAGTTGTTGAACATCATGAGATGATCATTGGGGTCAGATGTTTCACGATATCTCGGAATGTTTGGCATCTTGAACGTCTTGGGTATTGCCTTTGGGGCTGCTTCCTTCTTCCAAGGCCGCTGGAAATACTGTTGGACATCAACTTTCGTTAGCGTGGGTGGAGCACCTGGTATCTGATCGATTCTCTCGTAGAGTGACTTCTGAAGTGCTTCCTGGCTCTCCTTGAATTGCTTGGTAAGAGCTTCCATGATGATGCTTATTTCGGTGGACGCCATAGATCCTCCGTTTCGATTTTGGTTGACTTGAGTCGTTGGATCCACGGTTCCTCCGTTGTTTCGCTCCCCACCTTGCCTTGAAGTGTGCGAAGAGGGAGCATCCCGACCTGGCGCAGCAGTGTCAGCTCTTGCAACTGGAGGGTTTTGCCTTCAGAGAGAGTTGATTGCTTGGTTTATCCCTCTGTTGACCTCCGCCTGTTCCTGCAAAAATGCATAGAGCGTCTCCTGGAGGTTTCCTTGGCCAGGGGAGAGACTCCAATAGCGTCTTCTCCTAGGCGGAGTGGCGCTTTGAGAGTGCCTACGCCTATTTCGCTGCCTGACTGGTCCTTGGGAAGATTGTTGCTGCCCGTCGGACGAGTAATCGAGAGAATAATTGGGACTTGATGAAGGGGTACGTACCTGACTTCCGCCCACGATAGTTCGTTGTGAACTGCTTTCTGCCATGTTAGTTTTGAAACAAAAGAATCGGCAAAAAGGAATGTAATGTCGGAAAAGATAAACTATTAACCTATAAAGGCTATTGACCGGCTCCCACTGTGGTCGCCAAATTGTTTAACCTAGATCCGATTTTAGGCCAATCAACAATTAAACTTATATTTTGCGGAGTCACGATCAATAGTTTAGATTAAGAGTTTAACCGAGATTAATATGAAATGGCGCTGATTACTAGATAATCAATATACGCACGATTTCCAATGATGATAACGGAAATATAATATAATCAGAAATAAGTAAGATTAAAGCGTGAGTAAAATAGATAAAGGTAACCGTATTGGATCTCTTGATCCCGGTGAGGATTCCTCGTTACTGTTTGTATTTGAAGATTAGAGAGCAAAGTATCCAACGAATGTAAGCAAAAAACAATATTTGAGCAAGAGTAAGTGGGAATATTCTTATTGATGTTGTAGACAGAGAATAAAAGTGTGTTACAATGATTCAGGACGAATGCTATTTATAGGTCTGATAGGCGTCCGTTGTGTTTGTAACCGCTGGGCATGTATCCGTTGGATATGTAACCGCCAGGTCGTGTAATCGATGCCTTTAAGACCATTCATTAAGTAGCCGCGCATGATCAGGTTAGTAATTGCTCATTCAGATCATGTTGACCTGGGAAGCGTTACGTTGCTACTCTGGGTCTGCTCGTGGCAACCGCTTGGCTAGTTACCTGTCTGCTAGATGTCTGTCCGGGAAAACCTCTGCACGTGCCACGTGGCAGACACGTGTCTCCTTTTAGATGACGTCAGTTTTTATCCAATACACTTCCACCCCATATTTTAAAATATTGACTGAACCTAATAATTAACTTTTGTTTATCATATTACTCCAACTTGAATTCGGCTCCCCTCTATTTCTAATTACCTCCATTTTTCCAAGTTCTTACTTGGATGAGGGACACGTCTCCTATTTTAAAACTAATGGTGGCGATTTATGTAGCTAAAGCTAGGGCTTAACCATGATTAGAATAATAAATATTTTTCATATATTTGCTCCAAAAAGAAATTGGTAATCCCACAATTCCAGCAACGCATATTTTTAATCCATAAATAAACGTAGTATTACAGAGTGCCTTCTCGGGTTTTATTTTTCAAACAAAATGTGTAAATTTTGTGTCGAGAAAATTTACATTTAAGTTGTAGAAGTTCATATTTATACACATATCGTGCAATTTGTTCAAACTTTTTATGTTAAAAAGGTTAAACTGATACAACCTTGGGAGAACTACACCCCAAAAGCTAGCTATTAACGTGGGAGAGCCTAGGGCTATATAAACTCCACATCAATCCCCTATATGACCGATGTGGGACTCAAGTCCCATTCCTTGCAATGGCACATAACAAACCATCACGCTCCGCATCTGTCGTCCCCGACGGCTGTGTGCTAGACAAATTTCTAGTCCCATGGGCGAACGACAAACACCGCAATACCGACGTCATCGTCAACGGGCACAAAGGGTGGTGAATGGCTATGATACCATTGATACAATCTTGGGAGAACCACACCCCAAAAGCTAGCTATTAAGGTGGGAGAGCCCAAGGCTATATAAACTCCACATCAATCCCCCATATGACCGATGTGGGACTCAATTCTCATTCCTTGCAATGGCACATAATATAAACCTTCACAAAAGAAGCACTCGTATCAAGAAAATTAATACTGAAATTTGCAGATCTTTTCCATAAGAAAATTTCCGGATTAGCATGAAATGATCCTGGTTCAAAAAAAAAAAAAGGACGAAAACAAATACTTTGAATATGGATGACTTAATTGTTGCAGGAATACTGATACTTTATTACTAATTAATAATAAATCGATATTTAGCAACCATTTAAAACTCAGTTGCTAGAATTGTGGGATTATAAAGAAATCTTTTGGGAACAAATATATGGAAATATCGATGGAATTTTTACATAAAAGTACAAGTTTTAGAACTTAATTACCAAACATAGCAACATTTTAGCAAAATAACCCTATATAGAGGAAAACACAAGTTAATTACAAATATAGCAAAAACATAGCAATATTTTTCCATAACATACGAAACCCTTACATTCTTCCTCCTATTTCCCCACTATCACTTTTGCTCCTCCCATTTATCCCTATTTCACTTTTCCTCCCACCATTCCCCCAATTTCACTTTTATTCCTATCATTTCCCCCAATTTCACTTTTCCTCATCCCATCCTCGATGTATTTCGTTGTATCTTACCGTATCTCAACTGTTTCTGCAGCACCGTATCTCAACTGTTTCTGCACCGTTTCAACTGTTTCTGCAGCACCGTTTCAACTGTTTCTGCAGCACTGTATCTCAACTGTTTCTGCACCGTTTCAACTGTTTCTGCAGCACCGTATCTCAACTGTTTCTGCACTGTTCAACTGTTTCTGCAGCACCGTATCTCAACTGTTTCTGTATCGTTTCAACTGTTTCTGCAGCACCCTATCTAACTGTTTCTGCACCGTTTCAACTGTTTCTGCACCGTTTCAGGTTGTGTTCAGGACTGTATCACCGCAATTTGAAACTGTTTCAGCATAGTTTCAAACTGTATCAGCTAGTTTCAGTGCGATTTCAGACCAACAGAGCTTAAAAGCTTGGAGGAAGTGGCAAAGGTTCACCTGGAGGGTCTTATCAGTAGGAACTTGATATTTGTTAAGAAGAGGAGATTGACTGATGAGATAAAAACTTTTGGAGTGCATGATCTACTGCGTGATATCTGTTTGATAGAAGCTAGAAAGGCAAAGTTCATGCACGTTGTTAGTCAAAGTCCCTCAGGAGCTTCTATTGACACAAACACACTTGGTGTTCAGTGCTTCAGTTTTCGTACCAAAACTTCTTTACATAAGTGTCTGAAGCTATCACATGTCAAAACATTCTACTTTTTTGGTGAAGTGATAACTTCTCCATCACCTTCTCCAAGATCCGACATTTTTGCAACTTGAAGCATCTCAGGGCATTGGCCTAACTTCAATCATGAGTTCTCTTCATTATCAATTGAGGTAACAAATTTAGTCAATTTGAGATATCTGGCACTTGCATCCAAAGGTAAAATTGAAAAATCAATATCAAAGTTTCAGAAATTGCAAACTTTAATTTATAGACAAATATTAGGTTTTGAGAAATATATATAATCTCAGTCGTCTGTGTCTCTGTAGCTTGTGTGTGTGTGTGGGGGGGGGGGTGATGGCGCTTGGGGGTGGTGTGGGTGATGGTGCTGGGATGGTGGTGATAGCGCTGTGGTGGGGTGATGGCACTCGGTGGTTGTGGTGGGGGGTTGGGTGATGGAAAGAAGAGAGATGTTGTAATTTGGGAAATGGGAGTGAAATGTGTGTGAGTATTGGGAAATATTAGGAAAAAATATTGCTATGTGGTGTAATTTGAAAAATATTGCTATTTTTTTGTAATTTGGGGTGAAAATTTGTATATTTGTGTAAAAAACCCAATATCGATTGTTTTAACTATAGTTAAGCTAGACCTAAGTTTAGTTAAACTAAATTTAAGCCATTGATATTAACATGAGCCATGTGCCATTCATCCAAATATAAATTTAGAGAAATAAAAATAATTAAAAATAGAGAGGAGCTGGATCCCTCAATCTTTATATATAGAAGATATACTACACTTCCTCAATCATCCATATACAAGTTATATATATTTGCCTAATCCGACAATTCTTGAAGATCCCCAACATTGCAACATACTTTTGATAAGGAACAGATTGTTATAGTTTAAGATAGTGCACATAGGTGGATTTCCACGGTATCACTCTTGGAATCCTTTTCATGTCCCTTCACGAGTTGTAGCGTGGAAGAGTTCAAAAAAGCGCAAAAGATTGAGAATATATAATATAGAATTCTAGCTTTGTGCTGTAACTTATCTACATAATCATATGAAATTTTGTGCAACTTGTAATACTGAAAATTAAATACTATCTGATATATATATATATATATATATATATATTATATATTTCATAGTATACTTATCACTTAATTCATAATTATTTGATAGTATACTTATCACTTAATTCATAATTAAATAAAATAAATGTATTTGTATTTTAATCTTTAATTGTTAAATCTAAATTGATTCATGTTTTAGTGCAAACACGTACTTTAATTTCCTTTGTGTTGTCTATACGTAAATAACGTAAACTATAGAGTAGTAAATATATTGCCAGCTGTTTGGACGTATCAAAGTTCATTATAATATTGGTCAGCTACATATCCAAACTAAAAGATGCTAAAGTGCCACTTGAACACAACTTTCACACAATTATAAAAGCATAAAGAGTCAGGATATTATTGTTACAAGAATAAATCCTCGTTTTCTTGTTCATTAAGCTAAATTAAATTAATCGTTATACACGACCTTGCTTATAACTTATAAATAAGTTGTTAATATTACTACACATTGATCCCCAAGGCATTAAATATTTTCAGACAAGAAATTACTGTATTAACATCAATTCATCACACATATTTCATATGGATCGTCGTATTAACAAGGTCATGAGTAGCAACAAATACCTTCAACTAAAACCAGAGGAAGCAAGTCTTTTAGATCTCATACGTATTCTATTCTCTGGCAACCTTGGGAGCAAACAATTCATAGATTGTTTGAGAGTTAAAGAGACAGCCTTTGAACGTCGTGGATACATCTTATTCTCTGTGTCCATGCAAAAAGCTTTGCATTTCATTGCAAAGCCTCTGTCATTTTGTGGTTCAATTTCAGAGTTGTGCTTAAATCTTCTTGCTAGTAATCAAAGCCTTCCTACGTTGTTATTAAGAATATTACAAAGTGAGACTACACTATTTTTGCCTAAAATCCGGTTTCATAGATTGTTCAGTTAATAATTAAATAATTTTGTGACTTTACTGTTATAGTGAATAAAGTTAAGATATTAACCTCGATTATTGTTGGTAGGGAAGGTAGTGATGCCAAACGAAGAGTCAGCCAACTACCTATCAGCTATTGGATTTATAGATCCTAGAGTGGATTCTCATAAGAAATTCAAACCTGAGGAGAAAGCATATGTTGTAGCACTTTCAGCAATGGCATCAAAAGTAGCTTACGAAAATAAAGCATTCATCCGAGCTACTGTTGAAGATCAATGGAAGGTATCTAACTTGCATTTCAGTAGGCTAATTCAATTAGTAGTAGACAAATTTTTTTTTAAAAAAAAGTGTGTTTGAAAAACTTGTTCTATATGTGTTGTGGCATATGGTTTAATCTATACATGTTTTGCTTTTTGTGCAGATGGAATTACTGGGTGCCTACGATTTTTGGAATGGTAAGATAATAACTATGTATATATAATTATATATACAAAAATATATCCATGATTTAAACTTAATTAATAGATTCAACCTTAAAGATAATTATATGTCAGCTCATTTCTACTTTTGAAATTATGAGTTCAGAATTTAACATTTGTTGAATTTTTAGTAGTTTTTTACATAAACATTAATATGTTCCTCGTCGAACATACTAAGTTTAGTTGAACCGCCAATTGTTCAAAGGATTGATCAATTTCTGAGTAATAAACTAGCCGTTAATCGTTATAATGATTGATTTATCATTATCAATTTTTCAACTCTAAACTTACTATTTCCTCTACACAAACTTGTGCTTTGGCAGAGTATCACCAAAAGAGATCAACTCAAGGATTCATGTGTCATGATAAGACTACCAATCCGGACACAATTATTGTGGCGTTTAGAGGTACTGAACCCTTTAATTCAGATGATTGGAGTACAGATTTCGACATATCTTGGTACAAATTCCACAGTATGGGCAAAGTCCACAGTGGTTTCATGAAGGCTTTAGGCTTACAAAGAGATGAAAGTTGGCCTCTCAATATACCACAAGATGAAGAACATCCAACTGCATATTACACTATAAGGGAAAAATTAAGAGAGCTCTTTAAGAAAAATGATCAAGCTAAGTTTATTCTAACAGGGCACAGCTTAGGTGGTGCACTGGCAATTCTTTTTGCAGCAGTTCTTGCATTGCATAACGAGAGTTTTATACTGGAAAGATTGGAGGCAATTTACACATTTGGTCAGCCAAGGGTAGGAGATGCTGAGTTTGGGAACTTTATGAAGGAAAATTTCAGGAACTATGGCGTTGGATATTATAGATTTGTTTACAGTCATGACATTGTAACAAGGTTGCCTTATGATAACACTACCCTGCTGTTTAAACACTTTGGAACATGCATTTACTATAGCAGTATATATGAAGGAAAGGTGAGTACAAAATTATGTCTAAAATCTCCAAGAATCTTATTTGTTATTTACATACTATTTCTTATAGATTTAACTTATATAATAGCATTCGTGGAGCCAAAAATACTTGGGATTATAAACCTATGAACTTATGCAGCTTTTGAACCCCTTATTGCCACTTGACTGGATTTTTCCAAGGATTTGTATATATATATGATCTAAAAATCCATTTTATATTGTTTAGATAATGTAGTTTTTCAACGGAGTGAATCCCTTTTGCTCCACCTACCTCTGCCACTACTCCATGTGAAAAGAATTTTTACACTATCAATGTATTTTAACATGTTGTAGCAGGTAACCTGACTTGTTTTCTTCATTTACTAAAGCTTACTTTTGTGTTGTTTGCTGCAGATAGTTTCAGAAGAACCACACAGAAACTACTTTTCTCTAAGATCACTAATTTCAAAGAGGGTTGATGCCTTGTGGGAATTGGTGAGAAGCTTTCTTCTTCCATATATGTATGGAAAAGAATATAGAGAAAGTGTGCTTCTTCTAGGCCTTAGGTTGTATGGACTCCTATTTCCAGGGATGCCTGCTCATGGTCCCCAAGAGTATATTAATGCAATTTGTTTGGGCGATTCTACTTTGTACAATGATCCAAGGTCCATACATTCTCATTCACTTTGATTTGTTGAAAAAAGAGATATTGTTCGTCCAATTCTTTAATCAAGAATTCAGATATTTGTTGAAAAGAAGGATATGATGGTCCATTGAGACAATTAATTAATTGAATTTATCGTCATCTTAGTGATTCATAAACAATTATAATCTGAAAGGGAAGAAGAGACGTTTGGGTGGGCTTAAAAGTGGCTTATAAGCTTATATGTCTATTAATATACTAGTACCGGGAACGCGCGTTGCGCGTGGAACGTAATTATAGCGCTAAGGTTGTTGGGAATGATATGGAAGCAGTTGGATGAAGGAGTAATAACGGTAAGATGTTGCAGAATAGAAATTGGTGACGGAGTATAAAAGATTGATTAATTAAATAAACACGAAGTACATGTATATTTCATTAGTCCTTGTACGCATATGAAGGTTTAGCTTTTTGGTAGGTCAACAGTGTGAAATTGTTCCCTGAGATAGCTTAGTGTGCATCGATGAATAAGTTGAATCAAAAGGCAACAAATGAAGAAGCTAGCTTATAAGTTCGAAGCGTTTGTTGTCTAATATTTTTATGCAAAATGGTCAAAAGCATCCTCAGACCATCTAAAATAGAGTAATGGTCAGCAGTCGTATTTATTTTTTGCTTAGAAATACAGTCACTATTAGTCGAGCACCTCAATTATATATTTGGCAACGCATTAACTTATTCCATAGACTCCATACATACAACTGTCGTAAAGACAAAATATTTGAATTTTAAGAATAATAATTTTAGCATAGTGACGTGAAGTTGAGCAGGATAGGATATAGGTTATTGTAGAACATTACTCGTATTTTTCGGTAAAAGTAAACTTTCCCTAGTGTTTGGCCATACTTAAAACCTCATAATCTCGCAGTTCCAACAAAGTGCTTTTAAGCACATAATTAATTAAATTAATGAACAATTACCTTTTCAGGCTTAAACTTTCTTATAGTTTTTGAAAATCGATCTTCATGACTTCATTTCGTCGATTTGTATTCATTGAAAGAGAAAGAAAAAGGTGAAGGATAAATTTCACAAACCAATAGTCCAATGACATACACTTTGACAAACTATATCTGTTTTCTTAACGACAAATAATTTGCCCAAACTCTATCTCCTTTCTTCTAGGCATCACACTATTAATCGCACTTCATTACACTTCCCTTTTGAAAATTGATTGGTTCAATAACCACTTTCGGTAGCATAGTTTTTTGATAAGCTTTATCTTCTATATATCCTCCAGATATAAGAATATCAGTTGTGTGTTGATACAATTCTCTTCTCAAGGTTGAATATTTTTTTCTGAAAAAAATTAAGTCTCGCCTGTTCAAGCTTGATGTACATGTCATGCCCAAAATCTTCCGCCATCATCATATCTGCAAGCGATATTTAATTTAATTATACATCAATAAGTGGTATTACTTTAAATATATTGCATCATCCGTCCATTGAATCCAATGTCTAACTATCTAGTACCGTTAAAACATAGACTACAATATCGAAGTTTGTTGAAGAAAAGAAAAGGAAGGAAACCAAATGCACATCCTTATTCGACTAATATGTAACAGATATATATATGGCAACTTGATTCAATATTTGGCGCCTATGAATTTCAAGGAATACATACTTGCAGTTGATGGGAAATTTTTTTTAACTAAATATGATTACAGTACGTACGCAAGTGATTGTAAAATAAAAACCAAAATTGAAGAGTCCCGAAGATGTCAACTATGTGCAACCAAATCAAGCACTATCACTTCAGGATAATTATAAGCTAAGTGTTGATGCCATGAGAAAAGTTTCATTAGAAAATCAATCTTCAGCGAACAGACAATTTGAAACATAGAGAAGAATGGTACCTGGCTGCTGCAGCTGTTGGTAACTACTGAGAATAAACGAAAAGCTATCAAACTTATATAATGTGTATTAGAATTTGAAAGAAGGAAAACATTAATTGTCGGATATGGAAGGTCAGCAGGAGCTGCACAGGGGGAAAAACCGAGAAGAGAAGGCAAATAGACGTGATAAGCTTTGGTTCAGTGGCTACATTCAATGAATGGAGAAAACCTAAAGTTAGCTTGGTTATGCAACAGAGGATTGATGCAGCTGATGAGTTAAGGGTACTTGAAGAGTTAGAGAGATAAGGAGTTAGGTCTGAAGAGTTTAGGTGTAGTAAAGAGTTGGGCAGTTAGGTAGATGTGAAGTTTAGAGAGTTGCGGAGTTACGAACCAGAGATGCGTATGTGTTTTCTATTTTCCTATTTAATAAAATTTTTAAATTGAATACTATTTTTATCGCTGCACGGGGAATCTCGTGTCTGACAGAAGCAGCTATGAAGAATGTTTCATAAGAATATTTGTTAGAAATGATATGAAAACATTTGGACCGTCGAGTAATAATTGAAGAATTTGTTGCAGAGAAAATGGCTAAAGAGTATAACAGATGTTTTAGTAAAATAACTATAAAGTACCTGTATGTAGAAACAAATTCTCGAGAAGTGTTGAATTAAAATTTTGCATGTTCGGATAGATGTGTTAATAGTTTAGAAGATTTATTCAATTTAGTTGAGTATTAGAATTCTCTGAAAAAGTATGTAACCCAAATCAGAAATGTGCTTCAATTTGTGCAGCACTTGACTGCAGGATGATCGTTAAAACCTGCACAAACTAACTATTGTACTATAGCAGTAAAGTATTTATTGTGAATACTGACTACTATAAATGCTGCAGGATTTGGAGCTCTTCGTGAAGGATCAGAAGAAAAGAGCAGTACAAATGCAGAATTTTATTTGGAGTTGCATGAACAGACCATGAATTGACTCGTGCTGAGTGTTAATCAGACTCAAAATTGAGTTGAAGTGTCTTATAACTTATGGCGATATTGTCGCCTAAAAGATGCTGAAGGAGGGTATAGTGTATGGCAATCTGAAGTGATGAAGTTGTTATTGTGAAACCCAGCCCGCTGAGTATTAGGTCAAGTGTATTTGCATGTGTATTTTTAGCTTTTCATGAAGCTATTGAATACATCATAGCTTGTATATTTAATATGTTATTTCACATAATACTTCCCTACTGGAATCTGTCTGTTATTCTTGACTATGAAAATGCTCTATTTTGTTAATTGAATCACAAAAGCAAACGGTCTATTCATATGATATGCAGAATGAGAATGAACTGAATGTGAACTATGAAGGCTCAAGCGTAGGAAAAACTAAGTAAGAAACTAAGATGCTAGAGGTCTTTCTTGAAGAAACATTTCAGCTGCAAAGATACATAGCTGCAACAGGGCAGATGTTAATAAAAAAGGTCATTAAAAAAGTAGTACCGATTCTGATTTCGTTACCTTAAACTGGGAAATATAACTAAGTTATTATTTTGGTTACCTTAGTTCCCTGAGCACGATGACCATCAAAACATATAGAAGAAGAGGTAGACAATGAAAAAACAGAAAACCAACAATGACGTACTTGGTTGCAAGGTTGTTCTGCCTCATCACTATTTATTTAGTTTCTGCTTGTCGATATTTATTTGGAGCATGCACTTTACACATCCATTAATACTATCTGCAGAGTAATTGGATGCAGACTAAGAAGCTTTTGGTTGTAATATAAAAAATGGTAAATATAGAATAAGGAAAAAAAGAGGCTGGTGAAGGCCACTGTTAACTGCAAAAGATACCTTATAAGTTGAGCGAAGAAGCATGTGAGATTTTTGTAAAAAGGTTATAAATCTGGAAGGAAACAACGGGAATAAAGGGAGAAGTACAGAAAAAGATTTTTGAGAAAAGAAAGTAATTTCGTGAAAGATTTGCCCAAGTAATTTCTTGAAAATACTCCAAGAAGGAAGAGCGGTTCTGGAATTGTTGGAGCCACAGAATAATATATTCATAGCCTGCTATCATTTTAGGTATGTTAGTAGTACTATATTCAGCAGAATTTTGGGATTTACATTTCAAATTTCGTTTGAGCAGGAAATGTTGAGAGCTTTGAGTTTGCGATTATACACAAGAATTTGAATTTCTGGTTATGTTTGTGATCATATGATGATTCTTCCTCTGCTTCTATCTACTGCTGCGCCTTCTAGTGAATTCATTTAGATTACAGATGAATTTCTTGCTGAGTTTTCTGAGTAGTAGTACCACAAACACTATTATATCTTCTCCATTGTTCTTTGGCTTTACAGCTAGAGGATACTCTACTTACAACTGTTCTGTATACTTTGGAAATATATACAGATCGATGGCAGTCTAGTTTAATCTAGCATCTACTAATTGAACTATACTTGTCAAAGTGAATACATGTAAAAGAGAGATCGATCAAAATGGGGTTGATTCTGCTCATATTCTATGTTGTTTTAATCTGCTTGATTAAGAGCAAAATGATCTGCCAAGACTTCTATCAACCAAATCATTAAACAACTTAATCCAAGTGTAGGTTAACTTTTCTTTCTCCACTTCAAACTTATATAGGTCTCCCTTTTGTCCTCTATATCCTGCTCAAATTCCCCATTGTAAAAATCGTTCACTCTGCAGTGTAATAAGTTTGTCTGAAGGAGAAATTCTTTTTTAACTTAAAAACATAGAAACTGAAAAAGCTGGATTGACTTGCAGTTATTCAGCAAGAGTGGTAAAATGAGACTCAATTAAATTTTGGCAATACACAGAGAATGTCACGCTAATGGTGTGTGGAATGGTTTAGACAACTACTATGTATTTTTTTAGGCGATGGCCAGATTATTGGAGTTTTTTTGTTTTTGTTTTTTTTTTTTAAAGAAAACAACAGGCGCAGCATTATCACCTGAACAAAGCAGGAAAAGTAACCACCAAGGTAAAGCTAAGAAAATACTAAAACCTATATTGTGTGCTCCAAACTATAACAGCGTACTACAGGAAAAATTTAAGCAGTCTTAAGGGAAGCGTATGTTATCGATTTTATGTGCTACTCCTATGCAGTGCTATTCTAATTGAACGACAACACCTACAGATACAGGCGAAGGTAAGGAGTGGGCTGTAGTTACTTATAATTGTACTAAAAATGGAAGCAGGGGTATTAATCAACGTACCACTTCTGCGGATCTTCTGCTATTTCAAATTTTGGATCCAGGAGCACACTGCTAACTGGGGTCATTGAAAGTCCAAATTCACCTGCACAGCACGGAGGACTATTAAAACTGTAACGTTAATGTTGTCGAGTAGGGAATGAAATCTTACAGACCTTGGTAAATGGAAGCTTTAATATCACAAAAGGCAACAACAGGGTTGTCATATTGAATGCTAGCTAATTGTGCACCCTCAATTTTAGCCAGGTCTCCCCACAATGTCAATATTTTTCGGTCATATCTACAATTAGAAAAATATGAGAGGATTGTGTAGATAGAATAAAACTAAGCTATTGATTAGAAAAATATGAGAGGATCGGGGAGACGAATGACCTGTCATCTGTGATTATTACTTCACGCCGTGTCCTGCGGCCTTCTCCAAGTAGCGTTTTCACTTCTAATAAAATGCCTACGACATCTGTTCAAATTAACTAATTAGTGTAGAAGGAAACAACTAATAAATATAGCTGAAGGTACGCATAAACAGTTGTTGCTTATTACCAAACAAAGTGCCCATTGGTAGCCTGGCAGCCTCAACAAAAGATATGAAACCGTTGGCAAAGTTTTCAGTCAGGAAGTCGCTGTCACATTTTGCAACCTTGGTGTACTGGCGGAACGAAATTTCAACTTCAGTATTCACAGTTAGGTAGTTAGCTTTTGGGGTCAATATCTTCCCATCCTCGATGTAGTATGACTGCAGTGGTTCAAAGTAGTCTTCCCAAGTTTGGATTTGTTCGTTGAACAGAGTACCTTGTATTTTCGTCCCCTGTCATAAGAGGAAGATGCAACACGATTACAGAGGCTGGTAGGGTGATTGTTTTTTTGGTAAACAGTATAAAAAAGGGAAACAATATTACCTCTTCATCGACGAATATCACTAATCTGATAACACCCTCGCCATTTGAGGTTTTATAGTTTCTTATAGGACCACGGCGAAGCATTAATACCTTGATAAACCATTCAGTTTGCAGCGGCTTCAACTCGCTAACAGGTATGCATTGTTTGTGGTCGTCTAATTCACTCGCCATTGGTATATATGTTCTCTACGAAGCAGGTTTAAGCACTATATATACATAAATTATACGGCAAGGGCTTGTAGATAAAACAGGTCTTAAGCGTATAATTAGATATAAAAAATCTGTATGTCTTAAGAGTATAATCAAATATAATAAACTTGTTTGCTCACCTAACTGACGACACTTAAGAGACTAATGGAAAATAAGTGGTTTGATTAATCTATATGCAACTTTAGCTGGCAAGGTCGACGACAACATGAGAATAAGTAAAATTTGTACTGAAGTAAAAGTGAAGGTTCAGAATTTGTACCCAATTTCCAAAGAACAAAGCAAATGAGGCTGCAAGAAAAATAGGAGAAGCAAATTGAATATCATAATAGTTTGTCCATTTTGTAGCAAAATTATATTAAACAAATCTAAACATTAATTTATATTGGCCCTATAAATGGAAGCCAAACAGATTAATGTCTAAGTAAATTGAATATCATAATAGCTTGCTCCTAAGCAAATTGAATATCA
Organism: Petunia x hybrida; assembly: GCA_037355625.1. Taxonomy (NCBI): domain Eukaryota; kingdom Viridiplantae; phylum Streptophyta; class Magnoliopsida; order Solanales; family Solanaceae; genus Petunia; species Petunia x hybrida. Next base: position 25,920 of record JBBBVM010000403.1, on the reverse strand, counting down.
TAATAGCTTGCTCCTGCTACTGTTGGTAATGCTACCAAATAAAACCAAACAAATCTAATTTATATTAATGTCTAATAGAATTGGAACGAAAACTTACATTAATTGTGGCAAACGGAAAGTCAGCCGGACTCCTGCAGAGGCCAACACCAAGAATGGAAGCCAAACAAATCTGCTGACTTGGGTGAAGTATCCTGTTAATGAAATTGAAGTAATGAGGAGTAACTCCATAGTTAATGTTTTTGCACCTAGGCTGCGTGGCTACGTGCAAAGAATGGAGCGGTGGAAGTCGTAGAGTTTGCTTCGTTATTATGCAGAAGAGGAGCGGATCAGTGGAAGCTGGAAGGTTTAGTCGATTAGATAGAGAGGCAGCAGAAGTGTCACTGAGGCAGCTGAAGTGGCAGAGGTAATGCAGATGAATTGTGTCCCCAGTTGAGGAGTTAGGCACGTTAGCTGTACGTGTTTCTTTATGAGTTTTTGGATCTTTTCCTATTTCCATTTACTTCTATTAATTATTAATTAAAAACTATTTTTGTGCTACTTTTTTTGTGCTATAGGGGCAAAACGGTCTTTTACATTTTGTTTTTGAGATAGGCTATTTTAGAATAGTTAGATGTTTAGTAACTTAAAAATTTCCGAGCTTATAAGTCATAAGTGACTTAAAAGCCACTTTTTGAGAAGTTAGGATTTCCAAATCCTAACTTCTCAAAATGTGGCTTTTACATCAACTTTTGACTTATAAGTCACTTAAAATAGTAAAATTTTCACCCACATGTCACTTTTGTCACTGATATTTAGCTTGAAGTCACTTTTTTTAATGGTCTTACATGAGAGGCCACTTTTTGGAACTTCAATCTTTATGGGCTGAAGTTCAGACCTTGTACAAGGTTTGAACTTCATGCCTAAATTATGAAGTTTCAACTTCAATCTGTAAGGGTTGAACTTTTAGTTATATATGCGTAAACTTCAACCCTTGTGGGCTGAAGTTGAACTTCAATCCTTGTGGGCTGAACTTGTGTGAAGTTCAATCCAAAAGAATTGAAGTTCCAAAAAATGACCTCTCATGTAAAACAAATAAAAAAAAGTGGCCTCAAACCAAAGACCACTGCCAAAAGTGGCCTTTGGTGCACTTCCCCCCTTAAAATAATCTTTTTATAAGCCCACCCAAACATGCCCGAAGAGAAAAGAAGAGCAAACCCTGAAAGATGAAGATGATTCTATTGACTAAGAGCCCGTTTGGATTGATTAATTTTAAGTGTTTTTTGACCAAAATAGTTTTTAAGCTCTTTTTCTAGTTTTTGTGGTGTTTGACAAAGTTAACATTTATTTGCACTTACTTTTAAGCTAAAAGGGTACAAAAATAAGCTAAAATGTAAAAGTAAGTTTCCCTAACTTATGATTTTTAGATTTTAGCTTATAAGCTAGTTTTGAAAAACCAATCCAAACACCTTTAAGTAATTATGTTTCTTTATACTCATTTATAAGCTATGAATTATAAATGATTCCCCAAAATATTTTAGGGGTTTTTACACTATATACCCCGTGAAATTCAAAGAATTTACATGTCATACCCATTAAAAACTACAATACGCCATGAAATTAAAAGTATTGACCAACCTACCCATTTATTACTGTATACTTTTGTTATACTTTATGGATGTATACATTTACGGTATACTGCATAAATAATACTCTAGTATACAAGTCTAGATATGGGTGTATACCTTTAAAGTATACTGCATAAATAATAGTATACAAGTCTAGATGAGTAGCACATGTAAATAGTTTATGAGTTGGATTTGTAAATATGAAACTTATGGGTAGAAATGCGTAAATATTTTGATGAGTATTTTCGTAAACTTCATTTTATGCTCACATTTGTTGACCATAATGTTCGGCATCGATAAAAAGTATTCTGTCACAAAGTTGGCTGGCAGGTTAATGATCAGTGTTATTAGTACAATGTTAAGACTTAAGATGTTGCATAGTACTCTCATTCTGACTTTGGAGACTCATCAGTTCTTGTACATTTGGAAATTCACGACAAAACTTACAAACATATACAAATGAAAGACACATTTCTGAAATGGTCGTATTTTTACAAAGGATTGTGTTTTAACTAGACTAGATACTAGATATTCCTTTTAAAAAATAACATTCTTTCAAATAACCGATTTTCATGAACGCAGTGTTGGTGGTGGTTTTCACAATAGTATAATTTACTATTTTTACTTAACTGTAGTTAATTAATATAAATTTTCTCTTCATTAAATAACTTTATCATAGTTAGTTATTATGATTGGATGTAAGCATTCCGTGTAAGTACGCTTTTATGGTACAATGCAGGTGTATCTGGTCAATTGCCACCAAAATCAAAATGATCATGAAAATTGTATACTACCCTATGCAACACGTCTAAAATTAATTAGTTTAATCAAAATTAAGGAGGCAAAGTAGCTTCCTTCATTTCAGGAAAAAGAAAAACTATATTAGGTAAACTCCATAGTAATTGTTCAAATCATTAGTAAAAATTTTGCGTAGGGCTTGTTTGATAAAATTTTCACCCACAGGCCATTTTTGTCACTGGTATTTAAGTTAAAGCTATTTTTTATTGATCTTACATGAGTGGCCACTTGTTGGAACTTCAATCTTTGTGGGCTGAAGTTCAAACCTTGTGGGTTGAACTTCATGCCTAAATTATGAAGTTTCAACTTCAATTTATAAGGACTTAACTTTTAGGTATAGATGCGTAAACTTCAACCCTTGTGGGCTGAAGTTGAACTTCAATCCTTGTGGTGGGTTGAAGTTGAACTTCAATCCTTGTGGGCTGAACTTGTGTGAAGTTCAACCCAAAAGAATTGAATTTCCAAAAAATTGCATCTCATGTAAAACCAATAAAAAAAAGTGGTCTCAAACCAAAGATCACTGCCAAAAGTGGCATTTGGTGCACTTCACCCGCTTGTTTGGCGTGCATTAATTTAGGGATTTTTACACTCTATACCCATGAAATTTAAAGTATTTACAAGTCATACCCATTAAAAATTACACTACCCATAAAACTAAAAGTATTTACCCAACATACCCATTTATTATTGTATACTTTTGTTATACCTTATAGGTGTATACCTTTAAGGTATGCTGCATAAATTATGGTATAAAAGTCTTGTTGAACCCCAAAAATTACCCTTTCTTTGGGAAAAGATAGGTTTCGGAATATTTCAACAAAGTGGGATTCCAAAGGATTTCTTTGGAGTCGCCACCTAATTTAAGGATTATTAGGAACCTAAGTTAACTAAGGAGTGCAATTTATTCTTTAATTAAATAAAATTGAATTAAAATCAGAGATTCTTAGGTAAGTGGTTCTATTAAATTCGAAAGAAGGTCCTTATTACGGGAGCACTTTCGAAAATCCGCTAAAGGCGGTTAATCCGGCGATTTTCACGAATTTTACTTGAAATTTAGTTTGGGATAAATTTTAAATAAAATAAATAGGTAATAAATAATATAGAGAAGATAAAATTGATTATGACAATACTTGAACAAAATTTAGGATTAATTAAATGAATAATGAGATAAGGGTTGATTGATTGACTAAATAAATAAGGGCTAATTAAAATTAAATAAATAAATTTAACAAATGATTGAATAAGAATAATAATTGATTGATTAATTAATTAGATAAATAAATAAATAGATAAATGACTTAAGTAGATAAATAAATATTTATATGATTTCAATTAGGTAAGGGGTGAACAATACTGGACTACTTAAATAAATAAACATAATTGATTAAACAAATAAGTAATTAATTAGAATTAATTAATTAAATTAAATAATAAATAAATACCGCTTAAATAATTTAATGAATAAATAAATAAATAAATAAATAATAAGTAAATAATTATAATTGATTAGACAGATAAATGGTTAATTAAAGTTAAACAGATAAATTAATAATAAATGCCACTTAATTAATTTAATTAATGAATAAATAAATAAATTTAATAAATGGATAAATAATTGACCAAATATAAATAATGAATAAATAGGTACAATTTTAACTTTATTTCTTTTTTGCACTCGAAAATTAACTAAAGGTTTCTACTATCTTAAATTAACTGGCAATTCCCAAAGAGACGGGATATGCAATTTATAAACAGTCTTAGACAAACAATAAGATAACAATTTCAATTAAAGCGGCTAACCTACCAGGCTTCTAATCATACAAAAGTCCTAAAACATGCTTTCTAGAAGGGACGGGAGAGAAGGAGTTTTAGAAAGTAGAACCCGGGGTAGCGAACTTAATGCGAGCCCTGTATTTCACAAGGCTTTTCATTTATTCATTTCTTTTTGTTTTACATTTTTCGGGGATATCAAGTCCCGAAAATGCGGAGCGGTTTAAGTAACTTCCAAATGCAAGCCGTTCCCATTTGCGAGTTTAGCAACTCGAACTCATCCCAAGAGGTGTTCATGTTAAAGAAAATAAAAGATAAGAATTAGAGATTATACAAGTAAAGAAAACCATTGAAGTAGTCATGAGTAATAAAATGGACAGAACGGATGAAAGAAACAAAAATTCAAATTGGCTAAGCTGTAGCAGACAATAACCATGACCAAATAAAGAGGTACTTTACTTAATCATTGCAATGATTAGCTCCCTAAACTAAAATTTCAGGCTTCAGGCATGAGAGATAATCGCAGAAACATGGTCAACATTTCATTCAATCATAGCAAAACAGACGTCACCTAAGTAGACATTGGATACATCAAAGATAGGAACTGAACTGAAGATATCACCAAGAATAAATTTTAAACTTCTCAAGTTATAACCAGACCCCTTTATACATTTTGAAAAGGAGATGAGCAGGCTACTGGATTCAGGGATTAACACAAAACAAGTTATGATTAACCTGTAATCTGCTCCTAACAATATATCACATTCAACTAAAATTTCTCTTGGTCACATAAGCAGATTACAAATTATTATTCCCAAAAAAAAAAAAAAAATATGCACAAGCATCTAATTTCATATTTTTGAGATTATGCCTCACAATTTCAGATTAATTATAACCAACAGGGGAAAATAAAGCATTAGTCCTTTCAATGTTAAGAAATAAAACGACATAGCAGCTTGCTACCAACGGAATAAATTCCATTTCAAATTCCTTCAACACCTCTCTAAACAAGAAAACAGAAGCACTCATAGACTCTTCACCCCCATAAGACACACCCTGATTCTAAACAGAACACCTGCAAGCCCAGGACCCTTTGGCAGACCCTCACAGCTTCCAACTCCCTGAACTACTACAACTCTGAAACAACTATACACCTCTGCTAAACACCTAACACCTAGGCTTTCAGAACAAACAGATAGGAACCAACTTCCCTGAGCATCTCAGACCACATCAGCCACTCTCCTGACCTCCAGAACTCCCTCACTCTCATAGCACCTCACAACAAACCTAAGCTACTATCTCAGCCAGACTACACTCCAAACAGCCCCTTGAACCTGAAAGGACTACCAAAACCCACATGAACAGCCTACAACTTTCTCTTGAACTCAACAGACAGCCAAGAAAGCCTCCTGGAGATAACAGATCCTCTCATTGCTCCTGGAACTCCTTTTCTGCACCCTCAGAACCTGAACATCCTACCTGACTTCTTAATGGTAGATTCTGACCAAACTCTGACCAAACTCTCACCTGAACACCTATCCTCCCTCACTGCCTCTCCTAATCATGAACAGACCACTCCCTCACTCTCACAGACCAAAACACTACTCAGCTGCTACCCCTTTGAAACAAACAGAGAGCACCCTGAACCCCTGGACCTCACCAAAATAACCCCTGACCATCTGCAGCATTTCTTCTACTCTCACAGCCTCCAAAATACCTCTACACTTATCCTGAACAAAGCCCAGAACCAACCTGCATACTCTCAAAACTCCAGGAACTAACTCCTCACACAGCACCTAAACTAATAACTCTAAGCTACCAGAACCTCTCTAACCACTACACACCATGAAACAAACTCTGAAACAACCTTGCAGCACAACAGAAAATTGAACAGCCTTTTAAACTCAACTTCCTGATCACCTGAAATACTATTTAAACCTACAGCACTAGAAGCTCTTTACACACACAAAAGAAACCAGACCATCAGCTTCATCACAACTAATCCTTTCAAACATGAACTTACGATTTAGATAACTTATTGACTTACGAAGCAGAATCTAAACCACGATTTAAATCATTATAGAATCGATAAAGATAGGAACTTTAAATTTAACATTATTGTTTCAAATGCAAAACTTGATGAGAGCAGGACTTATTCTTCCATTGATAACAAAACACAACAAAGATTACTTTTAATAATATTCCAGCTTTTAAGTATAAATGCAACATCTAACAGAACAACATGATTTATAGAGGTTTAGGCTTAACAATAACACACAAACACATCACATCTTGCTGAACTGATAGAAACAAGAAAAGTTAAACTAGATGTAAAAGTTTTTACCTATTTGAGAGCAGTGAATGGGGCGAGGGTCCGAAGCATACGACTCGAACGATGAAGCGATGACACAAAGTCGAAAGCGATGCTCGACTCGAAACCAGAAACTAAAACACTATGAGTATATATTTTTTTTTTAAACTGAGAGAAAAATCTGGAAATATATCGATACTGCCGTTTTTTTTTTGTGTGTTCAAAATCCAGACCCTAAAAAATGAAAAAATGAGAGATTAAATACCTCTAGGCTAGGGTTTCGGATCCTGCTTTTAAGTCCATGCCCAAATTCGTCTTTTCCTTGTAGAACAAGGGTGAATTTAGTCAAATCCCTTAAGGATTGTACTGAATTCATCCTTGTCATCAAGGATTTGCCCGTTTGAGATCATCCACGGCTCAGATCGAAACTCCATTTGAAATGAACGAATAGGATTAGTTGAGTTCTTGTACTGGAGAGAGGGAAAAAGAGAGTGGTGGGAATCATGGTACGGATTTCTTGGACTATTTTGATGAGAATCCGAGGGGAAAAACGCAATGGGTCGCGGGTCGAAACGGAAACGGGTTGGATTTTCTGGAAACGGGTAAGGGAAATGAAAAAGATTAGGGATTTCTACATTAAGAGTTTTGTTTTAAAAGGGGTTTGCAAGGGTGGGTCGGATTTGAGGTTGTGTTTTGCAATTTTAGCCTTCTTTTATGATAAATTAAAGAAAATGGAGGGTTGCGCGGGGTAGGGTAGAATTTAGGCTACGCCTTACACATTTATCCCTATTCCGTTTTACAATCAATTATTAATTCATTTAAAATTTAAAATTTGACTTTGATTAAATTAAATTTTCATTAATTAGGATTTTGGGACAAAATTGGGTGTCAACAGCTGCCCCTCTTTACCCGAAAAAGGATGAAAGAGTTTTTAGGGTAAAGAAGTTGACGAGAAGCCAATTTTGTCCCGATAAGACCAAGACTTTTGATTTTTAAGGACCAAAAGACGAGGCTTATGGATATGGCCGAACTCTGGTTTCCGAGTTGCCTACATATCTCGGGCTGAAAGAGAATCAGGCCATATGTAGTTCAACGACACTTAGACACGAAGACTCGCACGTTTGACAAAAGAAGGACGCACGAATAGGAAAGAATTCAAACTGACGCCTAATCGGAAATGAAAGATTAGGTAAAACTTGCTTGTCCGAGTGCGATTCTTCAGATCCTCGTTGACGAGTCTAGCTCAAATCAACGATTGCCCCAGTTCACTGCTAAGAAAAAGTTCCACGTTATGCTCCAAATGCTACTGCGGTATTGCCAAAATTCTGTAAAGACTTAACAAATGGTAAGCGAGCAACTGCTAATAAACTACAATAATATTTGGAATAAGAAATAAATAAAAGTATAATATAAAATTGTAAATGCTGGTCGTGATGCTCAATAAGTTCTTCTCTCGATCAACTGACGAGATGCTCCGCCCGGAGAACCTTTAGGCTGATCATTATTCTGAAACAGTAAAGTAAGACAATAAGTAAAGCGAAAATGAATTGTAAAAATGCAAGGCTTTCATAAGATAAGTTGACTAACGAGACGTGATGTCTCGAGTCGAATCATGCATTTCAAATACAATATGTCAATATTGCAAGACAACCGACATTGCGAAACACTCCGAGAGCGGTGCTCCAGCCGACTTGTCTTAAATTATCAATCTACTTTAAACATAAAATGCTAATATTGCAAGACAACCGACATCGCGAAACACTCCGAAAGCGGTGTTCCAGCCGACTTGTCTTAGATTATCAATCTACTTTAAACATAACATGCCAATATTGCAGGACAACCGACATCGCGAAACACTCCGAAAGTGGTGTTCCAGCCGACTTGTCTTAAACTATTAATAAATATCAGATATAAAATGCCAATATTGCAAGACAACCGACATCGCGAAACACTCCGAAAGCGGTGTTCCAGCCGACTTGTCTTAAATTATTAATAAATGCCAATATTGCAAGACAATCGACATCGCGAAACACTCCGAAAGCGGTGTTCCAGCCGACTTGTCTTAAATTATTAATAAATTTTACATATAAAATGCCAATATTGCAAGACAACCGACATCGCGAAACACTCCGAAAGTGGTGTTCCAGCCGACTTGTCTTAAATTATTAATAAATTTTACATATAAAATGCCAATATTGCAAGACAACCGACATCGCGAAACACTCCGAAAGTGGTGTTCCAGCCGACTTGTCTTAAACTATTAATAAATATTAAATATAAAATGCCAATATTGCAAGACAACCGACATCGCGAAACACTCCGAAAGTGGTGTTCCAGCCGACTTGTCTATCAATATTGCGAGATAAATTCCATAACAATGTTAAAACTTGAGAAAAGAAAAGCGCCGTCTTTTCGGCAATAATATAATGTGATGCTTAGATGCCGCAAGAGTAAACTTGAATGATCTGTCAAGCCAAATCATTCGCATCGTCAACTTGATTGGTGTTGTTTGTATCAATTCCTTGAATGCGCGTTCCATAAATTGTTCATCCATAGTGCGAATGATCCTTCCATTGCAAGCCTTCAGGTTCCTGCTCTCAAAGAAAATTTGTTAGTTTTGGGGAGGGGTGTTTGATTTGTGCTGATTCATCTTGGATTTGCTGCAATCGCTTCCTTTTCTTCGTGAGACTTGGGCTTTGAAAACCAACCTTGGAAACTTGGTTTATGAACTCAATAGTATAACTCATCTTATTATAGAGGCAAAATAAAATAATTTGATAAAATAGTAAGCAAGTAATCCTTGATATGCAAATAAAAAGTTTATAATGCATTTAAAATTCTTGCTTTAACTCAAACTCATGACATATCCTGAAACAAACTGAATGTCCTTTGTATTGCAACTTGTGCTAATCTTGAATACTTTTCGAACTTTGCCGCTTCATCCTTCGATAAGTAAACCAATTCTTGCAAAGATCTGCCCCAGTTATGAACTTCCAAATCTTCAACTCATTTTGCAAAATTTGCCCCAGTTTCTTGCCTTAGGGGAGACTGAAAATTTTAATATTATAGAGTCGAGCCCGTTAAGAGCGCCTACGTATCCCTCCATGGGAATCAGACCGTGCGTAGTTCTGCTTACATAGATATTTTGGGAAAGTATGGCAATCTAAGTACGAAGCCGTATCCGAATTGGAAAATCCACACATCTGCCCAGATGCATAGTTTGGCATTACATCATAAAAGATAAACAAGCCTAAAGTGTTACAATATTTTGACCGAATCCGACGGGGATTGCCTACTTATCCTGTTGCCATTCCAGGAATCAGGTCAGAAGTAGTTCAAACTTACATAAAAGAGAAAATAGGGGAAATTCTTATATCGATGCAACCAAACTCTATGTGAGTTACTACGTATCCCGCCTTGGGAGTCAGGTCACGCGTAGTTCGCATTACATCAAAGATTACATTCAAAACCATGCTAACTTGCGATCGCCTCAAACATAGTATCTTTTGACGGCATCTGCGTTGATTGCTTTTGGCCAAACTTGACCATCCATTTCTGCCAGAATCAGTGCTCCTCCGGATAAAACCCGATGAACCACATATGGACCTTGCCAATTCGGTGCAAATTTGCCCCTTGCTTCTTCTTGATTAGGAAAGATCTTCTTTAACACCAATTGCCCCGGTTTAAAGTCCCTCACTCTCACTTTCTTGCCAAAAGACTTGATCATTTGATTTTGATAAAGTTGCCCATGGCAAATTGCATTCATTCTTTTCTCATCAATAAGCATCAACTGTTCACATCTGATCTTCACCCATTCAGCATTTTCTAATTCAGCTTCTTGAATGATTCTCAAGGAAGGAATTTCTACCTCCACGGGTAAGACTGCTTCTGTGCCATACACCAAAAGATAGGGAGTTGCCCCAGTTGAAGTTCTAGTGGTGGTGCGGTACCCAAGAAGTGCAAAAGGAAACTTTTCATGCCAATCTCTATAATTATCAATCATCTTGCGAAGAATACGCTTGATGTTCTTATTTGCCGCCTCCACAGCTCCATTCATTTGAGGGCGGTATGCAGTAGAGTTGCGATGAGTAATCTTGAAACTCTCACAAGTTGCTCTCATCAAATCACTATTTAGGTTTGCACCATTATCAGTGATGATTGATTCAGGAACTCCGAATCTACAAATGATATTGTTGCGCACAAAATCCGACACCACTTTTTTGGTTACAGACTTGTGAGAAGTTGCTTCCACCCATTTGGTAAAGTAATCAATAGCCACTAGAATAAAGCGATGTCCATTTGAAGCGGCCGGTTCAATAGGACCAATAACATCCATTCCCCAAGCAACAAAAGGCCAGGGAGAACTCATTGCATGAAGTTCAGAAGGAGGTCTTTTGATCATATCTCCGTGAATTTGACATTGATGGCATTTCCGCACAAACTGAACACAATCTGTTTCCATAGTTAGCCAAAAATAACCGGCTCTCAAGATCTTCTTTGCCAAAACAAAACCATTCATGTGCGGCCCACAAACTCCCGCATGCACTTCCGTAAGCAATTTATTTGCTTCAACTGCATCAACACATCTTAAGAGTCCTAAGTCCGGGGTCCTCCTATATAGGATTTCACCGCTTAGAAAGAATTGATTTGCTAACCTCCGGATGCTCTTCCTTTGGACACTTGTTGCATTTTCAGGATAACTCCCAACCTTGAGATAATTCTTGATATCAAAATACCATGGATGTCCATCCCGTTCTTCCTCAACTTGAAAACAATAAGCTGGCCTATCATGCAATTCAATTTCGATAGGATCAATATAATTCTTGTCAGGATGTTGGATCATGGAGGATAAAGTTGCCAAAGCATCGGCAAACTCATTTTGAAGCCTCAGAACATGCTTGAACTCTATCTTTGCGAACCTTTTGCACAATTCCTTGACACAACGCAAATAAGGAAGAATCTTTGCATTTTTGGTGTTCCACTCGCCTTGTACTTGGTGAATCAGCAAGTCGGAATCTCCAATCACTAGAAGTTCTTGAATATTCATATCAACTGCCAATCGAAGACCCAAAATGCATGCTTCATATTCAGCCATATTGTTAGTGCATGGAAATCTGAGCTTGGCCGAAACAGGGTAATGCTGACCCGTTTCAGAAATTAAGACAGCTCCAATACCAACACCTTTGAAATTTGCTGCTCCGTCAAAGAAAAGACGCCAACCATCATATTCGGAAGAGATGTCTTCACCCAGAAACAAAACCTCTTCATCGGGAAAGTAAGTTCTCAATGGTTCATAGTTGTCATCAACAGGATTTTCAGCTAAATGATCTGCCAATGCTTGTGCCTTTACCGCCTTTTGGGTGACATAAACTATGTCAAATTCACTTAACAGAATCTGCCATTTTGCTAATTTTCCCGTAGGCATCGGCTTTTGGAAGATGTACTTCAAAGGATCCATCCTCGAGATAAGATAAGTTGTATACGATGAAAGATAGTGCCTTAACCTTTGTGCAGTCCAAGTTAAGGCGCAACAAGTTCGCTCCAGGAGAGTGTACCTGGCTTCATAAGGGGTGAACTTCTTGCTTAGATAATAAATGGCTTGTTCTTTCTTCCCGGTCTTGTCATGTTGCCCCAAGACACATCCAAATGCATTTTCCGAGACAGACAAATATAAGATCAATGGTCTTCCGGGTTCAGGAGGAACTAACACAGGCGGATTAGATAGATACTCCTTGATCCTATCAAAAGCCTTTTGACAATCTTCCGTCCACTCAATAACAGCATCTTTCTTCAACAACTTGATTATTGGTTCACAAATAACCGTGGATTGTGCAATGAAGCGGCTTATGTAGTTCAAGCGGCCAAGAAAGCTCATCACATCCTTCCGGCTCTTTGGAGGAGGCAAGTCTTGGATAGTCTTGATTTTAGACGGATCCAATTCTATACCCCTCCGGCTTACGATGAAACCCAACATCTTACCGGCGGGAACACCAAATGCACATTTCGCAGGATTAAGCTTCAAGTTATACCGCCGAAGGCGGTTGAAGAACTTTCTCAAATCGGTCAAATGCTCTTCTTTCTTTTTTGACTTGATAACAACATCATCTACATAGACTTCAATCTCTTTGTGAATCATATCATGGAAAAGAGTTGTCATTGCTCTCATATATGTTGCCCCGTCATTCTTCAAACCGAAAGGCATAACTCTATAACAAAACACACCCCAAGGCGTGATGAAGGCGGTCTTTTCAGCATCATCTTCATCCATCAGGATCTGGTGATAACCGGCAAAACAATCGACAAAAGACTGAAGCTCATGTTTTGCACAGTTATCAATAAGGATATGAATATTTGGCAATGGAAAATCATCCTTTGGACTTGCTTTGTTGAGATCACGATAATCAACATAAACTCTAACCTTTCCATCCTTCTTGGGCACCGGCACAATATTTGCTAACCAAGTGGGATATTTGAGAGATCGAATTACCTTAGCGGTCAATTGCTTTTGCACTTCTTCCAGTATTTGTTTGCTTGTGGAAGTTTTGAAGTTTCTCTTCTTTTGTTTAACAGGCGGAAATGAAGGATCAGTTGGCAACTTGTGAGTGACAAGATCGGTACTCAAACCGGGCATATCCTCATAAGACCATGCAAAGATGTCTCAGTACTCGTTCAATAGTTCAATATAAGCTCTTCTTTCTTCCGAGGTCAAATGAACACTGATTCTTGTTTCTCTAACATCTTCTGAAGTCCCCAAGTTGACTGACTCAGTTTCTTCCAAGTTAGGCTTTGGTTTGTTCTCAAATTGATCCACTTCTCTTGTTATTTCATCAGGAACAAAATCTTCATCAAACTCCCCAATACTCAATGTATCAGTACCAGTTTGTTCAGTTGTTTCGTTATATGTCACAAGCAAAGTTTCGACAGTTTTGTTAAGTGGGAAGCTGAAACAGAAACGAACATTAATCAAAAGCGTAAAATAAAGTAAATAATTAAATCATATCAAAATAATAGTAGGGAGAGTGCAATGCATTTTATTTGTTTCAAAATCTAGTTTAGGGAGGCATACATTAAAGTAAAACATGCAGAACGTAAACAGATTATTTTGAAAAGACATAAAAGTAAACCAAAAGCGAAACACAGTTCAGGGCCTCAATCTGACTGTGACGCCAAAATAAACTGTTGAGTTCATTCACCAGGTCTCTTCCACTGGGACACAGGTCCAATTGGTCATCGGATCCTTTGCCTCAACATTCTGCACTGGTGATTCCTCAGCATAATCTTCAATAATAACATCGCATTCCAAATCATCACTCAGAAAAAAATCGCCAACTCCCTCTATCAGATCCGGTATAATGACTTCTGGTGCCTTGACAAATGACTGGTACAAGGAAGGAAGGGGTTCTGGCATGGCAATGGCTGGTTTCCTTTTGGCCTTCTCAATCTCCTTTTTGGTGGGACAGTAACCCAAGCCAAAGGTACCCAGATTCTTGGGCAAGCAGATGGGTTCAGTAATTCCGTTCAGATTTGCTCCCAATCCCGAACCAGGTTTGAAACCATTCTTCAACATTTCCACAGCAATCATCTTGGGGACTCTGGGTAGGGTACCTTCCTTCGAATCATCCTTAGATGCTCGGGTCACATTCATTAGCTCAACCGTGTGAAAGGTAGTCCCATCAAGTTCTGCGGCGTTGTCCACCATGGGAATCGTGGTGCTAGCATGCGTAGGGCTGTTTCCCTCGCCCTTGACCACTACTTCTTCATTATCCCATATAAATTTCACACTTTGATGCAAAGTGGAAGGGACGGCTCCGGCCATGTGAATCCAGGGTCTTCCTAACAGCATGTTATAGGTAGACGGGATGTCGAATACCTGAAACTCCACAGAGAAGTTCACAGGACCTATCTGCAGATCAAGATCAATCTCTCCAAAGGTGCACCTTTGAGCCCCATCAAAAGCCCTTGCTTTCACATTGCTCTGTCTAATTTTGCCAGCGTCAATTCCAAGCTCCTTCAGAGTTGCCAACGGGCATATATTGAGCCCGGAACCACCGTCGATCAGTACCCGTCCAACAAATTTATCCCTACATTTGACAACAATATGCAAGGCTTTGTTGTGTCCAAGACCCTCGGGTAGAAGCTCTTCTTTGAAGAAGGACACCTTGTGAGGTTCTAAGATTTGGCCAACCAAGACGGCCAAGCTCTCACCCGTGGTCTCAGCGGGCACCTCTGCTTCCTTGAGCACTTTTAGCAATGCATTTCTATGCGTTTCAGAGCTCATCAGCAAAGCCATAATGGATATGCGGGAAGGAGTATTCTTTAGGTGCTCCAGAATAGAGTATTCCTTTGACTGCATTTTCCTCCAAAAGTCCTCAGCTTCGGTGTCAGTCACTCTTCTTACAACGCCTTCCTTTTCCCTAAGGCCTCGACCCAACTCCTCAGGCGTATAGAATCTACCAGATCTGGTCATGCCTTGTGCAGCAGCAACAGCAACAGTTACCTTTCCACTTCTGATAGGCACTTCAGAATAGTTCCAAGGAACCCTCTTGCTATCATATTGAAGGGGTGAGGCAAGCATGACGGTGACAGTTGGCCTCGGGATACCCGCTTGCACCAGAATGGGAGCTCTAACTTACACAGATACTTTGGCCTCGTTAGCAGCCCTCACATTGCTAACGGGAACAATGGTCCCTTTCAAATCGACTCCCTCCTCAAGGGAAATGACATTGACAGCATTGTTTCCATAGGCGGGAAGAGGATTGTCTTGCACATTAGGCTGAGTTCCAGTAAGCTGGATAGTGCCTGATTTGATCAAAGCTTCCACTCTATCCTTGAAGGCATAACACCTTTCCACATCATGGCCCGCAGCCCCAGAATGATAAACACAATGCTTATTAACATCATACCACCTTGGAGGAGGATTTGGAGTATTGTCAGGAACAGGCTGCACAACTCCGGCGCTTCTTAGTCTTTCAAATAATTGACCATAAGATTCAGCTATAGGAGTATAGGTTTTGGGTGCTCTCCTCTCATAGCTTTGGTTAGGTCCTTGCATATTTGGACGGACAGGAGCACGGGGTTGGTAATTTTGTGGGCGAGGAGGGTATTGTTGTGGTGCTGGTGCTCGTGGTGGATAATAACTGGATTGTGCTTGATAGACAGGATATGGAGCGGGAGGAATTTGATAGTGACTAGGATAATTTGGGGGTGGTGCATTTGGGTAAGGAGAAGGAATATTTGGGTAATGAGGAGGTGCATTTGGGTAATGAGGAGGTGCATTTGGGTATGTAGGGTAGGTTGGTGGATTATCAAAGTTCAACCTCCTAGCCGGGCGGCGGTCAGTGTCTGCGGCAACAGCTGTGACTTCTTCCCTCTTCTCTCTTCTTCTAGCATTGTTTGAGCTGGCTTGAGCATTTTGAGCACTTGACTTCATTTCAGCAAAGCTCACAATCCGACCGGATTTGATGCCTTCTTCCACCATCTCCCCCATTGTGAGAAGTTCAGCATAAGGTGCACCCATCATAGGAAGCATATGCATATAATATGAGTCGTCTTGAGCACGAATAAAGTACTTCACCATATCTCTCTCAGTCATCGGGGGTTGCACCCGTGCAGCCTGTTCACACCACCTCAAGGCGTATTCCCTGAAAGTTTCGGTTGGTTTCTTCTTCAAATTGGCCAATGTTATGAGGTCAGGGACCATCGCCACATTATATTCAAACTGCTTTGTGAAATCGCCAGCTATATCATCAAACTCGTGCCATTTGCTTATGTCTTGTCTGGCAAACCATTCAGCAGCAATACCTTCCAGACTATGGCTAAAGTAAGCCATCAGAAGTTCTTCTTTGCCTCCCGCCGCCCTCATTCTATTGAGGTACTTGGTTAAATGAGCAAATGGGTCACCATGACCATTATACATGTCAAACTTCGGCACTTTAAAACCGGGAGGAGGAGTAATGTCCGGGAATAGATAAAGACTGCGGTATGAAGTGCTTTGTCGTTTCTTAGTCACCTGCAAGTCCTTAATAGATTGTTGCATGACTTTCATTGCTTGGATTATCTCATCTTGTTCGCTTGTCCTTCCCTGTTTTTCCACAGCTGTGGGCATTTCATTCTGTGGCGGATAGTCCGTGAAGTCTGCATTCTTCCCATTTGGGTCATGCTCATAATATAACGCCTCGGGATATCCCTGCCTTGGATCATTGGCGTTTGGAGGAGCGACGGCTACAGGAATGGGCGCTTGAGATTGTGGAGGACGGGGAGTGTCTTTAGCAGGCAAATATTGGTAGTGAGGAGGAGTGGGGTCGTTAGGATATGGATAATATGAAGGATAACCAGCGGGTTGGGCATTTTGCTGAGCGGGCGGGGTATTTTGACTAACTTGTGGGCGATTTTGTGGTGGTGGTGTTTGATTAAGTGGGTTGTTTTGGTATGTGGGTATATTGTGAACAGGATTGGCATTTAAAGGTATGTTTTGAGGGGCTTGCCCTTTAATGGCTGCAAGCTCATCGCTCAGCATCTGTATCTGTTTGGTCAGGTTCAAAATAAGGTCATCCTGAGCCAGGAGGATGTTTCCCCTCGAAGATCCAGGAGTTTCGAGAGTCTTATCATTGAGAACGGGAGGATGATCATCATTACCGGACATTTTGTCGAATCAATGTGCAGAGGGAAGTCTTTGGATCAGCTCAATCAGCACAAATCAAACCTCTGTTTGGGAATAAACAAAAGAAAATTCAAAAGGTAACTGTGTTAGTTTGCATGTTGTTGATAAAATTTGCACGTAATCACATAGCGCGCGTCACGTAGCGCTTTTGCATTTTTAAACGAGCGATAAATTAGGCATGTGGCAACCACAAATAATGTGCGTAAAATAAAAATGCGGACGCGTCCTACCCTGTAGGGTGCCTCTTTGTGCTAGAGGTAAGCCTAATCGCGCAAATTGCATACACATGTGGATATTATAATGATACAAACCGTTTGCCAATACAAAATTGGGATGTAAATAAACATTAGTAATTGCCATTAGTAATAAACCAGTCTCAAAATGTTACATCGTGATAGAGTCGGGATAATAATATCCAAATATTAAAAGGGGAAGAAGCATCAAGCTTTACATCGGGACAAAAGAAGGGAATTTTAGAAAACAAGAGATAAATTCTGCTTCAATCTTTAGGAATCAGCAATAATCATCATCATTCAGCAACATCATCAGGCAGGTGGCCTTTCAAGATACAACCGGTTTGTGGCATAGAGATATCCTGAATATCCCGGGTAATGGCGAACTTGGTCAAACATCAGTTCATCCAACGTTGTTATGGGCAGAATGTGAAGGCGAGAATGCCTTTCAGCTTCTTTGTCAACAAACCCAGTCTGCTCCCAAGGACTTGTTTCTATCTCCCCGGTTTCATAGATGTACCTTGCCCATGCGTAATACTCAGGAGAACATGGTGGGTTTTGATCTCGACGAATCAATTCTCTTTCTAAGCGAGCCCAGTCATTACAGATGTTTGTTGCTTCAGGAACTGTGTAATTGGGTGCTTCATATTTGATTTCAGACTCCCGAATACCAGCAATGAGTGGGATGGACTGTAATAACCCGAACTGCCTCATCACACGGATTGGAGCGTAAGGCTGGATGCTCCTGAACCCGATCAACCTGATATAATACCGATCGGGACTCCTTAAGCGAACTTCATGATTGCCAATCCATGAATAATTCCAGTGAATGTCCGCGCTACTCAAACCCTTTATATCATCATACCAACCTTGAGCAGTCTTATGACGTCTGAAATTTCCCATTCTTGCATGGTGTGTGGCGATTCGATTTCCATTTTGAGGAATCAAATCATCCAATGGGCCTCGAGTGCAAAGATGCTCAATAACCCAGAGTTGCAAAAGAAGATTGCAACCAGAAAAATGACAATTCCCTCCTTTAGAACACTCAGTCAAAGCGCCCAGTATATCGGCCAAAATCATGGGAACCAGAGTAGTCTGCCTCCTATTCACGCCCTCAAATATAGATCGGACCACGGTGCTAAGTCGCATGTCAACTGCGTCATAGCCACAAGGAAATACTAAAGTGCCAAGCAACGCCAGTACAAAAGCTTTGGGTCTGAGCTTCTCCCATTTATGTTCAGTGCATTTGAACGCCCTTGGATTGGCACGATAAGATCCCTTTTTCCCGAAACGGTCAAACAAATATTTCAAAGATACTGTGCCCTGGGTTTTAGTTATCAGTGATGAAGAGTAGTTTAATTCAAACATTTTGCAGAACTTTTTCTCACACTTCTCCATGGGCACAATCAACTCACGGTCATCCAGGGCCAAATTGGTAAAACCAGAAATTTCCTCTAAAGTAGGGCATAATTCACAATCTGGAAAACGGAAAACGCCCTGTTCAGGATCCCATAGTCTTATTAAAGCCTCGATAAGTCCCTTGTCTCCCTGGATATCCATTAATGAAACTAGGTTCCCTGTTTTCCTTATGACCAAGGAACCATGATCTCTTCTGATGTTATCCCACCAGTCTTTGAGAATATTTGGACAAGTGTGGATCATCTGAGTGTTCCAGAAACTCGGAAAAAGGTGGTCTGCATTCATATCTATAAAACAACAAAAGACACGACATGAGATCCCAGATTTGACATGGCAAAGGGCTTGGAGTTCATTATAATATCCACACGATCACATAAGATGCAACGTCGTTGGGTCTGCAATAACCCGTCAACAAAAGGGCGGTTTCTTAATTCCTGGAAACGGTACCAAGGACCGGGTCCAAACTAAGGTGTATATGCATGCATGACCTAATCTCCTTCTAAGAGTGGGCTAACGGTTGAGGCTGACTCGACCTATGCGGGATAGACCTGGCCTCACAACGCAGTAGAACTGGCCATGACAAAACCAGGCAATCTCAATATCCCGAACTAACTTTGGTGACACGAAAGAAGTTTCAAAGGTGAGGTAAGGGCAATGCCCTTCCTGCATAACTACCCGTCAAGCGGGTGCCCCGTGATGAAATCGAGGAGGTGAAAGAGAATTGACAGGCTCCATGAGGGAGGAAATATGAACGGAATGCGGACTATGCACAAATAAGAACATGCTTTATAAACAATCAATCTAATCATACAAACAAACATTTATTTAATCTATGTATACTAGTTTAGGCATTCAAACGATACTGAGTTAAGCTACGCATACATACAATCAACACATATATAAATAGAGCAAATTCGTGAAAATCTTTTGGTTAGAACCATTTGCGCAATCCCCAGCGGAGTCGCCACGCTGTTGAACCCCAAAAATTACCCTTTCTTTGGGAAAAGATAGGATTCGGAATATTTCAACAAAGTGGGATTCCAAAGGATTTCTTTGGAGTCGCCACCTAATTTAAGGATTATTAGGAACCTAAGTTAACTAAGGAGTGCAATTTATTCTTTAATTAAATAAAATTGAATTAAAATCAGAGATTCTTAGGTAAGTGGTTCTATTAAATTCGAAAGAAGGTCCTTATTACGGGAGCACTTTCGAAAATCCGCTAAAGGCGGTTAATCCGGCGATTTTCACGAATTTTACTTGAAATTTAGTTTGGGATAAATTTTAAATAAAATAAATAGGTAATAAATAATATAGAGAAGATAAAATTGATTATGACAATACTTGAACAAAATTTAGGATTAATTAAATGAATAATGAGATAAGGGTTGATTGATTGACTAAATAAATAAGGGCTAATTAAAATTAAATAAATAAATTTAACAAATGATTGAATAAGAATAATAATTGATTGATTAATTAATTAGATAAATAAATAAATAGATAAATGACTTAAGTAGATAAATAAATATTTATATGATTTCAATTAGGTAAGGGGTGAACAATACTGGACTACTTAAATAAATAAACATAATTGATTAAACAAATAAGTAATTAATTAGAATTAATTAATTAAATTAAATAATAAATAAATACCGCTTAAATAATTTAATGAATAAATAAATAAATAAATAAATAAATAAATAAATAATAAGTAAATAATTATAATTGATTAGACAGATAAATGGTTAATTAAAGTTAAACAGATAAATTAATAATAAATGCCACTTAATTAATTTAATTAATGAATAAATAAATAAATTTAATAAATGGATAAATAATTGACCAAATATAAATAATGAATAAATAGGTACAATTTTAACTTTATTTCTTTTTTGCACTCGAAAATTAACTAAAGGTTTCTACTATCTTAAATTAACTGGCAATTCCCAAAGAGACGGGATATGCAATTTATAAACAGTCTTAGACAAACAATAAGATAACAATTTCAATTAAAGCGGCTAACCTACCAGGCTTCTAATCATACAAAAGTCCTAAAACATGCTTTCTAGAAGGGACGGGAGAGAAGGAGTTTTAGAAAGTAGAACCCGGGGTAGCGAACTTAATGCGAGCCCTGTATTTCACAAGGCTTTTCATTTATTCATTTCTTTTTGTTTTACATTTTTCGGGGATATCAAGTCCCGAAAATGCGGAGCGGTTTAAGTAACTTCCAAATGCAAGCCGTTCCCATTTGCGAGTTTAGCAACTCGAACTCATCCCAAGAGGTGTTCATGTTAAAGAAAATAAAAGATAAGAATTAGAGATTATACAAGTAAAGAAAACCATTGAAGTAGTCATGAGTAATAAAATGGACAGAACGGATGAAAGAAACAAAAATTCAAATTGGCTAAGTTGTAGCAGACAATAACCATGACCAAATAAAGAGGTACTTTACTTAATCATTGCAATGATTAGCTCCCTAAACTAAAATTTCAGGCTTCAGGCATGAGAGATAATCGCAGAAACATGGTCAACATTTCATTCAATCATAGCAAAACAGACGTCACCTAAGTAGACATTGGATACATCAAAGATAGGAACTGAACTGAAGATATCACCAAGAATAAATTTTAAACTTCTCAAGTTATAACCAGACCCCTTTATACATTTTGAAAAGGAGATGAGCAGGCTACTGGATTCAGGGATTAACACAAAACAAGTTATGATTAACCTGTAATCTGCTCCTAACAATATATCACATTCAACTAAAATTTCTCTTGGTCACATAAGCAGATTACAAATTATTATTCCCAAAAAAAAAAAAAAAAATATGCACAAGCATCTAATTTCATATTTTTGAGATTATGCCTCACAATTTCAGATTAATTATAACCAACAGGGGAAAATAAAGCATTAGTCCTTTCAATGTTAAGAAATAAAACGACATAGCAGCTTGCTACCAACGGAATAAACTCCATTTCAAATTCCTTCAACACCTCTCTAAACAAGAAAACAGAAGCACTCATAGACTCTTCACCCCCATAAGACACACCCTGATTCTAAACAGAACACCTGCAAGCCCAGGACCCTTTGGCAGACCCTCACAGCTTCCAACTCCCTGAACTACTACAACTCTGAAACAACTATACACCTCTGCTAAACACCTAACACCTAGGCTTTCAGAACAAACAGATAGGAACCAACTTCCCTGAGCATCTCAGACCACATCAGCCACTCTCCTGACCTCCAGAACTCCCTCACTCTCATAGCACCTCACAACAAACCTAAGCAACTATCTCAGCCAGACTACACTCCAAACAGCCCCTTGAACCTGAAAGGACTACCAAAACCCACATGAACAGCCTACAACTTTCTCTTGAACTCAACAGACAGCCAAGAAAGCCTCCTGGAGATAACAGATCCTCTCATTGCTCCTGGAACTCCTTTTCTGCACCCTCAGAACCTGAACATCCTACCTGACTTCTTAATGGTAGATTCTGACCAAACTCTGACCAAACTCTCACCTGAACACCTATCCTCCCTCACTGCCTCTCCTAATCATGAACAGACCACTCCCTCACTCTCACAGACCAAAACACTACTCAGCTGCTACCCCTTTGAAACAAACAGAGAGCACCCTGAACCCCTGGACCTCACCAAAATAACCCCTGACCATCTGCAGCATTTCTTCTACTCTCACAGCCTCCAAAATACCTCTACACTTATCCTGAACAAAGCCCAGAACCAACCTGCATACTCTCAAAACTCCAGGAACTAACTCCTCACACAGCACCTAAACTAATAACTCTAAGCTACCAGAACCTCTCTAACCACTACACACCATGAAACAAACTCTGAAACAACCTTGCAGCACAACAGAAAACTGAACAGCCTTTTAAACTCAACTTCCTGATCACCTGAAATACTATTTAAACCTACAGCACTAGAAGCTCTTTACACACACAAAAGAAACCAGACCATCAGCTTCATCACAACTAATCCTTTCAAACATGAACTTACGATTTAGATAACTTATTGACTTACGAAGCAGAATCTAAACCACGATTTAAATCATTATAGAATCGATAAAGATAGGAACTTTAAATTTAACATTATTGTTTCAAATGCAAAACTTGATGAGAGCAGGACTTATTCTTCCATTGATAACAAAACACAACAAAGATTACTTTTAATAATATTCCAGCTTTTAAGTATAAATGCAACATCTAACAGAACAACATGATTTATAGAGGTTTAGGCTTAACAATAACACACAAACACATCACATCTTGCTGAACTGATAGAAACAAGAAAAGTTAAACTAGATGTAAAAGTTTTTACCTATTTGAGAGCAGTGAATGGGGCGAGGGTCCGAAGCATACGACTCGAACGATGAAGCGATGACACAAAGTCGAAAGCGATGCTCGACTCGAAACCAGAAACTAAAACACTATGAGTATATATATTTTTTTAAACTGAGAGAAAAATCTGGAAATATATCGATACTGCCGTTTTTTTTTGTGTGTTCAAAATCCAAACCCTAAAAAATGAAAAAATGAGAGATTAAATACCTCTAGGCTAGGGTTTCGGATCCTGCTTTTAAGTCCATGCCCAAATTCGTCTTTTCCTTGTAGAACAAGGGTGAATTTAGTCAAATCCCTTAAGGATTGTACTGAATTCATCCTTGTCATCAAGGATTTGCCCGTTTGAGATCATCCACGGCTCAGATCGAAACTCCATTTGAAATGAACGAATAGGATTAGTTGAGTTCTTGTACTGGAGAGAGGGAAAAAGAGAGTGGTGGGAATCATGGTACGGATTTCTTGGACTATTTTGATGAGAATCCGAGGGGAAAAACGCAATGGGTCGCGGGTCGAAACGGAAACGGGTTGGATTTTCTGGAAACGGGTAAGGGAAATGAAACAGATTAGGGATTTCTACATTAAGAGTTTTGTTTTAAAAGGGGTTTGCAAGGGTGGGTCGGATTTGAGGTTGTGTTTTGCAATTTTAGTCTTCTTTTATGATAAATTAAAGAAAACGGAGGGTTGCGCGGGGTAGGGTAGAATTTAGGCTACGCCTTACACATTTATCCCTATTCCGTTTTACAATCAATTATTAATTCATTTAAAATTTAAAATTTGACTTTGATTAAATTAAATTTTCATTAATTAGGATTTTGGGACAAAATTGGGTGTCAACAAGTCTGGAGGGCCATTTATTACTGTATACCTTTGTTATACCTTATAAGTTATATGTGTATACCTTTATGGTATACGGCATAAACTATGGTATACAAGTCTGGATGGGTAGAATAAGTAAATAGTTTAGTGGGTAGGTTGAGTAATATTTGAAAGTAGTGGGTAGTGGTTGTAATTATTTTTGGTTTTGTGGATATTTTTGTAAGTGTCCCATTAATTTATCCATAGCCATCAAAAATAAATTCGCTGAGAAATAGCCACCTCCAGAAAAGCTCAAGTATTTTATACTGGGACTTTGAACATGTGTAGTTCAAAGTCCCAGTATAAAACCCTGGGACTGAGACTTTATATATATAAAGCACTAGGGGACTATCCCATTATAAAATAATGGTTTATAATGGGATGTTCAAAGTCCCAGCATAAAAACTTGGGACTTTATATATATAAAGAACTAGAGAACTATCCCATTATAAAATAATATGACTTTGAACATGTGTATTTCAAAATTCCAGCATAAAAACTTGAGACTATGTATATAAAGCACCGGGGGACTATCCTATTATAAAATAATGGGACTTTGAACATGTGTAGTTCAAAGTCCCAGCATAAAAACCTGGGACTTTATATATATATAAAGCACCAGGGGACTATCCCATTATAAAATAATTGGACTTTGTACAATATGTTCAAAGTCCCAACATAAAAACCTGGGACTTTATATATATAAAGCACCAGACATTATAAAATAATGGAACTTTGAACATGTGTAGTTCAAAGTCCCAGCATAAAACCTGAGATTAGTCCGGGTTGTTTGCCAATGCTAATGGAGTTTATGTGCGCTCGATGGCTATTCCTCAATTAATTATGAAACGGTGGATAATTTTCAT
Organism: Petunia x hybrida; assembly: GCA_037355625.1. Taxonomy (NCBI): domain Eukaryota; kingdom Viridiplantae; phylum Streptophyta; class Magnoliopsida; order Solanales; family Solanaceae; genus Petunia; species Petunia x hybrida. Next base: position 1,043 of record JBBBVM010000403.1, on the reverse strand, counting down.
TTAACGGGTCCAAAAATGGCTGCGCATCAAAATCTCGCAATCAATTACGTGCACATCATGGCATTTTGCAGAAATATAGCATCATAATCAAATTTTTCCTTTTTATCCCCACGTAACGGTGATTTGCAAAAATACCCTATGCTAAGTTTAATGAATAAATTTCGGACGAAAATACTCTTATAAATCTGATGGTTTGGGGCCAACACTTGCCTTTGACCCCTTTTTTTTAAGCCAACACTTGCCCATTGCATCTCACATTCTCTCAAAGAAAGTGTTGTTTGGCAGCACTTGATCGTAACTATGGCCTAAAAGACAAAACTTGCCTTTGACCCATATTTCTTAGGTGTAACACTTGCCTCCTAGAAAAGTGTTGGCTAGACAATACTTACCCCTCCAATCTCTACCTGTATTCTCCCAGATAAGCCACATGTGACCTCTTCCTAAAAGTAACACTTAAAAATTGATAATTTGAAGTGTTGGCTCCATATCATCAGGAGGAATTTTGCTAAAATATTATTAAATGGGGAAATATTTTCAAAATCAAGTCTTTTAAAACTTCATCAGTTTAATTTTAGGTGAATGACACTTTATAAAGTTAGAAACAATTCCACTTCAAATTTATCACTACACCTTTAATGAATTTATATGTATTGAAATTTTATAACAAGTCAAATAGATTCACATAAATTGAAAGAATAACTAACATAAAGAATGTGAAACAAGTCTTTCATGGTAAATTTGTAACTTCGAGGGGGTTAACATTGTAAATCTATAGCATATGCTGAGTATTAATTTTCCGGGGCACTGCACGGGTCCTTTATAAGGATTACAAAGCATTGCGTTTGGCTAGGGATTTTGACGGAGCTGAGCTGAGCGAGCGAGCCGAGAGCAGAGGGGAGCCGAGCGGAGTGAGAGAGAGCGAGTTAGGGTTTTTGTAAATCGGGATCACAGAAGGTCAGTTTTGAGAGCGCGTTAATCTAATTTTTTAATTATAGAGAAATTGGGTGAGTAATTGTTAATGAAGGTAAAAATGATATTTGTGT
>JBBBVM010000402.1:0-79791 GCA_037355625.1 Petunia x hybrida | reverse complement strand
TGACGTGTCATGTTACCAAATAAAAGAATAAGGCTGTCCATTCTACCGTTATTTTCTTTTAAACTTTGAACTGCAATTATTTTGATATAAAGAAAATTTTTATTTTAAAAAAAATAAAAATAGTTAATGCTCTGTTCAATGAAGGAAAAAGCCCTGCTACTGTTCCCTCATAATAGTCTACATTCGAATTAGTACTGAAAGTGCTTGAGAGCTCAAAAGAAGTTATTTCATTTGAATAAGAGCATTGTCTAACAAAATATAAGCAGCTGAGAGGCAAGAATAAATTAAGAGAGAAAGCTGTACTTAAATGGAAACTACAAAAACTATATCCTGGAGAAAGCAAAGACTATATGAGGTATACAATAAACATTTATCTGCTGCTGTGTCAACCCATATGTAGTAAAAATTTCGCGTAGGGGCCTATTTGGCGCGCGCTAATTGATTTGTAGCCGTCAAAAATAAATTTGCCGAGAACTAGCCTCCTCCGGAAAAGTTCCAGTATAAATACTGGGGCTTTGAGTTAGTTTTGTTCAAAGCCCCAGTATTTATACAGGGAAGCTTCAATAAACTAACCCCAGTATTTATACTGGGCTTTGAACAAGTTTTGTTCAAAGCCCCATTATTTTGTTATGGAACTTTGTATAAAGCTTTAGTCCCATAACAAAATGTTGGGGCTTTGAACAACACTAGTTCAAAGCCCTAGCATTTTGTTATGGGACTGAAGCTTAATATATAAAGTCCCATAAATAGGGATAAATCCCATTATTTTGTTATGGGATAAAATCACATAACAAAATAATGAGACCTTTGAACATTTTAGTTCAAGGTCCCATTATTTTGTTATGCGACTTTTATAAAGCTTCAGTCCCATAACAAAATACTTGGGCTTTGAACAATTTGTTATGAGACTAGTCTGGGGTGTTTTTCCAATGCTAATGGAGCATAAGTGTGCGCACAAATTTTTGGCTATTTCTCAATGAATTTTGAAACGGTGGATAAAACTCTTTGAGTGCGTCCAAAAATGGCTACGCATCAAAATTTCCCTCCTAGGTATAGTATTTAATCTACTAAAATAACTCCTAAGCTTATGATGCAATGGAAAATACGGAAGCGATAAAGTAAAGATAAAAGCGAGACGTGGCTCGAACGAATTACCTATGTAGCACCGAAGAACTTGTTTCGATACACCTCGGGTGATTGTCAAGGAACACCTACACTAAGCAACTATCCTCGAGAGACACTCGGCTTTCACAAATAGAATGATCCACAAAGGATTGAAATTCAACTTGGAATCCACCAATTGAAATCAAGCCCGCACAAGGGGTTTTCATTAAAATGCTCTCAAGCTTTCAAGTTTCATGTTCATTATTCAAAGGAGTCTAAATGAAATAAAGACCTAAGGAAGGTTTTTATAGACTTCTTTTATGCCTAATATAATGTCTAAAATACCCCCAAAGTAGGTTAAAACAAATAAGGCCACACAGGGCTATAGTTGGAATTTCACACAAAACTAAGTGAAATCCCGTCATGTTGTCACAGGGGGTAGGCGTCCGCCCACCCCATCTAGGCGCTCCGCCTCTTTTGTCTTGGCTGCATAGTGGGCGGTCGCCTATTGCTTGAGGCGGTCCGCCCTGGAGGAGATCCTGAGGCTGCACATTTTGTAGGCGGTCCGCCCCATTGTGTAGGCGGTCCGCCTCTTCCTGGGAGGCATGGGAATGGCTCGAAATGGACTCTAAGTGTTCCTCCTTGGTCCGTAGTTGGTCCTACCTCGATGGTGCTCAGGTTTATGACTTCAAATCATTCTCGGATCCTCTTCCGAAGCCCTTGACGTGTACTCTTTTTGCTCTCAAGCTTGGATCTTGATGGCTGGCGCTTTGGCTCCAATTTGTATTGCATCATCCTCCCCTTCTTGAAAGGATTTTGTCTTCGAAATCAAACCATCAAAACCTACATTCAAAACAAGCACAAAACAAAAGTTTCTTACTTCACATGTAGGTTAGTTCAACAGAATGAGTGCAAGTAGTGTGGGAAAAATACACTATTGTGGTATAACCAAACATCAATAATAAGCACAAAAATTAAGTTTCCGAGGAGATCACCAAGTACTTGGTTTAATGGAAACATGCACTCAACACAAGAATGAGCAAATAGGTCAAGGGAGCGTGGGAAATGCAAGATCAAGCTATCAAAATCCCCTTGATCCTTAAGCTCACAATCAACACACCAATTCACCCTCAAAGTGTGATCAACATATGGAATGGAGTAAGTCAAATAGCCCAAGCTACAACTAGAGTCAATTACTCCACTCCCTTTCTTTAGAGTATATTTACTCACACCAAGGGTTTCCCTTTCACCTCCAAGATCATCACCTAAGCAACCCTTCCTGTAAGACAAACCCTCAAGAAAGGCATTGATAATGACTTCTTCTTCATCATAACCCAAACAATCAATAGTAGGGTCACTCAAAGAGTCATTTACCTCATTCAAGCTCTCAAGCAATGGGTTGCCTAAGGAGTCAAATCTTTCATACCATGGAGGCTCTATTTTACTACCAACCCTAGTCCGATATGGTTCACTACTACCAATGAAATTGTCTTCAAACAACGGAAATATAAAGGCCTGCACCTCAATTTCATGGTCATTTAAATCATACTATCAAGACTAGGTTCTTCACTCTCACTTGAGGAGTCATCATAGACAACCTTGTCCAATTCATGCAATTAGGACTCCTCAAGGTCATTTTCATCCTTACTACGACACACAAATTCACCAAAATCAATTATATCAACAAGGGTAGAGTCACATAACTCATCTTCCCCTTTATCAAATACGGGTGGGGTGTCATAAGAAGGGTCACAAGCAAGGTCAACTACCACATTTTCACTAAAGAAAGGTTCTTTGAATATCGGGCTCACATCATGATGTGGCTTTTCATTCCTCTCTACTAGCGATTCATATGCACACACAAGTTGACCGTTAGACTCTTTGTTACACCCCGTACGTCTAAATTGACGTATATCATTATAATATCATGTTAAAAATGATTTAAGTGAGTTTAAAGTAATAATATGACCATATATGATGTTTATATGTTGAATATAAAGTTTGGGAAAAATCAGATTTAAGTTGCGGAAAAACCGACTAAGGAATTGCCTTGTAACGGAGCTTTTTCAGCAATTAATTTGATGTGTTATATGAGGTCTTTTGGGGACATATCATATATCAAATTGAAGGTCCTAGAGTGTATTTTCCAACACTTTTAACGGTTTGTTCATACAACTTATAGATAAAAAGATATGAGCATCAGAAGTCAGGCCAGAAAATAGAACATAAGCGCAAAAGAGGACTAAAACTGAAATTTTTCGAGTATAAAAGGGAAAACTCATCTTCTCCTCGTCATTTACAGAAATATCAAGAGATGTACAGTTCATTCATGAGTTTTCAAGAAAATTTTATGATTTTGAAAGAAGGACGCCAATCTTAACTCGAAATTGAAGACAGATTGCGTCAAAATGCTCTACGCGATTAAGGTAACGTTATGCTACCTTCAATTTCGTCTATAGCTTGAGTTTTAGAATTACTTCATGGCTAAGTAAAGTACCTAAATGTTGTATTATAGCTTGTTTAAGCTTTAGAAGGTGTTGAATTCAATGGAAACAAGGTTTTGAAGCAAGAAATATCAAAGGTATGTAAGGCTAAACCTTTCTTTTGGCAAGGCATGTATCTTTTAGCTTTTGAAACTTTTCTTAGTTTTAAACTTAGTGTTTCTGGTGAGAAACTTGTATGGTACCAAGGAAACCTTGTATATACTTAATTTAGTACTAAAATCCAAGGTGAAAGACGTCCAAATCAGCAAGACAAAACGTTTCAGAAATCTGAAAATTCATTTCGATCTTTGGACAGCTGTTAGTATATTGATAGTAACTCCTTGTACAAGATTGATATTTAGATTCTTTAAGAATCCCTGGAACCCTAAGACATATATCTAAAACTTTCCTGAATACTATGAAGTCTGTAAATTTGATCTACAACTTGAAAATTAGGTTGAAAATCAGGACAGTGGTGCTGTCCAGACATTCTATCTGCGGATTTGTTATGTCATCCAGTTGTCTCATCTTTTTATCCGTTTACCATGTTTATGTTATCAGTTTATCCGGGCATCCATTCCTGTGTATAGTATAGTGTTGGTTCTGTTTTGTAGATCATCCAGGTTCAGGGGAAACTCTGCCGAAATTTTTATAGAAATTCAAAGAGTTTGACAAATTCTGAGTTCTAGGTTGTGTTTAAAATTCTATCAAGAGTTTTCTTATCATTCCTTGAGTCCATATCTATTGTTGCCACATGTGTTACGCCTCATACATGCTTATGCTTATATTGTGATCATGTTATGTGTGATAGAAAATGTGTCAGAGATCCTTCTAGAGTTGTACCAGTAGAGGATGTACAGATCATAGAGCAGTTGACTAATAAGGATGTGCCAGTTGCAATTTAAAGAGGCAGATTCGTCGACTAAGGACGAAAGACATTCCTTTAGTTAAGATGCTATATCAAAGCAATAATATATAAGAAATAACTTGGGAAGCTGAAAATGACATGAGGGCCAAATATACACATCTCTTCATTACTTCGAGTATGTAACAGATCGTTGCTTAATGCTTCTACATACTTCATTTAACATTCGAGGACGAATGTTCCTAACGGGGGAATATTGTTACACCCCGTACGTCTAAATTGACGTATATTATTATAATATCATGTTAAGAATGATTTAAGTGAGTTTAAAGTAATAATATGACCATATATGTTTATATGTTGAATATAAAGTTTGGGAAAAATCAGATTTAAGTTGCGGAAAAACCGACTAAGAAATTGCCTTGTAACGGAGCTTTTTCAGCAACTAATTTGATGTGTTATATGAGGTCTTTTGGGGATATATCATATATCAAATTGAAGGCCTTGGAGTTTATTTTCCAACACTTTTAACGGTTTGTTCATACAACTTATAGATAAAAAGATATGAGCGTCAGAAGTCAGGCCAGAAAATGGGACATAAGCGCAAAAGAGGACTAAACTGAAATTTTTTCGAGTATAAAAGGGAAAACTCATCTTCTCCTCGTCATTTACAGAAATATCAAGAGATGAACAGTTCATTCATGAGTTTTCAAGCAATTTTTATGATTTTGAAATAAGGATGCCAATCTTAACTCGAAATTGAAGACAGATTGCGTTAAAATGCTCTACGCGATTAAGGTAACGTTATGCTACCTTCAATTTCGTCTATAGCTTGAGTTTTAGAATTACTTCATGGCTAAGTAAAGTACCTAAATGTTGTATTATAGTTTGTTTAAGCTTTAGAAAGTGTTGAATTCAAGGGAAACAAGGTTTAGAAGCATGAAACATCAAAGGTATGTAAGGCTAAACCTTTCTTTTGGCAAGGCATGTATCTTTTAGCTTTTGAAGCTTTTCTTAGTTTTAAACTTAGTGTTTCTGATGAGAAACTTGTATGGTACCAAGGAAACCTTGTATATACTTAATTTAGTACTAAAATCCAAGGTGAAAGACGTCCAAATCAGCAAGACAAAACGTTTCAGAAATCTAAAAATTTATTTCGATCTTTGGACAGCTGTTAGTATATTGATAGAAACTCCTTGTACAAGATTGATATTTAGATTCTTTAAGAATCCCCAGAACCCTAAGACATATATCTAAAACTTTCATGAAGACTATGAAGTCTGTAAATTTGATCTTCAACTGGAAAATTAGGTTGAAAATCAGGACAGCGGTGCTGTCCAGACATTCTATCTGCGGATTTGTTATGTCATCCAGTTGTCTCATCTTGTTATCCGTTTAACATGTTTATGTTATCAGTTTATCAGGGTATCCATTCCCGTGTATAGTATAGTGTTGGTTCTGTTTTGTGGATCATCCAGTTTCAGGGGAAACTCTGCCGAAATTTTTATAGAAATTCAAAGAGTTTGACAAATTATGAGTTCTAGGTTGTGTTTAAACTTCGATCAAGAGTTTTCTTATCATTCCTTGAGTCCATATCTATTGTTGCCAGATGTGTTTTGCCTCATACATGCTTATGCTTATATTGTGATCATGTTATGTGTGATAGAAAATGTGTCAGAGATCCTTCTAGAGTTGTACCAGTAGAGGATGTACAGATCATAGAGCAGTTGACTAATAAGGAGGTGCCAGTTGCAATTTAAAGAGGCAGATTCGTCGACTAAGGACGAAAGACATTTCTTTAGTTAAGATGCTATATCAAAGCAATAATATAGAAGAAATAACTTGGGAAGCTGAAAATGACATGAGGGCCAAATATACACATCTCTTCATTACTTCGAGTATGTAACAGATCGTTGCTTAATGCTTCTACATACTTCATTTAACATTCGAGGACGAATGTTCCTAACGGGGGAATATTGTTACACCCCGTACGTCTAAATTGACGTATATTATTATAATATCATGTTAAGAATGATTTAAGTGAGTTTAAAGTAATAATATGACCATATATGATGTTTATATGTTATATAAAGTTTGGAAAAAATCAGATTTAAGTTGCGGAAAAACCGACTAAGGAATTGCCTTGTAACGGAGCTTTTTCAGCAACTAATTTGATGTGTTATATGAGGTCTTTTGGGGACATATCATATATCAAATTGAAGGTCTTGGAGTGTATTTTCCAACACTTTTAACGGTTTGTTCATACAACTTATAGATAAAAAGATGAGCGTCAGAAGTCAGGCCAGAAAATGGGACATAAGCGCAAAAGAGGACTAAAACTGAAATTTTTTCGAGTATAAAAGGGAAAACTCATCTTCTCCTCGTCATTTACAGAAATATCAAGAGATGAACAGTTCATTCATGAGTTTTCAAGCAATTTTTATGATTTTGAAATAAGGATGCCAATCTTAACTCGAAATTGAAGACAGATTGCGTTAAAATGCTCTACGCGATTAAGGTAACGTTATGCTACCTTCAATTTCGTCTATAGCTTGAGTTTTAGAATTACTTCATGGCTAAGTAAAGTACCTAAATGTTGTATTATAGCTTGTTTAAGCTTTAGAAGGTGTTGAATTCAAGGGAAACAAGGTTTTGAAGCAAGAAATATCAAAGGTATGTAAGGCTAAACCTTTCTTTTGGCAAGGCATGTATCTTTTAGCTTTTGAAACTTTTCTTAGTTTTAAACTTAGTGTTTCTGGTGAGAAACTTGTATGGTACCAAGGAAACCTTGTATATACTTAATTTAGTACTAAAATCCAAGGTGAAAGACGTCCAAATCAGCAAGACAAAACGTTTCAGAAATCTGAAAATTCATTTCGATCTTTGGACAGCTGTTAGTATATTGATAGAAACTCCTTGTACAAGATTGATATTTAGATTCTTTAAGAATCCCCAGAACCCTAAGACATATATCTAAAACTTTCATGAAGACTATGAAGTCTGTAAATTTGATCTTCAACTTGAAAATTAGGTTGAAAATCAGGACAGCGGTGCTGTCCAGACATTCTATCTGCGGATTTGTTATGTCATCCAATTGTCTCATCTTGTTATCCGTTTAACATGTTTATGTTATCAGTTTATCCGGGTATCCATTCCCGTGTATAGTATAGTGTTGGTTCTGTTTTGCGGATCATCCAGTTTGTTTAAAGTAATAATATGACCATATATGATGTTTATATGTTGAATATAAAGTTTGGGAAAAATCAAATTAATTGCTGAAAAAGCTCCGTTACAAGGCAATTCCTTAGTCGGTTTTTCCGCAACTTAAATATGATTTTTCCCAAACTTTATATTCAACATATAAACATCATATATGGTCATATTATTACTTTAAACTCACTTAAATCATTCTTAACATGATATTATAATGATATATGTCAATTTAGACGTACGGGGTGTAACACTCTTCACTAGTTGCAAGCTCAATAGAGACATTACAAACACCAACTAGCATTGAGTATCCACAAGACAAGGAACTAACATGTTCATGAAAAAGTGAAGGAACGCTTACACTTGAGTTGCTTCCTTGAGCACTCATAACACGTGAAGTATCAAGTTCGACTTCCTCTTCATGAAGCTCGCAATGAGGATCTTCATCACCTTGCCTTCCTTCCTTACTAAACGGTTAAGGCTCCACTAGCTTACCTCCAAGAGTACCTACACATAAGCCAAAACAAGTAGAAGAAGAAGAAGATAAAACATGGTTAGAATAAAGGGTGTCCTCACTCTCATTTTTTATTTCCTCTCCTCTCTTTTCTTTCATTTTTTCTCTCAAGGCCAAGTGTAGATTCGTGTGACAATCCACTCACGTCACTCCTCACTTCCTCTCCGTTTTCCTCTCTTGGATTGTCACCGGTCACTCCCTCACTCCTCTCTTTCTTTTGTCTCTTATGTTCAAGTACAAAGGAGTGAGACTCAAGATTGTCTTCACTTTGAGTAGAGTGACTTTCACTTTCAACTTGCAAGGGCACGACCTTGGTTCCAGGCTCAAGTACCATAGGTGACTTGGGTTTAGCCGCTTCCCTCAACTCCCTCACAATCCTATAGTCATTACATACTTGCCTCGGCGTCAAGGGCTTGAGTACATACTTTCTAGAACTATTCAAAACCGTGTAAGAGTTGGTTCTACCATCATGCACTACGCTCCGATCATATTGCCATGGCCTTCCAAATAAGAGATGGCAAGCTTGCATAGGTAATACATCGAACATTATCTTATCTCGATAATTTCCAATGCTAAACTCAATCAAGGCTCGCTTCACCACCCTCATCTCCCCACACTCACTCAACCATTGTAAACGGTAGGGATGTTGATGCTTTGAAGTAGGCAATTTAAATTGGGAAATCAAGGTTTCGCTCACTATGTTAGCACAACTTCCCGAATCAATGATCATCGAGCACACTTGCCCCATCACTCGACACCTAGCATGGAAGAGATTCTCCCTTTGCATATGCTCTTCCTTCTCAAGACTCGCGGCACCTAAACTCCTACGTACCACAAGTGTCATTTTAAGCTCATCGTCTTGCGCTCCATCACCTTGGGGAATGCCCAAGTTGTGGGGAATGTCCACTTGTTACGGAATGCACAACGGTTGGGGAATGCCCAACACTTCATCATTAGTACCCTCTTTGGTACCCTTTTGGACACTCGGGGTCCATTTTCCTTCAAGGCTCTCAAGCCTTTGGTTTAAAGATCTCACCTCGGCCAATAGGTAGGCCAAAGTGCTTACCGGGACCTTAATGGTCTCATCAATGTCTCCGGCCATGTACCTACATAAATCAAAGACAAGAAAGAGGTTAGAGTAAAAACCTCACCCGCTCCTTAACTTTTGAATGTCACTCGGGTACACTCGTTTAGTGGTGGGGGATTTTTCACTCAAGCTTGATTCCAAAGGTTTCTTCGTAGTTGAACAACCTCCTCAATAACCATTCAAGTTCACAAGAACCAAATACTCTCCGGGAAGAGTGGAATTGATGGGACTCGATGAACGCTAGGCTATTTAAGTGAGCACTTGAAGCAAACAATATACTACGAGTCTTCTTTGATTTCTACTCTCCTCTAAGCACAAAGGTCCTAATCGCTCAATGAAATAGTACGAGTAAAGTAGGAGTGTTACTTGAAAAGTACTAGCCTGAAGTGATACAAGCCAACAAAAAGCGAAAACCTACGAAAAACAACTATTCGGCTGCGCTCCAGGAAGAGGCGGTCCGCCTCACCAGGTGGACGGTCCGCCCATGGAGATCCAGAGAGCTGCACAGGGGGAGGCGGTCCACCTCAAAGTGTAGGCGGTCCGCCTAGTGGGTTTTCCTGCAGCGTTTTACTCCGCGATTTTGATTCTTTAGCACCCAAATTTCCAACAAAAATACATTGTTTTCCAATCTAATAGTACCCAAAGGTGTATAGGATGAATATAAACAAACCCCAATAGTTTTTAACCCCAATCAAACAACAATAGATAGATTTCGATTCTTGAAGTAAAGTTTCTAGGGTTTTGAAAATTTTGAGATTTGATTCTTCAAATTTCGAATCACAACACCAAATCAAGATATTTTGGTACCAAAAGAACGGGAATCAAACATATCTCAAACCCCAATGATTTTCAATGTTTGGGTGTTCGAATCCAACAAGTTTCACCAATTTTTTGTAGTTTTCAACTTTTTGAATTTTTTTTTTTTTGGTTTTCTTCCAAATAGAACAACAAAGAACAAGAACACAATAACAAGAATAAAAGATACGATGAACAAGGAACGAGGGTTTGTAAGAACAATCTCGGGCTTTGCTCTGATACTAAATGATGCAATGGAAAATACGGAAGCGATAAAGTAAAGATAAAAGCGAGACGTGGCTCGAACCAAATTACCTAAGTAGCACCAAAGAACTTGTTTCGATACACCTCGGGTGATTGTCAAGGAACACCTACACTAAGCGACTATCCTCGAGAGACACTCGGCTCTTGCAAATAGAATGATCAACAAAGGATTGAAATTCAACTTGGAATCCACCAATTGAAATCAAGTCCGCACAAGGGGTTTTCATTAAATGCTCTCAAGCTTTCAAGTTTCATGTACATTATTCAAAGGAGTCTAAATGAAATGAAACCTAAGGAAAGCTTTTATAGTCTTCTTTTATGCCTAATATAATGTCTAAAATACCCCCAAAGTGGGTTAAAATAAATAAGGCCACACAGGGCTATAGTTGGAATTTCACACAAAACTAAGTAAAATCCGGTCATTCTGTCACAGGGGGTAGGCGGCCGCCCACCCCATCTAGGCGCTCCGCCTCTTTTGTCTTGGCTGCATAGTGGGCGGTCGCCCATTGCTTGAGGCGGTCCGCCCTGGAGGAGATCCTGAGGCTGTATATTTTGTAGGTGGTCCGCCCCATTGTGTAGGCGATCCGCCTCTTCCTGGGAGGCATGGGAATGGCTCGAAATGGACTCTAAGTGTTCCTCCTTTGTCCGTAGTCGGTCCTCCCTCGATGGCGCTCAAGTTTATGACTTCAAATCACTCTCGGATCCTCTTCCGAAGCCCTTGACGTGTACTCTTTGTGCTCTCTAGCTTGGCTTTTGATGGTTGGCGCTTTGGCTCCAATTTGCATTGCATCAGCTTATTACTGTTATTTGAAATACAAAATCTGAAAAGAAATGCAGAAACCAAAATGAAGGAGATAAACAATCGACAAATCTGAGCATATTGGCTTCAAATATTGATCTTAAGGAACTTAGTTCCCCCAAGTACTTTAAGTTATAGATTTTTTTCTTCTAGAATAGAATGAATTACCGTCATCGATGTTTAGGTACGTCAAATGTCAGTGCACAATGAGTTTAGCGTCAACAAATCACACGATGGAGACATTTGTTAATAAAAATAATACAGAAAAGAGAGGAGTTGTTTGAGGAAATGAGACTCTATTTATAACCAAAAATGTTCTGAATTAAAGAGGTGTGAAGATGATGTTTACAAAACGACCGAGGAAAAAGATATTAAGCATTTGTAGTAACTAAAAAATTGGAAATGCTACTTACTATATAAGAAATAATAAGTGTTAAATTACTCAAAAAAATGCCTTATTTTGGCTGAAAACTACTCCCTTTCCAATCATCAAGTTAATATGGAATAGTTATACATTTTCAACAAGTTTAAATTTTTGTGCCATGCTTGCATCCCCTTTTTGGAATGGAAATCAAGCTTTCCTTGTAAACTAGAACTCTCAAACTTTTAGGATAACCATGCAAGTCGAATTCCTTACTTCGTTTGAACTAAGATCGTACGAAACAAGAAGTCCACTTTTGCTTTGAAGAAGCAATAAATGATCCCTCCAAATTGTTAATGGGGATTCTATAGGAAGAGGTTTAATTATGTACTTCTTAGTCCAAGACTCGTATACACCATACTCCATCATTATCCAAATGTCCATTGAATCTTTAGACGGATCCATCTCGGAATCTGGATTGGATAGGAAATCAACGTCAGAGACTCGTTCAAGACTATGAGGCCATACTTCTTCCCACCAGAGGATTACCAGTAGCTGGCATCTTTATGCTGTTAAAGATCTCGGTACTTATATCAAAGCTAAGAATTACATGATCCAATCTATCATTAATTGCATACCAATGAAAGACTCCATTATAAAGCATCTCAAAACATGGATAATAGTACACAGTAGGCAACTGTTGATCCACATGATTCAAATCTCTCCAAGAATCTAAACGCAAATCATAAACCTCAACTTTTTGCTCTTTCTCATCAGGTACCCATTCAGAATCCATAAAAACTTCTGAAATCGTGACAAACTTGTAGTCCTTCACAATCGAGTCAAAACCAAACCCACACCCCCTCTAAAGGAGCGATGAAAACCCTTTGGACAAACAAAAGGGCTAGGCGGGATTAGCATGTAATTTTAGTAGCTGGATTAAATAATACAATAATCTCAAAATCTGTTAAAACAATCAAACCATTACATGGGCCAACGAGTTTATTGAAAAGATAGTACTCAGTGAAGGTTAGATATGGCAGTTCCAGATCTGAAACAACGGGGATAAGATTGTCGTTGTTGCCACTAGAAAGAATAGACAAGACATTTTTAAATCCTTCCGTTTCCTCTCTGTAGGAGCGGCTGAAAAGAAGGAATTCATCTGTGGTTGTTGTAGCACGATTAAGATGAATATTGATAAATGTTGAGGATTCTATGAGAGTGGACCAACTTTTGGAAATGAATTTAAATCGTAAAAGAGATTTCACTGGAAACCTTAAAAGTATATGCATTGCTATATCTTCAGGCAAATGTTTCATAATTCCATCCAACGTCATTGGTTCTCTTCAATGCAATAAAAAATGTTTCCTTGTGTTAGAAAAAAGTATTACATCTCTGTAATACCTCCGATCCTTTGAGTTTGACGCAAAAGCTTATTCCTCGCGCATTCAGCTCCCTAACAAATTATCCGCCAAATTAGTAAATATTTCTCATTTTAGTGAAGACTGAGTAATATTTATTTAAAACAACTATTTTTAGATATTTACATTTGTTTGCGATTTTGTCCAATCTGATAGTGGTAGTAAATATATCTTTTATTCTATACTAGTGAGATTTTGACAACAAGCCACTCTTTACAATGAGCATAGGCCCAATCAATATTAATTGTCTCTTTTTTTTTTTATTGGTTCTACTCTTGCTCTTTTGTTGTAGATAGTGTAAATTATAAGAAAATCATTTGACATTTACTAATTGTAAGAAAATGACTTCTTAAAAATTAACTCATTAAGAATAAAAGAGCGATCGTAAATTGAAAAGTAGGTTTATCTCTCTTGTACAGCTCTTACTCTCAAACAAAAACTATTGGACATACAATCTAGTTAATCTTTGGATTTCACTTTATTTATTATGAATAATCAACTTTTAACGTAGAAGGTTCCTTTATTATTTTAAATTTATGATGTTTTCAATCAGTGGACTGTCGTTTCAATACTTTATCTTTCTCATTTGTTATACACTACTAGAAATCAATGATTTAACGAGGGAGAGTGGCGAGGGACTTCCCTCTCCAAACGCATATATGTATATATATCTGCGCATTCAAATCACCAAAACACCAAAACATTCTAAATACCACAATCTGTCTAATCCGGTCAATTAAACAAGTGTACGCACATATTTTATACCAACTAACACAAACAAATAAAACGCTAAAGTACTTAACAATCCTAAACACGTCCAACTTTCAAGTTTAATTCGATAGGAAAAACAACAAACTACCGAGGATCATTTTCATTTCTCCTTCCCATAATATAGTTCGCCATCAAGGACTCCAATTTTGCCATCTTTTCACGGTCAGCTTGGCGTTCAAGATCTTGTTCAGCTAGCCTTTTTCTCTATCTCTTCACGTTCCTTATCTTGTTCCGCTAGCCTTTCTCCATGTCATCGAATTTAGCTTGCAAAACTGGATCGACATTTTGTGTAACACCAGAAGAAGAGGAAGAAGATGCGTAAGCATTAATAATACCTATTCTTGACGGCTTTTTGTAACGCGAAGGACCAAGACCGTAGGCTCTATTTATTTTTTTTTTGTAGCCACCAGCGGCCTCCACGAAATTGCAGCCAATAAAGTATATCACTTTTACACTAGTGTTTTTAAATTTTATTACTTTTGCTAATTAAATCTTCCCTCGATCACTAATCAACCACTATTATGCACAATTAAAATTTTCAATTACAACTATTTCCATATCATTCAAATTTGAGGGATAATAATACTAAAAATTATTCAATAATTTTCTAAGACTATATATTTTCAAATTATTTTTCTAAGGTTAAACTAAGGCTAAACAAGTATTTCTAAATTTTTTAAATAAGGCTAAACAACTAATTCCAAATTATTTTACAATTACAATAATTTTCTAATTATATTTTTTTCTCAAATCACAATAATGATAACAATTCCCAAGCATTCATCCACAATAAAATTTCACGAATTTATGTGATAAAACTAATTCATTATAGAGTTCCATAACAATAACAATCATAGAAGCATAAAAAGTGTAATAGAAATATTTACCTTAATGGGGATGGGCTTGCAATAGGTTGAACGGGAAAAAATTGAAATCGCCGGGGAGAGGGACGAGTTGGAGACGGGCAGCAATGGGGAAAGGGGATTTTGTTTGGGGGAGAAGAGAGTTGTGCGTATTCTGTGCGTTTTGGCAAGGGGAAAGAGTGTAGTTTTTATTTACTACATGGAGAAGGAAGTCCCTCGCCATTTACCTGACAGGTCTGACTATTTTTATTGGAGAGGGAATTCCCTCTCCAATCAGGAAAGAGAAAATTTTCTCCTGCAGCTTGGCGAGGGAATTCCCAAGCCGATGTTAATTTTTTTTATTTTTTTCGTTCGGGCGAGTGAAAGTACATGTTTGGAGAGGGAATTCCTTCTCCAATTTTTGGAGAGGGAATTCCTTTGCCAAACAGTCCCTCTGAATAACACTTATTTCTAGTAGTGATATATGCTACAGGTCGCAAGGTTTTATAGTTTTTGTTATTTCGGGTTAATCCTTAGAGAACCAGTAATAATTAACTTCTGATGAATTTGAAATATTTTACCTTTAGTAATTATCAGTTAAAGTACAGACATTCTTCCTCATAAATTTACAATTGGCCGGTGATTGAACATTTTACCGAAGAAAAATGTACATCGCTAGTTATTACCAACATTGATACTTGTATGATTATATGATCAAGATCATTTTATTATCCTTGCTGTGAGCACAAATTTTCTTTCACATAATCTTTTCCATGCATCGTCCACCAACAGTTCAATAAACTAAACCCAACAGTAATTTTGATCAGATCCGTTTTTAATACTTGTAATGACTGGCACTTGGATCTTATTTTTAACAGTCATGTTATATTTCCTTTGGCTAACAATTATAGTAACATATAACACTGTGATTTTAACCAATTTATACTCCACTCTCATAGAACAGGTCGCTAAAAGAATTAAAGATCATCAATTCTTTTTTCTTTTTTTTTTGGTGAAATCAAAATGTATATCTACAATAACTGGGCGAGGGTAGGTGAACTTAAAACAGAGTTTTGAAGAATGTTTAGCTGGTTGATGTACTTTACAAGCTAGTATAATTAAAGAGTTTAGGGTTTTAGTTTCTTTAATTTAATTTTAAATCAATAATTTTATATTTTTACCCAAAATTATGTGTTCATCGACTCTAGCTCCTTCCCTGCTATTGGGACTACATTTATAAGTTGAATACAATTAGACCAATTAATAATTTAGGAATTTTAGATGACAAAATTTGATAGTTATTATACTTGAAAATATTTAGTAAATACTGAGTAAATGTTGTTAATATTTAACAGCACCATGTTTAAATATGCTGGGATTTGAAGTCTGGTATGTCATGGTGTGAATGTGAAATTGGTATAGAAAAAGACGTGTATTATGTTTAAATAGAGAAGCATTTCTTCTAATTTTTAAAAGGGTTGAGAAGAAGGGGAGCATCGCACCGTCGTCGTCGTTGCTCGGCTTCCGAATAGGATATTTACCATTTAATTTCCCGCTTGCCGTTATAAACAAACAGCCACATGAAGGTAAGCCACCTTCACACCTCTTTAATTCATAATCTTCTGGCTATAAATAGAGAGCCATTCCTTCGGATTTTCGAATGAAAAATTCTTAACTTTCCCCTATCTCTTTCTGCATTGCTTTCAATAAATCAAACGCATCAAAGTGTGATTTTCATGGTAATTATGTATTTGAATTTATTCGAACAACATATTAATAACAATCTTAAGGAACTTAATAACTTTCTGATTTTCAAAAATATTATATTTTTGGAGATTAAGACCTTTGTGGTTTTCCACTCCCATTTTGTAAAATAAAATCTACGTGATTTTCTACTCCTACTGTTGTTCGATTTGAAGATCAAATACTTCACCGAATTCGGTTGTATTATATTTCGGTTTGAAAATTAAATACTTGACTGAATTTGGTTGTATTATCTCTCGGTTTGAAAATTAAAAACTTTTTTTTTCACGGAAATGGCAAACGAAGTGGAAAATACTGGTTTTGCTACCATAGTTCTTGGTGTTGCAGGTTGAAGCCATCCTGCGCCTGTAATGGCTATGCCAGTAGCAGAAAGTCAAAAACCTTTTTGGCATTGACTTTAAAATATGGCAGCAAAAGATGTTCTTTTATCTAACCACTCTAATCCTGCAAAATTCATTAAGGAGGACATTCCTCTCCTGCGCGAGGGAACACCTGAAAACAGGCGCTTCTTTGTGACTGAGGCTTGGAAGCATTCTGTCTTTTCCTATAAGAATTACATTCTTAGTGGGCTGGAAGGTAACTTGTACAATGTTTATAGTAATATTGGTATGCCAAAGGAACCGTGGGGTGCACTAAAAAGAAATATAAGACTGAAGATGTTGGATTGAAGAAATTTGTGGCCACCAAATAATTAGATTACAAAATGTGGGACAACATGTCTGTTGTGTCCCAAGCCTAAGAGCTTCAAGTTATTATTCACGATCTCTTTGCTAAAGGTATGATCTGTATTAATGCTTTTATTAAAAAGTATTAATTATTGTTACTTATGATTCATCCATTAAAGGTTTTGTCATCAATGAAGTATTTCAAGTTGCGGCTCTGATTGAAAAGTTGCCACCTTTGTGGAAGAACTTTAAGGACTACTTGAAACACAAGCTTCAGGAGATGTGGCTTGAAGATCTGATTGTCCAATTAAAATTGAGGAGGATAATAATTCCACTAAAAAGAAGGCTCCTGGAAGTTCAACAATAGCAGGAGAAAATATTGTTGAAGTCTCTAGAAAGTAAAATAAGAGAAAGAAGTTTTAGTTTCCCGCCTACAATTATTATAAACAAACAACCACCTGAAGGACTATCGTTAATAAATAGCCATTTTGTTTAAATCGAAAAGCCACCTTCATAGATATTCAGTTCAGAATTCGTCGGTTATAAATAGGGAGCCATTCCTTCAGATTTTCCTTATGAAAATTCTGAACTTTCTCCTCTCTCTTTCTACATTACTTACAAATACATTAAAAGCATCAAAATGTGATTTTTTTTCCAGCTATTTGAGTTCGTTGTTTGATGTCGTTTGGAATACCATTACAGCAGCAAAGGTAATCGGTTCTATTCTGGAAGGATTTAATCCATAACATATGGTACTGTGAGAGGATTAAATTCTTTAAGAAGACGCTGTGAATTCGACAAGCTCAGATCTTCTTCTTCACATTTCTGGTTCTTTTTATGTTTCTGGTTTTATTCGAACGGTACATTCCTAACAAAATATATGGATGTATTTTATAGTAATACACTATTTTGGTGGATATTAGGTTATTACTTACTATGCCCTCTCAATAAGGTCTCATTGAAGGTTTGGTCATCGATGACGCGTTCGGCTATGATTAAAAAGTTGACACCTTTATGGAAGGACCTTAAGAACTACTTGAAACACAAGCGCAAGAAGATGTCACTGGAAGATCTGATTCTCTGATTAAAGACTCAGGAGGATAATAGTTCTGCTGAAAAGAAGTCTAATGGATGTTCAACAATAGAAGAAAAAAACATTGTAGAAGTCTCTGCAAAGCAAAAAAAGAGAAATAAGTTTTAGTTTCCCGCCTGCCATTGTAAATAGATAGCCACCTGAAGGACTATTTTCTTTAACACCTATTTTGTTTAAATTAAAAGTGACGTTCATGCCTTTTCCATTCAGAATGCATTGGCTATAAATACGGAGCCATTTCTTTAAATTTTCCTTATGAAAATTCTGAACTTTCTCCACTCTTTTTCTGCATTCCTTTCAAATAAATTAAAAGCATCAAAATATGATTTTACTGTAGGCTATTTGAATTCATTGTTTGTTTTCGTTTGGAGTACCACTACAATATCTATTATATATTGAAAGGATCTAATCCATAATTTCGAGTACTGTGAGGAGATTAAATTCCTTTTAGAGATGCAGTGAATTCAACAGGCTCGGATCTTCTTCTTCTTCTCATTTCTGGTTCTTTTATGTTTTTGGTGTTCGAACAATAGATTACTAACAAAATATTTGGATCTATTTATATTAATACACTATTTAGATGTATAGGTAATTTCTTTACTATACCCTCTCCATTAGATCCCATCGAAGGTTTGGTCATCAATGAAGAATTTTATGTTGCGGATATGATTGAATAGTTGACACCTTTGTGGAAGGACATTAAGAACTACTTGAAACACAAGTGCAATGTGATGTCACTTGAAGATCTGATTGTCTGCTTAAGGACTGAGGAGGATAATAATTCCGCTGAAAAGAAGGATCATGGAAGTTCAACAATATAATGAGAAAACATATTTGAAGTCTCTACAAAGAAAAATAAGAGAAAGAAGTCTTTTGAAGTAAAGAACTATCCAAGCAAGAAAAAGCTCTAAGGTTTTAAAAAAGGATAAGGATAAGAAAAAGGAAAAGAAAAAGATTCAAGCCAACATGGTTGAAGGAAACATGCTTTCCCGAGGAGTTCAAGACATTGACTTGTGTGCTATGATTTTCGAATGCAATTTGGCTGGAAAAATCAAAGCTATGGTGGATCGATTCTGGAGCTTAGCCGCTATGTTTGTGCTATTAAAGAAGCATTTGCCTCCTATGCTCCCGCTGGAACGGACGAAATCCTGTTGATGGGAAATTGTTGAACGACCAAGATTGAAGGATATAGAAAGATCTTTGTTACAATGACTTCTGGCAATGTGGTGACTCTAAACAATGTCATTCATATTGCTGAAATTAGGAATAACTTAGTTTCTACTGCACTTCTAATTAAGAATGGTTGAAATACGTTTTGGTTTTTGATAAAGTTATATTAAGTAGGAATGAAATATTTGTAGGAATAGGTTACCTAAATTAGTCCTTCTCGAGCTAAATGTAATGGTCGTTCACAATATGAATAAAATTTCAGCATCTTTTTACTTAGTTGAGTCAAATAATTTATGGCATTCTTGTTTGGAATATATCAATAATACGCAAAATGATAAATTTTGAAGTATTGCCTAATTCTGAGTGTGAAAAATCAAAGTATCAAGTATGTGTTGAGTCAAAGTACACTAAACATCGGACAAGTCAATTGAAAGGATTTATGACCTTTAGACTTAATACATACAGATATCTTTGACATGAAGTCAATACCATCTCGTGGTGGAAAGTAATATTTCATAATTTATATTGACCACGACATGCTATATTGCTATGTTTACTTATTTTGCGGTAAAGATGAAGCAATAGAGGCATTCAAGCAATACAAAAATGAAGTTGAAATACAACTTAATAAAAAGATAAAAATGATAAGAAATGATATGGGTAGTGAATATGAATCTCCTTTTGAAGAAATATGTTTGGACTATGGCATTATTCATCAAACACAATCCATTCAATATGAAATATGGAAAGGAATAAAGCCCATATTGAATTACTTAAAAGTGTAGTGGTTTTTGGCAAGAGTGCAAGTCCCTAAACCCAGAAAGGTTAAGATAGGACCAAAAAAAATTGATTGGGTTTTCACTGGATATGCTACCAACAGTAAAGCATATCGACTTTTTATTTATAAATTAAAAAATTGCGACATTAATGTTAATACTTTGATGAAATCCAATAGTGCTAATTTTTTTGAAAATACATCCGTATATAAAGGAATGTGAGCCAGTTGGTGAAGGATCCAAAAGACATCATGAAGGAACTAAAGAAAGTACACCAAATGAGAAAGAACCAAGATGTAGCAAGTTTCCAAAGACTTCTACTTCATTTGGAGATGAATTTGTGAGTTTTCTATTAGAAAATGAGCCTCGAACCTTTAACGAAGCTATGTTTTCTTCGAAATCACCATTTTGGAAAGAGGCATCCAATAGTGAGATAGACTCTATTTTGAATAACCATACTTGGGAGTTCGTTGATCTTCCTCCTAGGAACAAACTATTAGAATCTAAATGGATTTTTAAAAAGAAAATGAAAGTTGATGGAACTATGGACAAGTATAAGAGAAGACTAGTTGTTAAAGGATATATACCGAAAGAAGGTCTTGATTATTTTGACACATACTTGGTGGAATCGAGGATTACATCCATACAGACATTAATAGTGTTGACCGCCGTGTATGGTCTTAATATCCATCAAATGGATATTAAAATGTCTTTGTTAAATAGAGATTTAGAGGAAGAAATCTACATAGAACAACCCGAGGGTTTTGTTGCTCCTAATAAAGTAAAGAAGGTGTGTAGACTCGTTAAGTCTCTTTATGACACAACCCTGAATCCGGTTAGGCCGTGCGGGCACCCAACATCCTCCCCTAGACCCGTCAGGCGAACCCTTACCAATTAATTAGAAAAATAAATATAATAATTCACAAATAAGGACAAGACTTAAAAAAAAAAAACACAAAGATACTAATACCTCTAAGCTGTATAAAAGAAATTACAGCTGACTACCTAATATACTAGGTTTAGAGCTATCCAGACTAGACATCTAAGAGTACAAAAGAAGACAGATACCTCCTGAAGGAGCAGAATGTAACTGCAATAATAACTAATAAACTGGTGGCCATCCGGAATAAAAGCTGGCTCACCCTGACTGCTGAAGTCATCTTCGCTCCTTCACAACGTGGCGAACACAATCCTAGAGCGAACCTGCCGAAACAAAATAGATAGACAAGAAACAAACAACAAACAAGGGTGAGTCAAAAGGACTCAATAAGTGGGGCAGACTAGCCACCTCAAAGAATAGGATAGCTAGCCAGGGAGAAGAAACAGATACACCAAATTCCTTTTATTTAAATTACAAAAAGGCAGAGCCAGATAACAATCGGAAACAGTGCCAGAAACATATCAACAAATAAGCAATGCACATATAAGCAGAACAGTAGTCATGTACCGCAAGTCAACACAATGGTATGAATTGAGATGAAATGAAATGAAGTGAGATGAAATGAATGTAATGAAATATGATGCAAAGGGTCACATGTGCCCGTAATCCCATCCCGAAGCGGAATACTCCTGCATTCAAGGGGAATCCAATCTGATAACCAACTGGAGCAGAATACTCCTGCTCCTGGGCGGAATACTCCTGCACCCGATATAATATAAACCTGAGGCGGAATACTCCTGCACTCTCTTGGGACGGAATACTCCTGCACCCGATATAATGTAAAGCTGAGACGGAATACTCCTGCACTCTCCTGGGACGGAATCCTCCTACCCTCAATATGATACAATGGAGCGGAATACTCCTGCTCCTGGGGCGGAATACTCCTACCCTCAATATGATACAATGGAGCGGAACACTCCTGCTCCTGGGGCGAAATACTCCTACACCCAATATGATATGCAATGTAATGCATATGAATGACATATATTGCATATGAATGCAATGTGATGCAATAATAACCTTTACCGGCACGGGACTCTCATCGACAACCGGGAAGTAGATGCCAACTCACAGCCAGAGTACAATGCTCAGTTCCTCAATGCAATACCAGCAACAGGACATAACATATAATACACAATGTAAATCCAAAGCTAAGGCGTAAGGAGTACACCTATCGGCAGCTACACACCTAAGGAACACATGGTAGAAAATCCACGAGGTCAGGTGCCTCCAAAGAAATGGATATAAACACTTACCTTGTTACAAAGTTAGTACAGCCACTCAATAACCGCTTTGTCCTTTGGATTCATTGCCAAACGATCCCACTGTGGTCAATAACCAGAAAAATATATCACATAAGGCTAAAGGCTTCATTCCTCACATCTTAGGGCAACCCGGTTAGGAGCCTGATTCCCTATTCGCATACGCAATACGTAGACCAGGCCTATGTACAGGGTTTATGGTCACATAACCAAACCCTAAATAAATTACATTTATAAGTTGCCCATAACTCCCTGAGTATGAATATATAATCAATTCCACTATCGGGGTCCAATTGACCCTTTAAATTATAAGTTGAACTTATTAAAATGATGTCTAATATTCCAAGTTTTACTGTTAAAACATATTCAAACACACGTAATAAACTTAAATAATATAGTAGGATCATTACCTGAATGTTTCAGGGTGAAAATTCTACTTTTCTCCGACCCCTTTTCTTATTTTCTGGCATTTTTCACTTCGTTTCGCATTCTTCTTTCTGTTCAGTTTTTTTGAGCGTTTTTAAAAGGTTTCTGCTCAGTCCTTAGCTAAATTGCTAAGGACCACCGCCATGCACGCCCTTTTTCTTTCTAATGTTTTGTATTTTTCCCATTTTTCATTTTTTTTATTTTTTTTCTTTTCTTTTAAAATTTGCTGGTATGGTAAAAATTAAAATGGTACCCTACGATATTCGAAATAATTTCAACTTTTGCATACAAGTTATATAAAATATATGTAACATACTCGCGAAGGCGGATCTCAAATCGGACTCCCGAAACTCAATATGCAAATTAAATGGAAAAAAGATCAATTTATTTAACTTTCAGCATTTTAGCGGAACTAGCCGAACAACATCGAAATTCACTTTCGAAAGTTTACAAAAGTTGAAAATAATCATACGAACCTAACGGCGCTTTCGAATTTCAAATAGGAGTTCATTCGCCAAAACCGAGCTCGAAAATATCTTTTTAATACTTATTGTCAATAAAAACTGACACCTTTTTCCGATACCTACCAAACGAGTTCTGATTTAGCTCAAATTTTACAGACAGGTCGTAATGGACCTTACAAATATTTTAAAATTATCGACACGCCAATCGGAGTCCTAACTTCCGAAACGACTGACCGAGGTTGTTTCATTCTCCTCCACTTAAACTCTCGTTCGTCTTCGAACGAGCCAAAATCTAAAGAAAAATTCGCACAGATAGCAAAAGAACTTGCACGACCTTCATAAGCTACTCCACGGGTATTATTTCCTTATTACAGGATCAGAATTATAACACGCATATCGAACTTTTGGAATAAAATATATCTGGATAATATGATCATACCATTACACAGCTTATTCTGACTAAGCTGATTCTTCCTCGATCATGAGAAGAGAGTTCTATATTTTCGAAGTAAAGATACACGAAACTTTGAATGGGTTAACATGATTCAGCCGATAATCACCCCTTCGATATACCTTTTGATATAGAACAGGTCGAAGGAACTAAAAATTAGCTTACGCTTGATGTCATAGGGGAAGCTTTTGAAGTACCTTGTTACTACACACTATAGAAGATTTGATGCAAGCTATATTATTTTTACGAATGCACTATGCAACATCTCAATTGATTTTAGTGTTGTTCCGCAAGCTCCTTGTGGATACAGTTACTCATATCCTAATGTATGTCAAAGTTTCATCTGAACAAGGTCTATCATATAAGGATAAGGATCATATAACTACTACTGGATAGTATGATGTAGACCAAGAATGATCTTCAGACTGAACATCTACCTCAGGGTCTTGTCTTTGAATTGGAATTATTATGACTTGATTTATAAAAGAGACATGTAGTTGGACCATGAGCTGAGGCAGAATACTAGCACAAAGTTGATTACATGTGCACTTATAACGCTAAAGTAATTTCTCAAAGAGTTGAGGTGTGAAGGAGATATACATACCAATGATGGATTATCGACAAGCTGCACTAGACCTTTAACTCTAAATTTTCATGAAATAAAACAGCATCAATATAAGGATCCAGTTCTAGTTAAATACAGACAAATAGCCAAAAGAAAACCGGAGTCACTATACAGGGTTACTACTAACGGCGTTCTCATGTATAAAGATAGACTTTGTGTTCCTTATGTTGCAGATTTAGTTTATGATAAAGGCACATTATTCCAAATACACTGTTCATCCAGGTTCGATTAAAATGTACCATGATCTTAAGCAGAGTTATTGGTGGGACAGAATGAAGTGTGACATAGCAGAATTTGTGGCTCAATATTCTAATTGCCTGCAAGTTAAAGTCGTGTCATCTTTCCAGACTTTATGCTTTCAGCAGATAGGTACGTATATATGATCGGTTGCCAACTTATCTCTATCATTAATAGATTATTAGTGGGTTTAGCAGTGATCGACACTCATTGTAGGTTCTGTCGTGCCCTAGGTTGGGTCATGAGAAAAGTGGTATCAACACCTCAGAGATTTAGTATTACCATTCAGTATTTGGAGGAAGACTCCTCCACTTAAGGCACACACTCATGCAGCTATTTGAATAGGAATAACCATCCTCGCACAGTCTGCTGGACTAAAGAAGATTTAGCTAAAAGCTGAACGTAGGCAGAACTAAGCTACCAACTATTCTTTCGAGTTGCCAACCAGCTGCAACTCTCAAGTTCACAACTCCATACCTTTGCCGTAAACACCACCGCCTGATGGATGGTTCTTCTATATAAAAATTTCGGCAGAGTTTCCCCTGAAACTGGATGATCAGCAAAAACAGAACCAACATTATACTATACATGGGAATGGATACCCGGATAAACTGATATCCAAAACAATAATATGCTTACCCGGCTACAATAACACGTACTCTGGCTCAACACATGGAATGTCACAAGTGGCTACCAATCGCCTAAGCTCACTAGTGCCGGACGAAGAAGAAATGGAAATGGATCGAGGATAGAAATAATTAGAGCTTCAAGAAGTTCATCTTCTTATTTACTTGGCTACCAAAGCTAGACTACTTCCGAGGCAGGCGAGCCAAAGAATCGCAATTGAAGAGATAGACATTAAATAAGCTTTATGGAAAAACATCCATACCAATTTAACCTCCCAATAAGAAGGAAACTCTGACAATTTACCGGAATACCCTTTTATAACTAAGACAAGCTCATAGAATAACATGACTCTACTAGAATCTCGAACCAAGAGGAGACACATAGATCGAGCATTACTTACCAGCCACTTTACACCGGAAGAAACAACGACACTTCCTGATGGTGACGAATAAGAATCTCATCATCCTACCAACACTGATTTCTGAGGAGAGAGGTAAAATGACCTGACATAATAACACAAGGTGGCATAACAGGATGCCAAGAAGGCAATAGCAATACTCACCATCAAATCTCTCATATTTAGATTAGATAAACTAGTAGGTCTCATAAATGCCAGGAATAAATCGTATCAGAAACTCACCCCTCTACCGCAACCAATTCTTAATTACGACAATATCCAAGAAAACCATCGAAACATGATAAGACACACCATTTCCAGATCGATCAAAAAGATAAATCTTACTTACAGATAAGGGAAGAAGAAACACACGGGTCTACTACATCGGATGCCTCAGCATCCTGCCAGACTGGCAGTTCATAAAACTGCCTCTGCGGCTAAACTAAGCCGCTTCACTGATAATTACCTTCTGAAGAATAACTGCCACCACGCTCTCAACCTTTACTGGATCGTGGCATTTCTCTGGTTGATTGAGATCTAAATAAAATCCCCTGCGACTGTGCAGGTGCCTGACGAGAGAAAGGATGACTGCCTACTCGCCGGAGTAACAGAAAACGCTTTAAAGGATAGCCAGACTCACGACAATGATACCACATTTTCGCTGAAAAATGGAAGCTGGAAAGATTGTTGATAGCTGTAAAGAGAAGAATGAATTTGATCTTAATGAGCTACTGGCGCACTCTAAGAATCAAGTGACACAAGCTGAGATAACATGGAAGGTGACCTCCCAAAATAATCAGAACTTTTACCTCCAAATTAGATACCATGGTTACCCACCCGGGCCGTGGGATCTCTTACTTTCCCGCTCCAACTCTTCCCGCTCTAACTTATGGTATGCCTCGAACCTTCGGGCAATATTAACAACAACATCAAATAAAATTCAGATCTCGATTTCTCGAGCCATCTGGGATTTCAAGGAAAAATAAAAGTCATCAACAAATCTCTGAATCTTTCGAAAGGCTCATGAACTAGTTCTAATGCATATCCAGCCATTCTATAGACTTCAATCTCATATTCCGAAACACCAATAGGCTAACCGACAGGCTACCCTGTCCAATCCACTCAAACTGGATACACTTTTCATCTTGCTCGCTACTCGAAAGGAACTTTCCACGAATCTAGAAGAAAACCGAACCAAGTTAGCTAATAAGAGAGCGGCCCACCAATTCAAGGCTGGACCCTGAAACTGGAAAGCTGAATAATACACAGCACATTGCTCGAGATAACCAACAGCCTGAAGGATATGCTAACATCATTTTATTTATATAAAAAGAATCACGAGGTTTATCTGATGCATTGCTTAAGAATATCGGAAGGTTCAACCGCGTAAAATAATGCAACCTCTTCGGACACTCGGACCGAACTGATACCTCGGCTGGCTAACCAGCCAGAACAATTAGAGGTACAAAACATACTACCTCCAGAATATAATTTACTGCAACAATATTAAGAACCAGAAAAGGAGCTCCTTGAGATCGAACGTCTGCACATGTGGGAACCTGATAGGCTACCCAGCGAATAATAGGTTCTTACGGTATCTGTGTCGCCAAGATTCTCGTAAAGCATCGTAGAGAGCCAAAGGAACTGCAAGGCCCTGCTCCCTTGCCCATCGCGAGCTCGTACAGCTAGGACCTCCGTAACTAGATCGTCAGAACGATCAAAACTCTCGCGGCTTCGTCAGTGCTAGCCCCAGGCTAGACTGTTTCGTTCTGAACTCCTTCCGTTTGCTGATTTGTCATACGAGGGTTCACAATTACCACGAACGAATTAACGAAAATACTTTTGCATCCTAGACCGACGTACGATCAGAAATGAAGGAAGTGAAACTTCCTAAATGCAATCATAGCCTCTCGTGGATAAGTACGGACGTCTACGTACCCATCAGCGAGACTCTACTAACACTGTCTTAGTCTGGATAGACTCTAAACTGGGCTCTGATACCAACTGACACGACCCTGAATCCGGTTAGGCCGTGCGAGCACCCAACATCCTCCCTAGACCCGTCGGGCGAACCCTTACCAATTAAATTAGAAAAATAAATATAATAATTCACAAATAAGGACAATTGGTTGCTTCGTACTTGAAAAGGAGCAATGTTTGGAGTTGCACCTCGTACAATTATAACGGATCAGGATGGCGCCATCACAAATGCAGTTGCAAAAGTATTCCCAAATAGTTTGTATGTGGCACATAGGAAAAAAGATTCCAGAATATTTAAGCCATGTTTACAACCAGTATGCTGATTTCAAGGTCAAGTTTGGTAGGTGTAAAGGTTTCGTTGATTACCCTATTGGTTGAGGACGACGGTATACGTACGGTGGTTAAAACCAGAGGACCTGCCATTAGTGATGGTAACTGCAGCAATTTAATGGATTCTAAGTTCTGAGGCGAAGTCGGAGCAGGTCACATGAATTTATAATGCAATTCATGGCAATATTGCACCCGTTAGTTAACAGTCATCGCCGTGTTGTTGACATCGAAACTTTCGCATTAATTATCCGCTCTTTGATGGTGTCAAGCAGAAGTCGCTGATTCACACGAAACACCTACTTCTACTTTGGATGAATAGGTGTCTAGACAACGTACCTGCTCAATCCTGATGCAGTACTTATTAATTTGTTGTTTTGATTTAGTTCGTGTCTTTTTTCTTAAATACTTTTCCCCAGTATATCTGGATTGCATTAAGTAAAGAGTGGCTTACACAGAGGAGGCTTGGCCTGTCCTCTTGTAACAAAAACTATCTGTGTAGCATACAAACAACTTGCATACACAGTAGGCAACTAAAATGATAACTAACTAACAAAAAAAATTAGCTTTATCGTATCTGATCCTCATACAAGGCAGTTGCCATCTATCCAAATGATATGCACCCTTCGCTTCTTTGGGCAACTGACTGTATGCAAAACGAATTCTGGGTAACTGAGTAGAGGCAGCTTGTTTTGCCAAGGAATCTGCAATTTGGTTTGCTTCCCGGAAACAATGTTTGATCTCCATTCGACTTTGAGACATGAACAAAGAGTATCCTCAATTACTGATTTAAGCTTTCTATTTTTCAGAGTCTTCTTGTTCAACATATCCACTACTATCATCGAATCTAATTCCGCAATTACATCATGATAGTCATTGTTGACACACCATTCAACACCAAATCTGATTGCCAAAGCTTCAGTCATGTTATTTGTGTGCCCTTTGATAGGAATGGAGAATGCCATGATTAAATCACCACTGTGATTTCTCAAGATTCCACCCATTCCCGCTTGTCCAGATCCTGCCAAGAAGCTGCCATCCGTATTCAACTTTAGCTTCCCCTCTGGTGGAAATTCCCACTTTACCTGCAAGGTTCTTGGCCATGGTTTGAGCTTTTCTACAACCTCACATATCTTGATCCAAGGCATGTTCCATTCACATTTAGAGAAAGATTGATTCATAGCAGTGGTAATAGTCCACTTAATTTGGTATATCATACTGCTATAGACAATCTTTTTTTTTTCCCCATACTTGCAAGAACATATTCCTTTCCATATTTCCCAACATATCATCAAATGAGTGATTTGTAGAAGCATCTTGTGAGCATTATTCTTTGCTTTGGCTTCAAACCATTTTTTAAAGGTCTGCGCAATTGAAGTAGCACAGTGATTGATTCCCATTGGAGCTCCAAAATAATTCCACATGTGAATTGCTAACTCACTTTCTACAAATACATGATGAGTTGACTCACATCTAGGCACAACGCAACAGTAACACCTAGAAACAATCTGATGTCCAAACTTAGCAAAAGATTCATCACTTGGAAGTCTTCCCATGATTAGTCTCAAAGATTCTGAAAAGGGAAAGTATCATTTCCTTGTTCAGAATAATTGTGCCAAGTTGATTTACATGAGAAGAGCCCATCAGCCGAGAGGTTCCACAAAACAATCGTGTCTAATGGACTGATTTCTGACTTCAATTGTATTCGTCAATGGTAATTGGAAATAAAAACAAAAATTTATTAATAACGTATGACATTCGGGGGAACATAGACCAATATTAGTCAAGAGCGGAGTATTTGGTGGAACATCTGTCGACGGAATACTACACCACATAATACTCTAACTAGACAAGTTTCTGGTACAAACAAGCGCAGCAAGAACAAAAAATCTTGTGATTAGACGATGTTCAAAGAACGGACCCTGATGCTAAAACACCATGGACAAATGCAATACCAACTCAAATATATCAGCTTCAAATAACATTTTCTTTAATTAATCGTCTTCTCATACGCGAGTGCTAAAGCAAATACCGGGGGAGGGGGGAACAAACGATGAGAAGATCAGCTCGAAAAGTGGAGGAACAATGGTCGTGCAATTACAAACTAGTGCAGTGCATAGGATCAGAAATTTAGAAGCACCCAAAGCCAAATTCAGAAAGGAACAGCAGATTCAGACATAGGGAAATATATATATTACAGTCAAATTAAACGCGACTACGGCTTTAACGAACAAACCCAAATCCTGGAGTGGTGAGGCTATAGGACTGTCAATTTGCGCTCCTTCAAGACAAGTGCCTCCAAAATTATGCAAAACTCGTTCTATGGTCGTCACGAAGCCTTCCAAACGCATCATCAGCAGATCCATCTGGCGAGATACACGATCGAGCCGCACGGCCATAACATTAACGTCAGTCCTCACCGTGTCTACACAGTGGAAAACATGGTTATCTACGACGACGCGCGGAAAAGGTCTACGTCTTTCTGCAGGCATATCAATTTAACTTCACTATGTTAGAAACGGCGGAAAGAAGAGGATATGTGTGGTTTTTTAGAGAAATGAGGGGGCTTATGAGTGACAATTTCCTTTTAGGGTTATGGGACAATATATAATGGGCCGGGTTGTAATCCGCATAAGTTACTGCCATACATTTCGTTTTTTTAATTTTCCCTGGAGGGAAAATCTTAAATCCGCGAAAAAAAAACGGGTGGGAGATTAATTAATCAGTTGGAGGGAAGTTTCTTTATTGCAATACTAATTGGCATGGCATGTCTTCAAATTTTAAAATCCACTTGGCTCTGCCGCTTTGTTAAAGAGTTTTTAATTTGGTAATATTGACTAAATATATCGCATAATTCGGTTCCATTTTTGTTATGTTGCGGCGCGCGCTATGGTTTATATACTTTTTTGTGATGAAGGGTGCATGTAAAATTTTGGGGAAACTCAACCTATACTAGACTTTATGTATTTTTTCTACAGTGTTTTTTGCCCTTCCATGTTTATTAAACATATACTCGACTGCTTATTAGTAGTAAAACAGTACCAAGATTTTTATACACTGTATTCTCGAAAGTACATACGTCCATAATTCCAGTTGTATTGATGTTGTCGTGTTAAATCATACAAACATTTCGTATAAGATGTTTTCAGCGACTGTTCCACCCTCTGTGTTCATACTCCGATTAACATTTGGTTGAATCGTCAACCAAAGCCATTTTGGCCCCTTCTTCCTGATTTTATCTTTGGTTGATCCATCAACCAATGATATTCCACAAAAAAATTCTATTGCTTTTGACTGATGCGTCAACCAAGGCTTCTGGTGTGTCTTTCAATAATAAGGGTCACGAGATCGAACCACGGTAGAGGCGCGTGACTTTGTGAACTGACGTTTTTTTTTAAAACCCTTATGTGTGTAGTAAAATAAATAAAATAATCAACCCTCCCCTTTCACGCGTGAGTGGCTCTTTTCCACTATAATTAATATTTGACTGCTTAATTTGATTTCTGCCTAAACTGTAGAATATTGATGAAAATGCTAGTTTATATTTGGTAAACTTACTGCTGCCATTTCTCCTTTTTTTTTCTCCAAAAATGATATTCCCTTTTATATTCTTTTCTCTCTTCTATATTACTATATTATTATCTTTTATCTCAATTTTAATTTGTTATCTTCATTAAACAAATTCTATCGTTTATTTTTTATTTTTTTACATATTCATCACATATAATTGATATTCAATACAAAATTATTTAATTACCATAAATTTTTTAAATAATATATTAATTTGTAAGCAAATATTATAAATTAAATATATTAACAATTAATTCAAAAAAGTGAAATCATTCCGATACAATACAATAAAATACATATTACATTACGTTAAAATTCAATTGAAATACTGCATAGCTATTCAATTTCCACCTCTAGTATGCTCGCATAAATGATCTATTTATCAAAATTATACGCCTAAGTTAAGATATGAAATAAATATTATAAAACCGTTACATAAGCATAATTAAGTGTATATAAAGAGATAAATTAAAAGAGTTAAATAATAATAAAGTAGTAATAATGAATAGTAATGGATGTGATGAATAGTGTCACTTCAATGTTTATTAAACATATACTCCACTGCTTATTATAGTAGTAAAACAATACCAATATTTTTCTCCAGTGTATTCTCGAAAATACATACATCCATAATTCCACTTGTATTGATGTTGTCGTGTTATGTTCATACAAACATTTCGTCAAAGACCGGCTTTAGCGACTCTCCACTCTTTGTGTTCATGCTCCGATTAACATTTGGTTGAATCGTCAACCAAATTCATTTTGGCCCCTGCTTCCTGATTTTATCTTTGGTTGATCCATCAACCAATAATATTCTACAAAACATACTATTGCTTTTGCCTGATGCGTCAACCAAGGGATTGGAAGCTCAAGACAGAAGCAATTAGTTTTTATTTTATTTCGGCTCAATGTCCAACAGATGTGGCTAATTCTGCGCAGCGGCTTTTGTTGTGTTTTTCACGATAAGGGTCACGAGATCGAACCACGATAAAGGCACGTGACTTTTTAAACTGTACTTTTTTTAAAAAAACCTTTTTGTGAGTAGTAAAATAAATAAAATAATGAACCCCTCCAACCATTTCTCCATTTTTTCCTCCAAAAAAAAAAAATCCTTTTTGTATTCTTCTCTTTTAATTATATTATTATCTTTTATCTCTATTTTATTTTCTAATTTTCATTAAACAAATTCTATCTTTTTTACATATTCATCGCATATAATTGATATTCAATATAAAATTAAAGTATTACCATAGAATTTTAAATAATATAGTAATTTGTAAGAAAATATTATTGATTAAATAATAAGAAAGGGAACAACATGCAAACACCCCCTATAAATAGAGACTATCATCAGCCAAGAGCTCCATCTCACTACCATCCAAAATCAAAGCATTGTACATCTTTGAGACAATATAACTACTATATTTTTTTACTTATTTTACATTCAACAATATTTTCGTCAAACATCCACATTGTTCCTACAAAAGTGACACTTAAAAGTGGAAGAAGGAGTAATACTATATATAAAACAATATTCATCCTCGATAAGTACTTAGTAACTCACTCTAAAAAGGTATTTTATTTCTTACCAGCATTGTCAGGTTTTGAAGATTGTTACACCTTGAGCATCTGTGGTCAAGTACATTTACTTCATGATGGGAGCTGGAGAAAAAACGCTTCTTTGTTTCTGTCACTGGGGTGGGAAGAATAAGGTACTTCCAGATGGATCCACTTCATATGCGGGAGGTATCGCTGATCAGATCATTGTAAAGACGGGCGTATCGTATGATGATTTTGTCAATGCAGTTTTTTACAGATTAGGCATTGATCCTTCAGATAAGCTATTGCATTTTACAGTGAAATTTTATAGGTCCGAACTGATAAGGCTGAGAGACCAAGGCGCAATCGATACCCTGTTACAATTTAATAATGGTTTTGCTCATGTTTACGCATCAAGTTTGGAGGAAGAGCCTAATTCTAGACTGTCATCAGGTGGTCCTAGAAAACCCGAACTTATTCCCTTTCTCAGAATTACTAGAACTGAACAAGATGGTGTACCCGCGAGATCATGTGAACTTGATCCTGCTTCTTTACCCCTCAATCCAGATGATATCAACGACAGCAGGACTGCGACTTCTGAACCTGTAGAAAATGTTTTGTCTCTAATTCCTCCTGGGACTAGAGATGAATGCAGGATGTCTAAGAATGTGACATCATCTCTGCAGCCTGACAATTTGAATGGAAATCATGCTACTAATAGAGAGTCTACTAATGTTCCAAGATGTTCTTGGGTAGTGAACGTCTATGAGGAAAAACAAAGTCTGATGAGCTCTTGTTATGCCAATGACAGGCCTTCCACTGATTTTGATGAGAACCGTGTTAAAAGAAGCTGTTTCTCAAGTTTGGAGGAGGATCCTAATTCTAGAGGGCCATCCAGTGGTGCGGAAAACCTGAACTTATTGTTATTTCTGATGATGAAACAGATACAATTCCTGATAGTGATCCTCAAGAGAGAGCTGGTTATCCTCCCATTTTTTTTAAGGTTATTTCAATCTTTTAAATTAAAAAAATATTTTTAAACCAAACAACTATGTGATGTGTGGCTAAAATACCACACATTATATACTTATACTTGAGCTTTTGTTGTATTAAATTGATGAAATAAGTGTATTTACCATTGCTTTGTTGCATTATGTAGGTTGAATGTGTTGGAGAAGAGTTATGGAAGAAACAAGTCAAAAAGAAGCCAAGTTGAAGAAAAAGAAGAAAACTGGCTAGTCTGTGAAAAATGCAAGCAGAAAAGTGGCTATGCGTGAAACAGTGACTAAGTTGAGCAGCGACAAATTGGCTAGCGGGTCAACTTCAGTACCAGGGTGGCTACGGGATGAAAATTCAGCAATTTCATTGTTTTAACTTAGGGATAATTTTGGGAAAAATATGGTAATTATTTTGGGAACTACAAATAGAGTAGATAGTTTTACCATAGTATACACATCTTTGGCTACTTTTCCAACTTGGGAGCAAGACTCATCAACAATCCTTGGAGATAGAAGATTGTGTGTACTTTAATGAGCATTTATTTATCTCTTTCTTTATTTCTTTGATTTGTATGCTACATTTGTTAGTTGATGATTATTAATGGACATGATTTTATACGAATGATTCATGACTAGGAATTTATATTTGTGGGTTTTGATTATCTAGCTTCTATTGTTTTGGTTGCTTGACTTTTGTGCTCATGACACTTAAGTTACACGTCTACTCTGCTAATTAAAGACTCGGGAGAGATTAGTTAGCGTAGAATAGTGAAGCTAGCGAGGATTTGAGTTGATAGGCTATTTCATAGACTAACTCATCTAAAAGAAGTTACGCTCGGAAGAGGTCTTCTTTCCTCGGGTAATGGGTAGTGCTTTACAAGCTCAACCATGGCTTTGACGAGCGCCGTTGAGGCAAATCCCTTCTAGGCCGGAAGGATTCTAGGGATTCCTTTTATGCACTTGTGCTGAAAAACTACTTGACTTGCAACTACGACTATAGCACCTAGGGGATAATTCACTGCTTAATTCTTACTGTAATTCTTATGTTTAGATGTCAATTGAACATAAAAATCTTTTGAAATATTTCCTTTGACCTAATTATCTCTTTTAAGCCAACTAGTAAACTTACCCGTGCTTCGCACAGTTAGGTTATGAATGACGCCACTTAAGCCCTACCTCATTACCTGTGAATTCTTTTCCTCATTGACGTCAAATTTCACACATTATGTAAAGTCTAAACTGCTAAAATTCTTTAATCCCAAAACAGTGTACTATTCAGACTCACTAATTTTTTTAGTGATTTTACATTGTATAGACATTTGGATGTGCCTTAGGGTAATATAGTACATTTTTTCTAATTTATTGTATATAGACATTTAGACTTATGTAGGTATCTTTTATCAGCCATTTTTAAAAACAGATTAACTCCCCTCTAAGCGTGCCTACTTTTGTGGGAACTTGCATTTTCTTTTTCACTGCATTTATTATTTTTTCAGAATCTCAATTAACTTCCCCTATTTAATGCCTATTTTCGTGGGATATGTGATAGACAACTTTTGTTAATGCATATCATTTAATAATGATCTGACAATAACTAATTAAAACACACGATTTTATCTCCTAATATTAAGGTAATACGTCAATCAAGTGGTAAATGAAAAGTTAAAATAATTCAAAACCAAATACATGAGACTTTTCATCTAACAACAATTTTCTCACTTTATCTTGGAATTGTAAACCGAAAAACCCTTCAGTGAACAGAGCCCTTCCATCTTCTTCTCTACAGTCTGGTATTCCTTGCATATTTTTGATATCCATTTATATAACGTGAATACTTGCATATACAGTACATATTTGTTGCATATTACCTTCTATATATAGTAGGCCTTGCATATTATTGAACAATATCTTTTTCAATTGCATATGTATTATATTGAATAAATTGCTGAATATATTATGGGGTATATATTTGAGATATATTTGGTAAAAAATAAATCAGTAGCATTGGATATATATTTGGAAGAGATTGTGGATTACGTGACTTGTGGGACTCCTTAAATGTAGGATTTGCTTTTATTACGTGTGTTTAGAACATAATTAACGCAGCTTTGTTATGAAAAAGGATACACATAAACCTATTTATTAGCATCTTTTGGCTAGCCATTGTTGTATATTAATTGTGTCTATTAAACTGTAGGGCCATGTTAGGTTAGATATGAAATTTTCCAATTTTTTATGCCTCTTATTCTTATTAAAATGGCAAGGAGCAACTAAGATGGCCCGTTTGTCAGTTGTAATTTTGTGGTTGCATTTACTAATTGCTCAGAGAGCATTTGTATGTGGAAGGTTATAAAATTGACGGTAGAATAGATAGTGATGCAGTAGTAACTAGTAAGGCACTGCTTAAGCTTCCCCATGTCTTTACTCCAAGCATTTAAATTGACATGACAAATGTGAAAGCACTTTATTTGTTGAGCAGTAAATTTGTCTACTGTAGAAAGCACATCCTTTGGTGCATTTTGAGTCTCACACAGTAATTTGTTTAGATGATTAGAGTATCTATATTGGCTAATGATCTCTCCTGTTAGTCAAGTGATAGGCTAATTTGTAAACGCCTCTAAAGCATAGCGATTGTAAGGCTTCAGGGGCATAATGAAAGCTGCCCTATCACTTATTTTCTACACGCTTGTTTAACTAATGCATTCATAGCGAATGTAAGCTTAGCAAAGCCTAAGGTCATCATATGCACATTCAGGGACTCAATATTATTCTACAATTTGTTGGGCGTGCATGAGTGCATTGTTACATCAAATAATCCATATCACATGGAAAGAAATATTTTCATGTATCGTCCATCAATCCTATCCTAACTCTACAAGACAATTCGGGTCTCCCACATGGTGGAGAATATATTCTTCTTCCATGTCAGTTCTTACATGACATTGTGCAGAATATTCTTCTTCCATATCATCACTACTTCTCTTTTATAATGTGTTTCATCTTGGCAGGAAGTACACCACATTATATGAACCCGTGTATAGTTATACACACTGCTTATCTTAAATTTAACTTAATATTTATAGAAGTTGCAACTTATTTGTTACATTACACAGAATTAAGTTCTTATACAAGTATGACACATTGTTAGTCAAACCTATAGATAAAACAGTATATTCAACATAAATTAAACACATTCAACATAAATTAAACATACATTCAACATAAAATAAAAAGATAATACTTACACATAGATGAAACAATATACTAAACATAGATTAACCATACAAAACATTGTTTTTTTTTAATCAAACCGAGAAAACAAAACACACATCTATCCACTGACCTTGACCATTGCCAAGTCAATAACTTAGCAGAAACAACCAAACATTAAAGCCTTACATATATAACAACAAAAACCTTAGACGAACATAGCCCAACTAACTAATTAACCCTAACATCTAATCAATTAGGACAGGATCAGCATAGTCTCCTTCACAACCATAATCTATTCTTACCCCATAAGAACCATCACTTGATGTACTTAATGAATCATCATCAGAATCATCAGCATCAGGATTTGGAGGTCTTCCCATAATGTGAACTATCAAAACAAAACGACCATTGACTAGAAAATCCATGATCTGAAAATGTAGTGTCTTACCAGCCTTGATTATGTTATTCTTCTATTTATAGACATTTTCCCGGAGTCCCAAACGTAATTTGACCTCATCCCAAATGTGTCCTCAATTTTGGTTATATTCGTAACAAATTAGAAGCTACTGTAAATTAAAATAAATAAAAGTGTTATTAAGCAATAAATCTTACAAAGTCATCCGTTGTAACATCTGAAGCCTAAAAAACACTTAAATGTCATACAATCATGACAAACAACGTATGTATCGGGTGGAAAGTACTTAGGGCAACTCCAAGGGTTGTCCCTAAACCCTCTTTTCTCTATTTTTAGGGACACATTTAAGGAAATTTTACTTTAATGACTCCCTATTTGTGTCCCCAAATTAGGGAGTGAATAGTGTTTCCCAAATTTGGGGACACACTATTCATCTCCCTATTTACTATTCACCATTAAAATAATATTACTTTTATTATTTAACCTTTTAATTTATCTCTTTATATAAATGTAATTATGTTTATATAATATCTTTATATAAATAATTTATAGTCTTAGCACTGTCGTATTATTTTTAATATTTAATTATGGTGTATCTATTTTTTTATGTAAAATTGGTAGTTAATTTTATTATGAGTTATAATTGTATAAAAAAGATATAACTATAAAAAATAATGAAAGGTGCAAATCAACGATTTCAAGAATTTTTAGCTAGAT
Organism: Petunia x hybrida; assembly: GCA_037355625.1. Classification (NCBI taxonomy): domain Eukaryota; kingdom Viridiplantae; phylum Streptophyta; class Magnoliopsida; order Solanales; family Solanaceae; genus Petunia; species Petunia x hybrida. The sequence continues at coordinate 41,619 of JBBBVM010000402.1, read as the reverse complement.
ACGTAAGAATTAGAAACAAAGATGCTCATTTTGAACTTCGTAATGCATTAATAGATCATTTATGGGAGCATAGAGGTGCAAATTGAAGTTCTACTTATAGTATTTCGAATGAATTTTATCATAATGTAATATGTATTTAATTATTTTGTATCATAATTATTTCACTTTTATTTGAATTATCCGTTCATATATATAATCTTTAATATTTTCTTACAAATTATATTGTTTAAAATTTTATGGTAGAAAATAAATTTATATTGAATATAAATTATGTGTGACAAATATGTAAAAAAGAAAATAAAAGATAGAATTTTTTTAATGGAAATAAGAAAATAAAATTGAGATAAAGATAATAATATAATATAGAAGAGAGAGAAGAATATAAAAAGGAATATTCTTTTTAGGGAAAAAAATGAGGGAATGGTTGGAGTAAGTTTTCACTAAAATGGGGATTAATAGGGAAAACCCTTGAAGTTGCCCATTATTCGGATTTGTGAATATTGCTTATAGAGGTAATGCACTTTGTAGTTGTGTGAGTTCAAATTTTAATAAACAGGTAAATTGTTAAATAAAACAACTCAAAAGATTCTAAATCTCATTGAAGTAGCACCATGTCAAAGACATCAAAAATTTCAAAACACATGAAAAGAATACATTAAATCTCCTAAACATCAGTCCACGTTAACAAAAACAACATCAAAATACATTTAAATGCTGCTAGTTATACTAATCAACATAAACTGGATCATCAATGGTACCTTCACCAACTTCTTCATCATCACCACCACCACCATTATCACCATCACCACCATCATCACCATCACCACCATCATCATCATAACCAACCTAATCACAGATACTCCATTGAGGTTCATGAGAAGCCGGAACACCATACAACTCAAATTCAAACATCACAATTTCTTCACTGCTTTCAATGAGACGAAAACAAACATGATCTCCTGCCTTCAGATTTTTGACTCTTACAAACTCTCCCCAGCCATTATTTAACCTTTTCCGCCCTTTCGTACATGTGTTGAGCTTCATAAACCATCGTTCACCCCCCATTTTTCCGTCGTTACAACTACCAATGTATACTTCGCCTTAATCGGAAGATATTCCCATATACCCGACGGAAGAATCTGTGGAAAGAAAATAATAAACATTAATGGACATATTGCTAAGAAATTACTTAAAATAAGAAAGGCAAAAGTGAAGTACCAAATCGTCCGTTTCAATGTATGACTTTGAAAGAAGACACTGAATACATGGAAAACCGTTATATGTATAGAAATATGGAAACAACTCTTTGAGTCTCATTTTGTTTCAGGAAAGATGTGTAACTAGTAACTAAGGGAGGAAGAGAGTGTAAAAACTAGGCTAAGCAGGAAGCGGATCTGTAGCTTAAGTAAGTGCATTGAATCGTCAAAAAGTACTTTTGGGCTAATTGTTAGGCCCTATTTGTACCATAGGTTTTAATTAACAGAGGATTGAGAAAAATTATTCCAGCAAACCGGTGGAGAATGTCATGATAGGCCCTGGTGGTTTAGGGTTCGATTATGGATAGACTCATTTTAGTTATTTCATTTACCGTGTTCGTTTTCTTTTAGCAAGCAATCAGCTATTACATTGCATTAACAGCTTCTAGTGTTCTTCTTCTAACGAGCTTTTAATGCAACAAGCAAGCCTTCAATTTTTTAAGAAGATATTCAGAAATATATACATGTTGATAGAACAAAAAGATTATTATAAACTCTGCTAATATATGAGGATAAATTGGTTTTTAAAACTATAAACTAAAGTCAATTAGGCCCAATTAAAATTGCTAGGACGATTAGAATTGCTATATGGGTCTACGTAGTAATACCATTATTGTGAATTATGTAATAAAGCTTGGAACATTGATATTCTTGCGCTTGAAAGCGTGAATTTTTATGAAACTTTAAGGTTACAACTCCACTTATTTGTTTGCTATCCGGGTAGGTTGCTTGTGGAATCTCCAAGATTTATCTAGAACGTAGGAATTTAAACAACTCTTGCGTTCTACGGAGAACTAGCCTAGTTAATTTTACATCTCCTTTTCGTATTGATAATTAAATTTACATATTAAGAACAACGTTAATCTCTGAAGATTAGATTGCGAAAGAGTTCAACAATGTGTAAAACCAATAACAAACGTCTCATACAGCTTGGTATAATTACGGAGCAAACCCCTATTCAATGGATGCTGGAAATGAAAAAATCCAAGATGAGTTCACTAGTGCTTAATGAAGTTTAACATCAAGCTTGGTAATTCTGCATTCCAAAATCATTGGTTTAAAAATCACTACAAAACTGGAGTGGACTGTTGTCTCAATTACTGTGCCCTTCTTCAGTCTGTGTCTAACACCAAAAACATCCGACCATCTCCTCCTTTTCTTCTACATACAAACAGTAAGTGTCGTGTGATTTGCTCTGCTTCTTTGAGTTCGCCGAGTTCTACAGTTTGAAGTGCCACTACTGTAGAACTGTAATTCCGTTCCATCCTGGGAGGAATTAACCCGTTAACATGCGTTTCGTAGCATGCGTTTCGTAGCATTTATATTGGCAATGTCATTGCTCATTATCAACATGTCGTCCACACATAAGCAAACAATGACTACATAATTAGGAGTGTTCTTAATGTAAACACATTTGTCACACTCGTTAATTTTAAAGCCATTGACAACATTGCATGATCAAATTTCGCATGCCATTGTTTAGGTGCTTGTTTTAGTCCATAAAGCGACTTAACAAGTTTACACACCATCTTTTCTTTTCCTGGAACCACGAACCCTTCAGGTTGTTCCATGTAAATTTCTTCCTCCAAATCCTCGTTTAAGAACGCTGTCTTAACGTCCATTTGATGTATTTCAAGACCATACACGACGGCTAACGCTATTAACATACGTATGGATGTAATTCTATTTACAGGCGAGTATGTGTTAAAGTAGTCAAGACCTTCTTGTTGTCTATACCCTTTGACAACAAGCCTTGCCTTGTACTTGTCAATAGTGCCATCAGCTTTCATTTTCCTTTTGAAAATCCACTTAGAACCTAATGGTTTATTTCCATGGAGTAAGATCAACCAACTCCCAAGTATGGTTGCTCAAAATAGATTCTATTTCACTATTGACTGCCTCTTTCCAAAATGGAGAGTCTGAAGAAGACATCGCTTATTAAAACGTCCGAGGCTCATTTTCAAAAGAAAAGTGTACAAAGTCATCCCCAAATGAAGTAGAAGTTCTTTGACGCTTGCTTTGTCTTGGTTCTTTCTCATTTGGTGAGTTTCCTTTGGTTCCTTCCCGAGGTCGTTTGGGTCTTTCACCAACTGACTCATTCCTTTTTATACGGATATATTCTTTCAAAGAATTCAGCACTATCAGATTCCATCACCGTATTAACATGAATGTTGGGATTTTCTGATTTATGAACCAGAAATCGATATGATTTACTGTTTATAGCATATCCAATGAAAACACAATCAACTGTTTTCGGTCCAATCTTAACCCTTTTGGGTTTTGGGACTTGCACTTTTGCCAAACACCCCCACACTTTGAAGTAATTCAAGTTGGGCTTCCTTCCTTTCCACTCTTCATATGGAATGGAAAGTGTTTTGCTATGGGGAACTCGATTGAGTATTTGATTAGCCGTGAATAAAGCTTCCCCCCACAAGTTCTGGGGTAGACCCGAACTTATTAACAAGGCATTCATCATCTCCTTTAATGTTCGATTTTTACTTTCCGCAATCCCATTAGATTGAGGCGTGTAAGGGGCAGTTGCTTGATGAATAATGCCATATTCCAAACATATTTGTTCAAAAGGAGATTCATATTCGCCACCCCTATCACTTCTTATCATTTTGATCTATTTGTTAAGTTGCGTTTCAACTTCATTTTTGCATTGCTTGAATGCGTCAATTGCCTCATCTTTACTACTAAGTAAATAAACATAGCAGTAACGAGTGCTATCGTCAATAAAAGTTATGAAATACTTCTTTCCACCGCGAGATGGTATTGACTTTATGTCATAAATATCCGTATGAATTAAGTCTAATGGTTCAGAATCCCTTTCAATTGACTTGTAAGGGTGCTTAGTATATTTAGACTCAATACATATTTGACATTTTGACTTTTCGCAATCAAATTTAGGAAATACTTCCAAAATTATATAAACAATATATATACCGGACAATCTCGAGCCCACAAGTTTCTTCTGTCTCCTTAAGGAATCTAACCCCTCACTGTTGACCAAGTTTAACGGAATAATTCCTCCCAGGATGGAACGGGATTACAGTTCTACGGTAGTGGCACTTTAAACTGTAGCACTCGGCGAACTCAAAGAAGCGGAGCAAATCACACAGCACTTACTGTTTGTATGCAGAAGAAAAGGAGGAGATAGTCGGATATTTTTGGTGTTAGAAAAAGACTGAAGAAGGGCACGTATTTATAGCCAAAGGATAGGTTGGAATGAAGAGGCAAAACCTTTCTATATGTGGCTGTTTCAGAAAACGTCCACACTTAATGGCTGTATTGAAACATAACGGGAAAAAATTAAGTAGAGGAATAAATTCAAATTGAATTCAGATTTCCTTTACAAAAACGGAATACCAAATATTAATATTATTTAATACTTTTAGTTTTTTATTGGTCCAAAAAATTAAGTCAATCCGAAGCCGAGACGAGCGAGCGACGACAACGACGATGCTCCCATTCTTCTCAACCCATTTAAGAGTTAGAAGCAGCACTTCTCTATTTGGCCATTTTTCACCCTTCTTCTTTTGGCTTCTTCCCATCACAATTTTCTTCTCCCGTGTAATAGTTAGAAATTAGTCAAATATAATTTCTATCATATTAATTGCATAACGTTATATATCTCATTTATCATCATCATAATTAGTCATGCACAGTTACAAAAAGCTTCTCATTTTTTTTGTAACTTAAATGTAGGATTATAATGAAGTAATGACCAATTACTCGTAATCAGAAATGGTTCTTTAGAAACGGCTCCTTCGCTGACCAAACAATTCCCCACCCCCTCTATATTTAATTCTTTATTAGTGCTCATTCATATTCAAAATAAAGAAACGGTCAAGTGTACGTAATGTAAGGAAATTCAAATGTGTATATATTTGGATTGGTGAACCAATATCTGCAAACGGGAGAAAATAATGGAGTTATAGTGTTAATCCTAAGATTTATGTTGGTGATAACTCCTATATCAAAGCAAAATATGCACTAAGTAAAAACGAGTTATCTATTATATTGTCTATAATTATAACTTCACCATTAAATAGTATAAAAATGATTCCACTAAGTACAAATAATCATGTATTCTCCTTCGAACCATCACCAAGCTTCTAATAACATGGCCAAAAATAGCTACTTTTTTACTCCTCTTCATATTCACGAACAATCTCAAATTTAGTGTTAAACAATTGTTTCTCATAAGTAATCTCAAATTTAAGTATTAATGAATGTAACATATCATGACATCATTGACTCTAAATGGGTTTATCATTTTTATCTTTGAAGAATTTTCATACGCCTGTGGTTAAAATTTTGTTGTTAACCTATGAATTGTAGTAATAAATAGAATTATAATCAAATTAAGCTATTATCAATGAAATGTAAATAACTGAAATTAAAACGACGTTAATTTGCTATGTTTACTAACATAATTATCCTCTACATTTACCTATACAATTTGAATTTATTTTTCCAAAGTAAAAATTATCTCCTTTGTCCCTATTAATTATCCCTCTCCTTTTGTATCACCATCGATCAAGCTTCATATACTAGGTTGTTTAAACAACTCGCCCGAAGATTCAGCGGAAAAAGGAGAGAGGGAAGATGTGGGGGGAAAACGAAAGAAAATTCGGGAATAGGGTGGGCGGGTTTGTGGGGAAATATTTTTAAAATTTTAAAAATTAGGGGGAAAGCGATGTCTCCCTCTTATCCCCCCAAACATCCACTTTTCGCCACTTTTATCCCCTTTCAACAAGCAGAAATCGAAAATCAAATACCATAATTTTTCATCCCAACAAGTCAGATTCCCCCAATTTCAACACAACACCACCCTTCCACAGACCTTTTTATGAAATAAAAAGAACGACGCAACAAACGTATTTCTTCGATTACATGCTCGACAGTTTGAAATCCTATACGACGAAGACGGACGCCCGTTGTGTAAGTTAAATTTCGATCATTACAATAACATTGTTCAATATGTAGCCCATTTTGTTATATAATACGCCATTTCCTGTTTATAAATTTGATCAGAGCGTCCAACAACTTGGAAATCTCGGCGCTCGCCAGATGAAGAAATTAATCCAATATAAAAGGTAACTATTACAAGACGTATTTGAGAATATTCTTGAGTCAGAGAGTCTTTTTCTTGTCATGCTCATCATATCGATAATTCCGGTGCGGTCCCTATGAAAAGTCTTGTGTTTCTGATCTTGGCCGATATTTTTGTTTGTGATATTTTCTGGTTGTATCAATGCTATCGTTGCTTTCAATTTCATTATATTTTTTTGACCTATAATTATAAACTACTTCAGGAAAAATTCTACAGTGTGCCTCGAATTCCAGGTCACAATTGTGTGAGGTAGTTTTATTTACAACTGTTTTTCCCAGACTTTTCATACTTGAAGCAAATAGAGTTTAGTTGAATCAAATAGAGTTAACGAGTTCGACCATTCTGCTCTCATCATGTTATTTAGTTGAAATTTTTTGTAATTTGTTTGACCAAGATAATAATTTATTTGTTTTGTCATAATGTACTTTGTTAGCGTTGAAATCCTTTTCAACTGAGCCTGAAATTGGATTTGTGTGAGTCCTGAATTGTTCTTTGCAGTTTTTTTTTTTTTAATTTTTCTTTTTGAAATCAGAACTCGTTCTTTAGCACTGTTTATTAAAATTCAAAGAGACAAAAACAATAGTTAAGAAGATCCGGGCGTGAAACTCTGGTTGAAGATAAACAGGTCTGGAAAATGAATAGTTGGATTTTGCTAACTCTGTGAGTGAAGAATGTAGGGGTAGAGGTTGGGGGTGGGAAGAAGAAGATAAAGAAATGGGTGGGCCTGGTGTAACACGAATTATAAAAGTGCGGTAATCAAATATCGTGGGCCACGCTAAACGGAGGAGAATTGTCTCAAACAATTATGAGGCGGAATGTGATGCATCTTGTAGAATTATTACTCTGCTCTAGTTTGTATTCTATTCCCATCGACAATGTAAAATTAGATGTGAACAAACCACATAAGTTTAAACATAATACAATTAAAACTGATTGAAAAATTCTTAACGCACAAAATAAGCTCAAACAAGGCTTCACTGGGCATTTGCGTCATCACCTTCTCCACAGCTTGCATCAAACTGTGCAATTTCATCGACGTGCATCAACCCCACTGTTGCCACCGCCACTCGTTGCATCAACCGCACCATCGCCTCTGCTGGCATCAACGCCACCATTGCCATTGCTTGCATCAACACCTCATGTCGCACGTCCTGCGATGCAGGCTCCTCTACTTCCACCCATTCCACCTCTCCGCCCACTGCCAGTTGTTGCATCAACCGCACCATTGCCTCTGCCTGCATCAACGCCACCATTGCCATTGCTTGCATCAACACCACATGTCGCACGTCCTGCGATGCAGGCTCCTCTACTTCCACCCGTTCCACCTCTCCGCCCACTGCCAGTTGTTGCATCAACCGCACCATTGCCTCTGCCTGCATCAACGCCACAATTGCCATCGCTTGCATCAACCCCTCCACTACCACGTCCTGCTCCGCTGGCTCCTCCTCTACTTCCACCCCTTCCTACTCTGCTTCCATTTGCTCTGCGCCTTTTGTTCCATTTGTCCCTAACACGGACCAGACAGGGCCTTCCTTCGATCCTCAGAAAGTTAGCATCAAGGATGGGAGCATCACTGCGATGGTCCTCCACATCATGTATGTCATCGGGGATAGGGTCGTCATTGTTAGGCTTGTAAAAATTTGCCATGAGGTCGAGCTTAAGTTTGTCCGTCAACAGGTCCGACCGAATAGCTCTTTCCGCGCATTGGTAGAAGATACCCTTAAGTCCCTGGAGCCTTTGGAATTCATCAGACATCTGCGGATAAGCAGCAGACACATAAGCCCACAAGTGCGGTTGGTAATGTCTCCACGCCATCTTCTCAGTATGTACCTATCGTTCAATCGCTGCTCTCCGTAATGTTGCAGCAAGAGTATCATGTGCCTGCATATAATCCCGTCAGTGTTGAACATCTTGCAGCTGCAATCCAAATGCTGGCCGTCCCATTTGTACTCCACAGTCATGATGTAGTCAGTCCCCGCGTGGTTTAAACCCATTCCGGTGTCGCTCACCGAGAAAATCTCCACTTCATCCTGATCGTCGCTCCCGACATATATACAACTGACCGACTCTTGGATTTGTTTTCTGTGCAAATCATAAATGTTCCGCGTAAGACATGCACGGAGATGTCTTTCCCAGGGACTGCCGGTCAGACTAATTAGTCGGCTTTCCTTGGAACTCTCTTCTTCTTTTAACTCTTTCTCCAGTTTGGACTTGATAGCTACCTCGTACTGCTTCGCGAATGTCTGAAGGTCAGCTTTTCTGTTAATAAACTGGTCAAGGAATGGGTGGATTGACTTGCTCCGCTTTGTGGAGCTAATACCAGCCCAGAACGTGTCCTTCAGGTATACCGGCACCCACTGGCTCCTTGTTGAATATATTTTTTCAAGCCATCGCCTAGCTTGTAAACGGGGATCACGAATGAACTGGTCCCATCTTCGTTCGAATTCCACGACCGACATAGACCGGTAGATGATGCTCTCGAACTGCTGTATAACAGCATTCTTCTCTCTAATTCCTTTAAACTCTGAACGCACCTTTGATAACATACGCCATAGGGACAGCCGGTGGGTTGTGGTAGGAAATTCTTCCCTTATGGCTGCCCCTATGCTCTCGCATTGATCAGTTACGATGGCACGTGGCTTGATTCCTCCCATACACTTCACCTAACTCCCGAATAACCACCTGTATGATGTGATGTCTTCGCTCGATAGTAGTCCAGCCCCAAGTATAATTGACTGATTATGGTGATTCACGCCCACGACTGTTGCAAACGGCATGGTTTCCTAGTTAACTTTGTATGACGAATCGAAGTAAACCACGTCATGGAACTCTTGGTATGCAAGAACTGCTTGCGGGTGAATCCACATTACGTTCCTCAATCGGCCTTCGTTGTCTAAATCCATCTCGTAAATGAATTTGTTATCCTTGGCACGCATACGTTGAAAAAATTGATTTAAAACTTCTGCGTCACCGGGATTCAACTTGAGTCTCCTATCTTGGTCGACACCCTTTCTGCTGTCACTTGGCAAGCATCCCATATTTTCAGCCCCCCCATTCATGATTTCCATCGCCCTAAATGACCGGCTAGGACTAACCCCCGCTGTGCTTGCTGCCACGAGATCCCTCCTGATTGCAGCAGGACTTAATTTCATACGGGATGGCATTAAACTTGTAAACCGTGGTTCTAAATCATGGTTATGCTCAACCGTAACCGATTGGACTTCCCAAGAAGTTCGATCCGTACAAAGGGTGGCGCAAATTCCAGCCTTGCATCCATTATTCGAGTTTTGATCTTTGCCTCGGTTTCTAGCTCTGTGACAAGACAGTCTTCTCGCATATATGAGGTCAGATTCATTCGGATGCTTCTTGCACGAGTATTTCGGAATGCGGAATCCGTTTTGTCGAGCATGTTCCTGGTAAAAATCAAGCATTGCTTCTAAGCTAGGAAAATTCATCCCAACGGTCGGACCTCCTGCTGGTGCGCGCGGATTAACCCCTTGGTTCCACCAGTCGCGACGTTGCGCTGTTGACACCCAATTTTGTCCCGAAATGTTATAATTAATATCTAATTATTTTATAAAAGGGTCAATTTTAAATTGAAATGAAATAATTGAAATTTGAAAAAAAAAAAGAAGGGTTAAAATTGCAATCCCTAGTTTTAAATTCATCCCACCCGTGCAACACCCCTTTTAATTAATTATCCTAACTAGGGGGCTGAATTTGCTCTCAGCCTGAAATTACAGCTTATATTTACAAAATAATTATATAAACTCCTCCCCATTTTCAGAAAAAACCAATTAAAAAGGGCCTTTACCCATTTCCCCTCCAAAAATCCCAATTCCCTTACCCGATTCCTAAACCCAAATCCCCGACCCGTTTTTTTGAACCTTGACCCGCGACCCTCAATCTTTTTTTCCCTCCCTGGTCCCCACGCGTTCTCGTACCAGCACCATATCCGTTAGAGCCCGTTAGAGGGCCATTTGGGTATTTTTCCCAGTCCTTTGAACCCTAAATAGAGGTATAAAATGTCAGTTTTGGTTGATTATTAAGGGGTTTTGGTTAGCGGCAGCCGTTAATGGGGTCGGGAAATGAGCAGCAGTGAAAGAAAATAGCAGAGTGTTCATAGAGGAGCAGCGACAGTAGCAGTGATAGGGGAAAAAGCTGAGAAGAGTGAGCAGCGGCAGTGAAGGAAAATAGGAACAAGGAGCAGAGCTCATATTATATTTTTGAGTCTTAGTTTTAAGATTATACAAAACATAGTGTCTCTGTTCCATTCTGGTTTTGGTATTGTCGCTTTGCCATTCAAGTCGTCGTCGACTTTGTTCGAATCATCGCTCTTGTTCTTGTTCGAGCTGCTGTTTCTTTGGATCCCTCGCCTTAGCTCACTGCCCCGCAAAAGGTAAATTTTTATTTTATAGCCTTTTACTATCTTTCAGCTATGTTCATTTGAGTTATAATGATTTGTCTGCTTTATCTTCTGATGGTTATGAAATTTCTTTTGAAAAGGGTAATGGTCTGATTAATGAGGATGCGATCTTCTCCATAAATTTAAAACTTGCGATGTTTATTTGTTTAATGGTTGGTTGGCTGTATAAACTCCAGTGTTTGCTCGGTTTGCTTGATTAATATCACAGGTTTCAATCATCGTTTATGTCATGTAATGTTAAGCTTGAAAGTTAGACCTTTCTTTAGTTATCTTCAAACTTAAGAAAGTCTCGTTAAAAATGTCATTTTGGAGGTTTAAATGACTATAGTTTAGGCTTGAGAATATGTTTCTTGTGTTGAAATGCTTAAGATAGGTGTTATGTTCAATCTTAGAATGAAGTTGTTACAGAGTTTTTGAGCTCATTTCTACTAGCATTTACATCTCTTAAGTATAGTTACGGATTGGTCCCGTGTTCTTTTCTTCTGGCTTTTCTTATCTGTTAAAAGAATCAAAGTAGTAGTCTAGTTTTCTGATTAATGCAAAGTCTGCAGAAAGATGTTTTAGTTTCAAGTCATTTCTTGATATTCATTACTTCTTTTATTAACTGTTGGAAGGAAGTTAAGGGGTAATAAGTGAAGCTGTAGGTCCTGATAGGTTCCAGGGGTCTGAGATGAAGTTTAAGAGGCTGTTTTTGGTCCAGTTTAATATAGAGGATGTTCAGGGCTGGGGAATCTGCAGGAGCTTAGAGTTGTCCCTAGTAGCTCAGGGAGGATATGGGAGTTGGTAGCCAGTGTGAGGAGTTTGAGGGAGTATTGCAGGTGTGTTGTAGGTATTTAGTTTAGTCCTGGTTGGTTTGATATTGGTCCAGGTATGTGTGTGAGTGTTAGAAGGTAGTGAGGGAGTTTGTGAGGTGCAGAGATGTGTCTGTGCGTGCAAAGGTAAAGCTCCAGATTTTTTATGTTTATATGCATGATAAAATGGCCTGTAGTTGATGCTAGTTTCAAGTCTTAATGGAGTATTCCCTGGAGGTGCAGTCCAAGTTCTTTCTATAATGTCCTTTCCAGCTGCTCTAATCTTTCTTTGTTTAGTTTTATTTGGTCTCCTTATATTTCCTGAGACTTATCCATTCCCTGAGGTTCAGGTGTTGCTTATTAGGCTTGAATTGGTTGATGTGTCGTTTGCTCTGTTACATGGTGAGAAAAAGGAACTTTTAGGCTAGGTTCTGTTCTTATCAAGCTTTCTGTTTTCTAATTCTTTCCTAGTGTATGCCTCTCCTTATCTTCATTTTGAATCATGTATGTTTGGTTCCGTTTGACATCATCTTTGTTTGGAGAATCTGTTTCCTTATAAGGTGTTAAGGATGGCAAGTTTTGTTCTAAATGTGATTAAATCCCTATTCCTATTATCTATAGTGAGTTAGAACTTTGAGATATTCCTGGATTCTTGGCTATAATAAATATATATGAAGGTTTGTCCGAGTCTAGTTCGGATATAGGAAGTAAGTTCAAATTCGAGTTTGTTTGTATCTAGTTAATAAAATGAAGGACCCTTTCTTTTAAGTTTTTCATGTCTTTTTTTAAAAAAAAATATATATATATATACTCTTCATTTTTGTGCCTGCTTTGGTTATGAATAGACCAAAATTAAGCGTAATCTAGATTATCGGAAAATACATTTGTGTCATATTTTAGCACGTTCCACTTATTAAAAGTTCATTCTTCCTTAACGTGTTTCACAATTCCGTAAATAATAGCGTTTTCCTTATTTGTCTATTGAATTTTCCTCCAGTGTTGCATCTGAAACTACAAAAGAAGTTCTGTGAGTGCTTAACTTGTTTTTAGCTAAACTCATCCCAATTCATGTTTCTGTATTCGTCTCTTTCTTAGACATTAAATCAATTTAATTAACTTAATTATTTGTTTTAGTTTTCTTTTCTTGAGCTTAGTATGTAAAATTGTCCTTCAAGCATTTGCTAACCCTTATTTTCCTTGGCATGAACACTTTTGGAACGAGTTTCGCTAACTCACAAATGGGGATGGTTCATTGGCTTGGAGTCTCATCGAGTTCGGGCTCGAGCATCAAGTTTTAAAGACTTTAGAAAATTTAGAAATCCAAGACTCGTTTCGCGAGTTTGCTTTCCGGGTTCTATCTTTTAACTCTTATCTTTCTTTTTCCCTTTAGAATATTTATGTAAACTTTGTAGAAACATTTTACTAATATATATATATATATATATATATATATATAAAATTTGTTTTAGTTATTTGATTTACTTTTATGTTCATTTTCCTTTATTTTGAAGTCGTTATTTACTTTATTGTAAATTAGGCCATTTAAGCAAATGCGTGCAAAATTTTATAAATTTTCAAAAAAACCAAGATTAATAAATGACTATAAGAAAAGACTTCTATCTTATTGATACGAAGTAGTTTCTTTAAAAAGCCAAAATTTATAAAGAAGTTTTAATTAACTTCTAAATGTCCCGAAACAACTTTGCAAAAAGCGACTTGAAATCTAAGTTCCATCTTATGATGAGACACTCGGGTTTTAAAGTTGAAATTGAGCAGGTGCCATTTATGCGCTATCACATACGAGTTGGCAAAGAAATTAGGACGATCAAATCGTTCCTTTCCAAAAGAAAATACGCTTTAACGGAATTTCGAAAGTGCCTTAAAAACCTTCTTTCGAAATTAGCAAAACCTCTTACCTTTAGAATCTCTGGAAGAAAGACCGTCTTTTTATAAAATGGAGTTTTGCACGCATTTGTTTATCTGGTTCCCTGTTTTTCCTTAAATTGGGTGGCGACTCCAAAAACTCCAAAAGAGTTAGTCCATCCTGTCGATATTCCGGAATTTATCCTTTTCGGGGTAATTTTTGGGGTTCAACAGCATGGCGACTCCGCTGGGGAACAATAAAGGTTTTGACCATAAAGGTTTCCAATTATTTGCAACTAGCATGCCTAATTTATTTGCTTTATTATATCTGTTTGTTTGGTTTGCCTTAGATTGTATGAATTATTTCTTTATTTGTGCATAGTCCGCATTCCGTTCATATTTCCTCCCTCATGGAGCCTGTCAATTCTCTTTCACCTCCTCGATTTCATCACGGGGTACCCGCTTGACGGGTAGCTATGCAGGAAGGGCATTGCCCTTACCTCACTCTTTGAAACTTCTTTCGTGTCACCAAAGTTAGTTGGGATATGGTTTGCCTGGTTTTGTCATGGCCGGTTTTACTGGTTTATGGGGCTAGGTTTATCCCGCATAGGTCTGAATCAGCCTCAACCGTTAGCCCACTCTTAGAAGGAGATTAGGTCATGCATGCATATACATCCTAGTTTGGACCCGGTACTTGATACCGTTTCCAGGAATTAAGAAACCGCCCTTTTGTCAACGGGTTCTTGAAACCCAACGACAATGCATATTATGTGTTGTGTGATAACGAATCCTCAGTCCTAACCATGTTTTGAGCAAAATCAGATTTGGAATTTTGTCTTTTGTGTTGCCTTTTAGGTCAGAAAATGGAAGAATTTAGCAGAATTGAGATCATAGACAGAATTGCAATCGGGGGAAAGTTAGGCAGATTTGGTTGGTTCGTATTTTGGAGATAGTCTGGTGTGGTAAGATCTAAGAGGCGAAGCCCCTGGTGTCTTTAAAAGGATCAGTGGGGTCCCTCTCTTGAATAGCTTTACGTGTGTGCAGGCCTATGTTGATTATCCAGCTGCAACTGTATAAAATTGAAGTATGCTTGTCGCATACTAGGAGAGCGAAGCCCTGTGTCTTTGAATGACCAATGGGGTCCCTCCTTGAAGACCAGTGCGGTCTTGGCTACCTAGGAAACTGAGAGGCTTGATTAAAGCCGAGGACTAGTGAGGAGCCCTATGAACAAGGTCGGTGAGCCTTGCAAAACCTAGGAAGCTGAGAGGCTTGTCTAAAGCCGAGGACCAGTGAGGTTTTATTTTGAAAGGCCAATTGGCGCCTTTCATGATTTGCTGTCGGGTATTATGAAAGGCGGTTGGAAATTTCACCCCTTGATATTATAAAACAATTGGGAGTTGTGCTTGGAGGAGCGAGGATGTTTGCAAAAGATGTGGAGGATTGTTTAAGGTTAGGCATTTGGGTTTAGAATTCTGTGCAGATGTTGTGGAGAGCATGAGCTGTGTTAGAATTCCGAGTTGACACCAACTTTTGGGAGTTAGTTGGGATAACAGAATTGCAGTGACAAGGCGGAGAGATGATTGTTATCAATTATTATTGCTTACTCTAAATCTGAATTGCTCAAAACTGGCATGAACTATTTTTCGTTACCACTTGTTTGCGCGATTAGGCTTACCTCTAGCACAAAGAGGCACCTTACAGGGTAGGACGCGCCCGCATTTTCATTTACGCTCAACTAGTTGTGATTGCCACATGTCAAACTTGCTTAAAATGCAAAGCGCTACGTGACGCGCGCTACGTGATTGTATGCAATGTTGTTAATGACACGCAAACTAACATAGTTTACCTTTTGAATTTTTCTTTTGTTTGATTATTCCCAAAACAGAGAGAGTTTGATTCGTGTTGACTCCCGAGTTGGTTAAGTGTCTAATCTAAAGTGAAGTAAGCAATGACTGATAATCAGACTGGTATCCCTGCATCTTCTAATGAGCAAGCGTTTGTTGTTCCTGATGAACAAATTGCTAGAATGGCTAAGCAGATTGAGTGTATGCAAGCTGAATTAGACAGAATGAAAGGGTCGAGCCACCAAAACGCGCCAGCCGTGCTATCAACTCTGAACCCCAATGTTGAAACTGCCAATCCGAACACGCCTTTAAATTCCAGTGTCATTCATATGCTTGCACCAGTTAACAACATTCCGAATGCATTCATTAACCAGAACAACTTGCCTCACTATCAATATTTACCTGCCAAAGATACTCCTCGTCCTCCACCATCCAAAGCACCCATTGAAGTGCCCATAACTGTAGAAAAGCAGGGAAAGACAGTTGAGAAAGAGGAGATAATCCAAACGATGAAAATCATGCAGCAATCCATCAAGGATTTGCAAGTGTCTAGAGGACGTCAAAGCATCTCCTACCGCACTCTTTATCTATACCCTGACGTTACTCTTCCCCCGGGGTTTAAAGTGCCAAAATTTGATATGTATGATGGTCATAGTGACCCATTTGTTCATTTGACCAAATATCTCAACCGAATGAGGGTTGCGGGAGGTAAAGAGGAACTTCTGATGGCCTTCTTCAGTCATAGTCTGGAAGGTATTGCTGCTGAATGGTTTGCAAGACAGGATATAAGCAAGTGGCGTGAGTTTGATGACATAGCCAGTGATTTTACAAGGCAGTTTGAGTACAATGTCGAGATGGCTCCCGACCTTATAACCTTGTCCAATCTGAAGAAGAAACCAACAGAAACCTTTAGGGAATACGCATTGAGATGGCGTGAACTGGCGGCAAGGGTGCAACCACCAATGACTGAGAAAGACATGGTAAAATACTTCATCCGAGCCCAAGATGATTCTTATTACATGCACTTGCTTCCTATGATGGGTAAACCTTATTCTGAACTTCTTGTGATGGGAGAGATGGTTGAAGAAGGGGTTAAGACAGGGCGAATTGTAAGTTTTGCTGCAGTGAAGGCAACTACGCAAGCCATCCAGACTGGTATGGGTAATTTTGAGAAGAGAAAGAGGGAAGATGAATTTGGAATCGATATGGCTGATATCGACCAAAGGCCAAACAAAAAGCCAACCTTCAGAAACTCATCAAACCAATCTATTTACAGAAGCACACTATATCCAACTTATCCAAGTCAGCATCAAAATCCACCCGCGCCATGTCCAGTCTATAATGCCCAACCCAATTACCATCAATCTAGAATACCCGCTTATCAACCTTATTCACAACCGCAAGCATACAATTACCCTCAACAACACCAGTTACTGGTAGCTCGTCAGTCTATGCCAGCAGGGTCTCGTCCCAAATATGAAAAGAGACAGCGCCGAAAGTTCACTTCTTTAGGTGAACCACAAGCTCAATTGTATGAAAGATTAAAGGATTTGGGAGTGCTAAACCCTTTAGCAGGGGATGGTACGTTTGACCCTCCCCCAGAATGTGTTGATGGAGCCAAATATTGTGCTTACCATGCAGAATTTGCCAAGCACGACACTGAGGAATGTGTCCTTCTTAAACATAAGATCCAAGATTTGATTGAAGACAACACAATCCAGCTGAGTGAACCAACGCAGGAGACTTGGCTGTGAACTAAAAGTACTTTGCAAAATTTCCATTCAGATTGAGGCCCCGAATCATTCTGGTTAAAACTTTATCATTTTGCCTCAAGAAAATATTTTTCTCATTTCCATGTAATTTTGATTGTAATGGGAAAACTATGCGTAACCTGATTCCCAGGGCTGGGATACGTAAGCAACTCACATAGAGCTCGGTTACATTAGCGTAGGATTCCCCTATTTCATCTTTTATGTAATTTTGAACTACTTTTGGTCTGATTCCTGGAATGGCAACAGGATAAGTAAGCAATCCACATCGGATTCGATCAGATTTTGTATGCTTTAAGGCTTTTTTATCTTTGATGATGTAAGTCCGAACTATGCATCTGGGCAGATGTGTAGGCATTCCTATTCGGATTCGGCTTCGCATTTAGATTGCCATATTCCCCAAAAATTAATGTAAGAAGAACTACGCACGGTCTGATTCCCGTGGAGGGATACGTAGGCGCTCTTAATGGGTTCGACTCTATAATATTAAAATTTCCAGTCTCCCCTAAGGCAAGCAACTGGGGCAATTTTGCAAGATAATTTGAAGGTTTGAAAGATAGCAACTGGGGCAAATTTTGCAAGGCAAGTTGGAGATTTGAAAGATCATAACTGGGGCAGATTTTGCAAAAAGCCGTATTGCTTGACAAAGATAAGTTGGCCAAGTATCAAAAGACGGATCGCAAATCTAGACAAAGGGAGAAGAAGTAAGCGGTTGAAGGATGAAGGCTCGAGTCAGCATGAATCAAACGCTCCCCCTCCTTCCCAAAACTAACGATTTTTCTTTGAGTGCAGGAATTCCAAAGCAACAAGATGAGGAAACTAGCAACTATAAATTCCTCATAGAGTATTTGTCATACACGTTGAACAATATTGCCAAGATAACTGATCGAGATTGGAGGCGTTATCTGACTCATTGCATACGCAAAAACGATCTTATTTCTCTCTCTAATTCTGCCCTTGCCTAATCAAAATTCATTGCTTTATTGACAACTTTACTTTATACTTTGCAGGAATTAAGCATTAACTCAGTGTTTCTCAAGGATAACACTCAACTCTCTATGGCTTCACCAAATATAAGCCGTTATTCTACCATTTATTTTACAAGTATCAACATCAAGTCTATTGTAAACAATTGAGGGCGCTGTTGTTAAGAAGCCTACCGTAGAAAACGGGAGACTCGATCATGAGTCATTGCCGAAAGGCGGCATTTCTATTTTCCCATAATTATTGCAAATTGTTAAACATATCGGTTTCATTTCTCGTTCGCTTTATGAGAGCGCTTACTACAGTTCCATTTTTATGATTTACAGATATTGCCAATCCTGGGGGCTCACTTTGTTTCGTAGTCAAAGCCATTCCTCAATGGAAGAGTTCAAAGAGTGCAACTCATTCACGCTTCCGAGAAGCGTCATTATATTCC
The DNA here is from genome assembly GCA_037355625.1 of Petunia x hybrida. Taxonomy (NCBI): domain Eukaryota; kingdom Viridiplantae; phylum Streptophyta; class Magnoliopsida; order Solanales; family Solanaceae; genus Petunia; species Petunia x hybrida. The sequence goes on along the minus strand of JBBBVM010000402.1, from coordinate 23,131 downwards.
ACGCTTTCGATAAGCGTCTTTATTTTCACGCTTCCGGCAAGCGTCTTTATGTGTTTACGCTTCCGGTAAGCGTCTTTATGTGTTTACGCTTTCGATAAGCGTCTTTATTTCACGCTTCCGGTAAGCGTCTTTATGTGTTTACGCTTTCGATAAGCGTCTTTATGTGTTTACGCTTTCGATAAGCGTCTTTATTTCACGCTTCCGGTAAGCGTCTTTATGTGTTTACGCTTTCGATAAGCGTCTTTATTTCACGCTTCCGGTAAGCGTCTTTATGTGTTTACGCTTTCGATAAGCGTCTTTATGTGTTTACGCTTTCGATAAGCGTCTTTATTTCACGCTTCCGGTAAGCGTCTTTATGTGTTTACGCTTTCGATAAGCGTCTTTATTTCACGCTTCCGGTAAGCGTCTTTATGTGTTTACGCTTTTGATAAGCGTCTTTATGTGTTTACGCTTTCGATAAGCGTCTTTATTTTCACGCTTCCGGCAAGCGTCTTTATGTGTTTACGCTTTCGATAAGCGTTTTTATCTCACGCTTCCGGTAAGCGTCTTTATGTGTTCACACTTTCGATAAGCGTCTTTATTTCACGCTTCCGGTAAGCGTCTTTATGTGTTTACGCTTTTGATAAGCGTCTTTATTTCACGCTTCCGGTAAGCGTCTTTATGTGTTTACGCTTTCGATAAGCGTCTTTATATTTCACGCTTCCGGTAAGCGTCTTTATCTGTTCACGCTTTCGATAAACGTATTTGTATCACCTCGAAGGTGTTAATCATTTGAATGCCTCTATGGCGTAATTTTATCGCCTCGATAGGCGCTTTAATATTTGTCACTCTCTTAATTATATTTTTGTAAGCCTCCTGAGACATTTACATTTGCTTATACCTACTCTAATGACCTTATGTTGCTAATAAGTTTGTTAAGACATGCAGGATAATGTGAATACTTTGGACGTATTCCTATTTTTGGTTGGAGCGCAATCCAATATTATTTTCAAATTGTCTCTTCATGATTTAAAGCCGTAGGCTTTATCATGGTTATTGCCGAAAAGGCGGCATTTTTATCCTCATTATTTAGAGTTTAAAGTTCACTTTACGTTCCTATTAATTGAAGCTTTTATTGTTTTATCTTCAGTCTACCAACGGCCCCGAAGTCATCTTGCCTCACAAAGCCAGATTTCTCCATTAGTCGATTGGAGACAAGCTTATCATTGATATTGCAACCAATATCTACAAGTTTATTGTCGTTATTTATTTATTACTCTATTTACCAAGTCTTGTTTGCAGTTACTCGCTTACCGTTTGTCAAGTTTATTACAGGATATTAGCAGCACCGCAGCAGCATTTGGAGCATAACGTGGAACTTTTTCTTAGCAGTGAACTGGGGCAATCATTGATATGAGCTAGTCTCGTCAACGAAGATCTGAAGAATCGCACTCGAACAATCAAGTCTATCCTAATCTTTCATTTCGGGTTAGGGTGTCAGTTTGGTTTCTTTTCCATTCGTGCGTCTTTTCTGTCAGTCGTGCGAGTCTTCGTTTCTAAGTGTCGTTGAACTACATATAACCTGATTCTCTTTTAGCCCGAGATATGTAGGCAACTCGAAAATCGGAGTTCGGTCATGCCCATAAGCCTCGCACTTTGGTCCTTGGAATCAAAGTACTTGGCTTTGTCGTGACAAAATTGGTTTCTCGTCAACTTCTTTACCCTAAAAACTCTTTCATCCTTTTTGGGGTAAAGAGGGGCAGCTGTTGACACCCAATTTTTTCCTGAAATGTTATAATTAATATCTAATTATTTTATAAAAGGGTCAATTTTAAATTGAAATGAAATAATTGAAATTTGAAAAAAAAAAAGAAGGGTTAAAATTGCAATCCCTAGTTTTAAATTCATCCCACCCGTGCAACACCCCTTTTAATTAATTATCCTAACTAGGGGGCTGAATTTGCTCTCAGCCTGAAATTACAGCTTATATTTACAAAATAATTATATAAACTCCTCCCCATTTTAAGAAAAAACCAATTAAAAAGGGCCTTTACCCATTTCCCCTCCAAAAATCCCAATTCCCTTACCCGATTCCTAAACCCAAATCCCCGACCCGTTTTTTTGAACCTTAACCCGCGACCCTCAATCTTTTTTTCCCTCCCTGGTCCCCACGCGTTCTCGTACCAGCACCATATCCGTTAGAGCCCGTTAGAGGGCCATTTGGGTATTTTTTCCAGTCCTTTGAACCCTAAATAGAGGTATAAAATGTCAGTTTTGGTTGATTATTAAGGGGTCTTGGTTAGCGGCAGCCGTTAATGGGGTCGGGAAATGAGCAGCAATGAAAGAAAATAGCAGAGTGTTCATAGAGGAGCAGCGACAGTAGCAGTGATAGGGGAAAAAGCTGAGAAGAGTGAGCAGCGGCAGTGAAGGAAAATAGGAACAAGGAGCAGAGCTCACATTATATTTTTGAGTCTTAGTTTTAAGATTATACAAAACATAGTGTCTCTGTTCCATTCTGGTTTTGGTATCGTCGCTTTGCCATTCAAGTCGTCGTCGACTTTGTTCGAATCATCGCTCTTGTTCTTGTTCGAGCTGCTGTTTCTTTGGATCCCTCGCCTTAGCTCACTGCCCCGCAAAAGGTAAATTTTTATTTTATAGCCTTTTACTATCTTTCAGCTATGTTCATTTGAGTTATAATGATTTGTCTGCTTTATCTTCTGATGGTTATGAAATTTCTTTTGAAAAGGGTAATGGTCTGATTAATGAGGATGCGATCTTCTCCATAAATTTAAAACTTGCGATGTTTATTTGTTTAATGGTTGGTTGGCTGTATAAACTCCAGTGTTTGCTCGGTTTGCTTGATTAATATCACAGGTTTCAATCATCGTTTATGTCATGTAATGTTAAGCTTGAAAGTTAGACCTTTCTTTAGTTATCTTCAAACTTAAGAAAGTCTCGTTAAAAATGTCATTTTGGAGGTTTAAATGACTATAGTTTAGGCTTGAGAATATGTTTCTTGTGTTGAAATGCTTAAGATATGTGTTATGTTCAATCTTAGAATGAAGTTGTTACAGAGTTTTTGAGCTCATTTCTACTAGCATTTACATCTCTTAAGTATAGTTACGGATTGGTCCCGTGTTCTTTTCTTCTGGCTTTTCTTATCTGTTAAAAGAATCAAAGTAGTAGTCTAGTTTTCTGATTAATGCAAAGTCTGCAGAAAGATGTTTTAGTTTCAAGTCATTTCTTGATATTCATTACTTCTTTTATTAACTGTTGGAAGGAAGTTAAGGGGTAATAAGTGAAGCTGTAGGTCCTGATAGGTTCCAGGGGTCTGAGATGAAGTTTAAGAGGCTGTTTTTGGTCCAGTTTAATATAGAGAATGTTCAGGGCTGGGGAATCTGCAGGAGCTTAGAGTTGTCCCTAGTAGCTCAGGGAGGATATGGGAGTTGGTAGCCAGTGTGAGGAATTTGAGGGAGTATTGCAGGTGTGTTGTAGGTATTTAGTTTAGTCCTGGTTGGTTTGATATTGGTCCAGGTATGTGTGTGAGTGTTAGAAGGTAGTGAGGGAGTTTGTGAGGTGCAGAGATGTGTCTGTGCGTGCAAAGGTAAAGCTCCAGATTTTTCATGTTTATATGCATGATAAAATGGCCTGTAGTTGATGCTAGTTTCAAGTCTTAATGGAGTATTCCCTGGAGGTGCAGTCCAAGTTCTTTCTATAATGTCCTTTCCAGCTGCTCTAATCTTTCTTTGTTTAGTTTTATTTGGTCTCCTTATATTTCCTGAGACTTATCCATTCCCTGAGGTTCAGGTGTTGCTTATTAGGCTTGAATTGGTTGATGTGTCGTTTGCTCTGTTACATGGTGAGAAAAAGGAACTTTTAGGCTAGGTTCTGTTCTTATCAAGCTTTCTGTTTTCTAATTCTTTCCTAGTGTATGCCTCTCCTTATCTTCATTTTGAATCATGTATGTTTGGTTCCGTTTGACATCATCTTTGTTTGGAGAATCTGTTTCCTTATAAGGTGTTAAGGATGGCAAGTTTTGTTCTAAATGTGATTAAATCCCTATTCCTATTATCTATAGTGAGTTAGAACTTTGAGATATTCCTGGATTCTTGGCTATAATAAATATATATATGAAGGTTTGTCCGAGTCTAGTTCGGATATAGGAAGTAAGTTCAAATTCGAGTTTGTTTGTATCTAGTTAATAAAATGAAGGACCCTTTCTTTTAAGTTTTCATGTCTTTTTTTAAAAAAAAATATATATATATACTCTTCATTTTTGTGCCTGCTTTGGTTATGAATAGACCAAAATTAAGCGTAATCTAGATTATCGGAAAATACATTTGTGTCATATTTTAGCACGTTCCACTTATTAAAAGTTCATTCTTCCTTAACGTGTTTCACAATTCCGTAAATAATAGCGTTTTCCTTATTTGTCTATTGAATTTTCCTCCTGTTGCATCTGAAACTACAAAAGAAGTTCTGTGAGTGCTTAACTTGTTTTTAGCTAAACTCATCCCAATTCATGTTTCTGTATTCGTCTCTTTCTTAGACATTAAATCCATTTAATTAACTTAATTATTTGTTTTAGTTTTCTTTTCTTGAGCTTAGTATGTAAAATTGTCCTTCAAGCATTTGCTAACCCTTATTTTCCTTGGCATGAACACTTTTGGAACGAGTTTCGCTAACTCACAAATGGGGATGGTTCATTGGCTTGGAGTCTCATCGAGTTCGGGCTCGAGCATCAAGTTTTAAAGACTTTAGAAAATTTAGAAATCCAAGACTCGTTTCGCGAGTTTGCTTTCCGGGTTCTATCTTTTAACTCTTATCTTTCTTTTTCCCTTTAGAATATTTATGTAAACTTTGTAGAAACATTTTACTAATATATATATATATATATAATTTGTTTTAGTTATTTGATTTACTTTTATGTTCATTTTCCTTTATTTTGAAGTCGTTATTTACTTTATTGTAAATTAGGCTATTTAAGCAAATGCGTGCAAAATTTTATAAATTTTCAAAAAAACCAAGATTAATAAATGACTATAAGAAAAGACTTCTATCTTATTGATACGAAGTAGTTTCTTTAAAAATCCAAAATTTATAAAGAAGTTTTAATTAACTTCTAAATGTCCCGAAACAACTTTGCAAAAAGCGACTTGAAATCTAAGTTCCATCTTATGATGAGACACTCGGGTTTTAAAGTTGAAATTGAGCAAGTGCCATTTATGCGCTATCACATACAAGTTGGCAAAGAAATTAGGACGATCAAATCGTTCCTTTCCAAAAGAAAATACGCTTTATTTATTTATTTTATTTTATTTTGAAAAATAATTAAAGCTTTTAAATAAAATTGTAAAATCTTTTGAAAACTTACTAAATTTAATTAGTTGAATTAATTAATAGTTCAATTAATTATTTTTAGAAAAGCGCATAAATAGCACTTGCAAATATTTTGGAAACCTGTCGGATTAACCGTTTTTAACGGAATTTCGAAAGTGCCTTAAAAACCTTCTTTCGAAATTAGCAAAACCTCTTACCTTTAGAATCTCTGGAAGAAAGACCGTCTTTTTATAAAACGGAGTTTTGCACGCATTTGTTTATCTGGTTCCCTGTTTTTTCTTAAATTGGGTGGCGACTCCAAAAACTCCAAAAGAGTTAGTCCATCCTGTCGATATTCCGGAATTTATCCTTTTCGGGGTAATTTTTGGAGTTCAACATGCGCTTACTATTTTCACCAGTGGTACAATTATTTGACCGACTGTCAAACAAGCTATTGTCTCGATGTAGACCTAAAATCTGGCAGAGGATATTTGATTCTTCGACATCCATGGTTGATTTTTATTGCTAGAATGAATATGTATATTTTTCCGATGGGTTTTTAAGGAGGAAGAGACGACGTAAGAAGGAGGTGGGTGACACTCAAGGAATCGAGTGATAGGTCGTACGAGTACTGAGCAAGTTGGCATTGAAAATCTGACCCACCAATTTGGGCGGGAAGTTGCTTAATGGATTGTGAAGAGACAATTCGACTGTGAATTGAAAAGGTGAGTGTGGGTGAAGTTGTTCCCAGTATATTGAAAAATTTTAAAATTAATATTTGATTTTGGTTTTCCACTTTCGCATCACTCCTACAAAAAATTAAGAATTGTAGTTAAAATCTGAACTACAAGAGTTTGATATGCAAACGTGAAACCAAACTATTGTAGTAAGAATTGTCGCTCGAGCGACAAATTATTGATTAATGTTGCTAGTATGAGTTTTGGTACGAACAAAGCTTTGTATTCAATTCCACGACATTTAGAACAATGCATATTCCATGATGAAACTAGCATACTATCTTCTTTGTCTGAGTGAAATGATAAAAGTGGTGTTACCAGCGGTACCCAAAAACATATCATAAAACGTCTAATTAAACCATGGAAGCATTATATAACTAGTTGTAGTAGTTGATTACTCCTTAACGTAGACAAAAGGAATTTACAGGCTACTTACATCAATAGAACACAAAACAAAGGAGCATGATTATGGTGCACCTTAAAATTCCCCTTCAACAATTAGCTTATGCACTACCTCGACGAACCAGACTTGTCATCATCAGACTCGTCGTCGTCCGACACCACCACTTCAGTCTCATATGCACCAACTGAATCTGATGAACATGTGGAGTAATCAATTTCTACTACTACATTCAGTTCTGGTAAGGCAAGTTTATACATCTCTATATCAGCGATGCACTTATCGCATGTCACCTTTAGCTCGTCAAAGTAACAATCTAAGGGGGCTAAGGTCTTTGAAGACCAATGAGTGCGTCCAATTTCACTACAAATAAAAGGCATGGTTATTTTGCTAAACTGGTCAGCGCCAATCATCGATCTAAGGCGATTCCGATAATTAATCATAGCAAATCTACCTCCAATTCTAGCCCAAACCGAACGAAGGCATTGTACTCCTCTATTGCAGCCCTTCAGTAACACGACAATAACAAAGTTATATTGTGCTTGACGAGCTTGATCCGCGTGACGCGTTGGAGAAGCGATAGCAACTCCACATAATAAGGTTAATCCATCTAAGCTGCCCTCCATGAAAAAACGATACGTTCCAAGGAGTAGAGAGGCATAATCAACCCCTGCACCGTCCAACCTTTCAAGGAACTTCAGAATAACATCGTCACGATCTTGCAACTTTTCCGGCCTGAACTCCATCTTCAGCCCATGTTGAAAAGGCCCTGATAAGGTTAGGGTGCGAATCTCTCTGCACCTGCAGATACATTTATCTCCACACAAAATAATTTTTAAAAAAAACACGGATCATAAATAATTTTTTTAACGGTAATTGAGAAACTTTATTAATATGCTAATTATTTTGGAAGGACTCACGTTGAAGAAAAGCTGCATATATCTTGTACTGTGGGATTCGAATCGAGAAATTTATGGACGACAGCCTCTAAACACACAGTCGGCAGGCTAGTGAGAGATGTCTCCGCACCGTTCATATTTCTCTTCATCATTTGCCTCATGTTTCTCTCCATCTATTGTCCCCAAGATATTCCAATTGCTTTAGATATGGAGGAAGATGAGCATACCGAAGTAAGCAAGAGAAGCGTATGCATCCCAACTCCCAAGAAACGAAAACACTTATAGGCAGTACTTTCTAGATTGGAAAGTGAATTGAAAATGTAGGCCACACATTTTGGCGGGAAATTACTGATACGAAGTCATAGATACAGTTTGGCTAGTCTACTAAGAGCCTGTTTGGGATTGCTGCAAAAAACTGCTTAATTTGAGAAGTACTCTTGGCATAAGTACTTTTTAAAGAAGTACTTTTAAGCAGTTTGTGTTTGGACAACTAATTGGAGAAGTACTTTTGATAAATAATTTGTGTTTGGCTAATCTTTACAAAAATACTTTCGAGTGTTAGATTACTAAAAGGACATCCAAATTTATTTTATATTTGGATTAATAAAAACAAAAAAATAATTTAAAATATTTATCGTAAATACTTTTATTAAAAAATTTATTTAGTTAAAACGTAAAACATAATGTAAAATTTATAAATTTAAGCTATTGAACAATATATAATATAGTTAATTGAAGTTATAACCGAATTAAAAATTTATAGTAATTACTTACTTTTAAAAATGATTTAATTAAAAAATCCTATATACGGTTGATAGAAATAACTAGAAATAAAAACTAATCATAAGAGGAATACGATTTATAAAAGTATATAGTAGGAAAACAATGTGAAAAAGAGAAATATAATTTTATTTAGAGAGAGATATGGTTAATTAAAGAAGGGGAATTTAGTAAGGATATTTTTGTCTTGAAAAAATTAATAAATTGCTTCTTGATATTTGTAGCTTCTCCCCAACAGCAGAAAAACTGCTTCTACTTCTACCTAAAAGTACTTTTTTCTGGTTGCCAAACACCTTAAAATTCTAAAAAAAAGTACTTTTGGCTCTGGAGAAGCAATGCCAAACAGGCTATAAGCCACTTTGGAGAAGTTTTCACTTTTGACTTACTATATTTTACGCATACAATCGGTTATGCGCTAATTGTTTTTTGAGTTACCACTAACAAACTAATATGAATGAGCCTATAATTAGTTTTTTGCTTTTAAATCCCTTACAATTTTGACAAATACAATCTCAATCTAATCTAACAATTAAAATTTAAACATTCGGTGCATTTACGTTTCACTACCGTACCCTCGTTTTTATTGCACGAATCTACAATAGTTTAATGGGCCCGTAGTTTAATCGTGGCAACAATCCAAGGCACAACCTACTTTATTTCTGAGAAGCTATGAGTACGGCTCCCTTCGTCTCGTTTTATTTGTCCTCCTTACTTTAAATAGTCTGCTTAATTTATTTGTCCAATTAGGAGTTCAATGCAAAATTAATTACTCGTATATTTTTTTCACTTTGCCCGTAGTATTGATTGAATTTGAATGAAGGTAGAAATAAAAGTTTACATTTATTAAAGAGATAAGTTTACAAATAAAACAATCCAGAGGGGGTACTCAGTAAACATTGTAGGTAAATGCATCATGAATATAGTCAGTTACATTGACTACATGCCTGCGCTAAAGAGGTGATTTATACGTGATTTGTATTTGTGAATAAAACTGAAAATTACAAATGGAAATTTGCAAGTACTATTCAAATTTATAAAGGGCAGGTACATCGTCTATGCCCTTTCTCTTGCGGTAAGCAAGTGATTTTTATTGGTCAATTTTATGTTCATCCTAGGGAAGGTAAAAGCATGATGAAATTCTACCTAGAGACGCAAAATATATGGTTGGAAGAATCAATGAGTTGACGTGTTAAAAACTTAAGCTATATGTATATTACCTCCATCTCGACTCAATGTTATTTACAAATATTTGAAATAACAACGTGGTACAAGCTAAAAACACCACTATTTGAATATAGAAACCCATGAACGAAACATTAACTATACAAATCTTCAACATAAGCGACCCTTTTATGGTGTAATCCTGAAATTTACCACTCCTTTTTCATCATAATAATTTGTATTATTTTAAACTCATAAATCATAGTTTATTTTATTTTTACTGTTTAATTATATAAAATAGAACATAACAGAACATTTCATAACCCAACCCGACGATTAATTAACTTAAAAAAAGATGGAAGAAAAAATTGAACCAACTCATCAGTTCAATGACTTCAATCCAACCATTGGAAGCACACATAAATTCCTAAAGACAAATAGATAAACACCCTTCTAAAATGTCTTAAGGTTGTAAGGAGAGCTTTGTGGATCATTATTTATCTTGACCACACAAGTGCTTAATATGCCCTCAAAATTTTCTGTCGCAATAGCCATACTTACTAACATCATCTCCGATCCTTATTTTGAATTAATGCCTGCATATCCTGATTTTGCTGATTATATAACTGCGCAGTTTCAAGACGCACCTCTTGTAGTTGGGTACAAATTGTCAGGAGAGGGAAATTGATTTAAAAGAATTTTGTTTTATTTATAAATGATAACAATTTTAAAGAAAAATCTATGCATATTTAAGTTAGAACCATTTGTATAAAGAAAAATTTATGCATAATGAAACTTATCCAAATCATATTATATTTGTCTGCACCTAAAAACCATTTGCATGACTAAATAGTCAACGTTAGAACAAATTAGAAATAATTGGCTTGATTACAGAAGAAAAGAAGAAATCAATTACTAATCTTAATCTTCAACACCATACATAAAAGCAAAATATTTCATTTACAAAGGCAGAAAGAACACATGCAAAGTAACATCATCGTAATTAAAGGTGGTGATCAACATCATAATGTAGCAAAACACCACCAATGATAACCAAACCATCACTTACAAAGGCAGATGAACACATGCAATTTAAAGGTGCTGAGCATCATAAACTTAACTAACACCAAAAAATCCTGCAAAATATACCACTTAGCAAAACACCACCGTTATTAACCAAACCATCAGTCAAGTGCTGGTGGAGATCGTGGGGGAGTTTCGTACTCATCTGACTGGCCAAGATGGAGGAGTATGGAACGGAGCATTCTCTTCATGCGTCGATTCTTAGTATCAACGTGGTTGATGAGCACCAATATGTACTCAATAACATCGTCTACCATCATACGGATCGCACGGACATCATTGGCAGCATTGTTACATCTATCTCTGATTTCTCTATTTGGATGAGCCATTTTCCACAATATTTGTGCTTTTTTTTATAACTCAAAATGTTAATCTTTGTTTGATTTTGAGAAGGATTTGCATAAATATTTATTAGCAAAATTTTTAAGATAGATGAGTGGCAGTGTCATCATTACTGAAAAGACACGGGGCGGGTGCCTTGCATGCGTTAGACGTAAGTTGTAAGGTGGAAGCTAATGTTAAAAAATGGAAAAAAAAAATGGGGGAGAAACGTAGCATTATAGACTCGAACACATAAACTAAAGGCCAACCACAGTGTAAGAGTACAAGGTGAGCCCACTGAGCCGTCACGTACAAATATTCATGTAACTCTTAACACTTGGACATAGATATATGTCAATTAATTGGGGGAGAATCTCATATTTATTTATTTACTGTAAAAGAATGTCCTAACATTATAGTACTAACATTATTTTATAACAGTAGGTACTCCAAAACTCGGCATACACGTGCAATGCACGTGCCGAGAAACTACTACAGTATGTGTAAAGGTGTGTTCCAATGTTACATGTAGTTATCGTTGGTTGTCTATATTATAACTTGATGCACAAGTGGTGAAATTTTTTTTGGGAGAATTGTCTTATCTTACCCACGAAACTACAACTATTTTTTTGCGTAAATTCTATGTCCAAACATAACTTCAAGTTCAAAAATTTATTGAAAAACTCAAATTCCCAAGTTTCAACCAAATCTATGTCCAAACGCTAGCTTAGTCTCTGTTAAAATTCAATGACTGCCAATTCTATATATTTTCAAGAAGAATGGATGATTAGTCCTTATAAGAAAAGGAATGTTTCATAAGAATTTCAGCGTGGGACAAAGATTAGGACTAATCATTTAAAATATTTTAGAAGTTGAAAAAATAAATGATTATGTCACTATATGGATGTTCGAACCCCTGCCCTTATTAAAGACTATAAATGTTGAACTAAGCTTGGACATCTCCAATAAAGGCCACCATTTTTTACACCAAATTTTACACCAAAATGGTGTAGCACCAAATTTACTCCAATAATAACACCATTTTTTACACCAAAAGAGAATATTCTTTTTATATTCTTCTCTCTCCTCTATATTATATTATTATCTTTTATTTAAATTTTGTTTTATTCTTTCCATTAAATAAATTTTATCTTTTATTTCTTTTTTACATATTCATTACATATAATTTATATTCCTTTATTGTATAACCATCTAATATTAATTATTTTAAACCATAAAATTTTAAATAATATAATTATAGGAAAGCATTATAGATTATACATATTAACGGATAACTCCAAAAAAAAAAACGAAATCATTGAAATACAAGAAAATTAAATATATATTACATTACATTACGGTAAATTAAGTCTAAATACAACAAATTTCTTCAACTTCCACCTCTAGTATGCTCCCATAGATGATCTATTAATGCATTGCGAAGTTCATAATGAGCATTTTGGGATTTAATTTCTTTGTGTCGAGCTAAAAAGTTAACAAATCGCTGAGTTTCATTTACTGCCATTTCAACCGTTGGAGTTGGACTTTCACGAGCATCTTGAATTGGTGCACTAAGATCACGCTCATCCTCGATTATCATGTTGTGTAATATAATACATGTAGTCATTATTTTTAATTTTAAAATATTTTTATGTAATGTACTTTCACTTTTAGCAGCATCTTATATTTTATAGCTGTACTCTTTTTTATGGTTAATATATTTTATAATTATAGTTATAAAATTAACTTTTACGAAAATTAATTTATAAAAAATTATATACTAAAATTACGATGTAAAGTTAATATTATGAAGATATTAAAAATGATTAAATATAGGTAATATATTTAATTAAAGGGTTAAGTAATAATAATAACAATAACAATAATAATAATAACAATAATAATAATGAAATAATAATAAAATAATGAGTGAATAGTAAATGGTGTGATGAATAGTGTCACACCAAATTTGGTGCGACACTATTCATCACACCATTTTGGTGCAAAAAATGGTGCAAAATGGTGCTTCTTGGAGTTGAATTTGCACCATTTTTAACACCATTTTGGCATTTGGTGCCAAAATTGGTGCATTGTTGGACATGCCCGTCAACTACATTGCTAATTCATTACATTGCTAATCACTTGACGAGTGGTGGTGCACAAAAGTTTAGTTTATTATATACTAATAAAGATTGCAATTGAGAGGATATTATTTCGATGGGAAAACCAACGTCATTAACTGAGGAGATTTACAGAAACCAAAACGCATCATAAAGGAAGCTTACACGGGAAGTTTTGAACATTTAGCATATCTCACCTAAAAATTTCGTAAGGAAGCTGGTGGCATTATTAAATCAACAATGGAAGGAAGTCTAAATTTCGAGATAGTCGTCATCCGCAATACGTACGTCTTGCTGGGTTATTTGGTACTTATGTTGAAACTTTTTTCTGATTTTCTTATAATTATCTTATAATTGTTTATATAGGACATTAATTTTATTATTGTGTCTCAATATAGAACCTGCGTGCAAGTGTTATTAAACTAATTTGTAATAGGGTAGGAAAATGCCAATTTGAATGTCATGGAAAAGTTTGGGATGTAACATCTGGCCGCCGTGGAGATAAAGTGTATGGTTTTGGATCTGGCTGGGCAAATTTTATTTATGAAAATTGTATAAAGGATGGTGATCTTCTGGGTTATCAATTGTTGTAATGTTCGGATTCAGATTTGATGTCGAAAGTTGTGGTCACTCGACAATTTATCTATGTAGACGATGTGGTTAAGCGTCACTGTGGTGAAAGAACCTCATCAAACCCTCCTAAGGTATTAGTGTTGAATTATGCTAGTTATTTCTCTTTTTGGTGTTGCCATTATGAATATGTTTACATTTCTTCAGACAGTGATGGAGAAAATTGAACACTGGGTGTACATATTCCCTTTACGGTAATGGTTAATATGTAGTTATGTACTAGTACACGACAAAGCCATGATGAACGATCAATCGCGAACAAAAACTACAATCATATAAATCCAAACGACAATCCTAACTTTGGCACAGTTTAATTTGCTCGCTTCATTATCATAACTGGGAGGAAATATTCATCTTTACAGTACATGAACAATCCTATAACTCCAAATAACAATCCTATATACTATGTCTCTTATTAAAGATGACAAAAAGATGACGAAAGGTACCACCGCTTGGTCCTTCTACTAGTATGTTGCGCATACATGCCGAACGTAAAAAGATTTTATGAATAATTCTTGGAACCGGTGAGGCAGCCGCAGGATTTGTGTCCAATATAAAGGCTTGGTAGTTCTCGATAGAAGTTGTTGAGAACTCACGACTGTGTATCAATTGAACAGATGTATAGCAAGCCGACAGTCTTGCGCATGTTTACGCGTCCTGACCATGGGTCGAGGCAGGCATGGCATCGCTCGGGAATGAGATCTCGCGAGGAAGGAGAACTAATTGCGTGGTAGGAAGATCGACTCATTTAGTTAACATTGGTCTACCCACCGAATGAAAGTTGAAAAACTTCAAATAATAAATGAGTTCTTCAAGGCAAATCTACTATCAGTCTTGAAGAGATCAACCCTGAAGAACTCATTCGTTATCTGAAGTTTTAACCTGCACTCAGTGGCCAGAACAATGTTTCCATGACGATTTGATCGACACACTACGCAATCAATTCACTTTCCCCGCGAGACCTCATTGCCGACGGAACTTTTGTTGTGCGCGAAAAGACTATATTGTTCACCGCGAACATGCATTCATCATAAATTCTTTTAACTTTATACCTGCACAGACTAGCATTATCACAACATATCAGCCTGTTTCAAGTCACAACCTCGAGAATGGATGTTGAAACTTTCTTGCAGTTGTTGTAAAAACCATCGTCATCACAACCTCGAATGAACTTTTTATGGCAAATCACACATAGTTCTATGTGATATCGCCTAGATCCACGATAAATGCTTGCCGCCTCCGTTCGACCCGTCAGAAGATCGTTTTCGCCTCTTTGAAATATCTTTCAGTTTAAAAAATAAAATCCCTTATGCAAACATGAAACCACCTAAATGCATGTTAAAGTACTAATTAAGTAGTAACACAAACCTTAGAAGCATCCGACGCGCACATCCACAACGTACAAACTATGCCGCTCATAATCCTGGATGAAGGGCTATATCGGGCAGGACTAAAAGTATCTTGAAATTGACATCTTCTCTATGTGAAGGAGTAGGAAGGTGTGAATAAGATCTGTTTGTCCAACTGAACGTTTTTTAACTTTAATACTAGGTCTGTTGGAGCGTGCTAAGTTTCTTTTCCTTTAGTTAGGTTCCACACTTTATAGATTTTACAGTGCAGTACCCCTACCTTTTCATATCATCATCATATCTATCTAATCCATCTTCTAATCTAATCTATCTAACTATACTAAAAGAGTCATCTAATCTAACTATACTAAAAGAGTCAATCTCAAAAGAAAAATGTAAAAGACCATTTTGCCCCTAAAATAGTAATGAACACCAATTTTGCCCTTACTTAAAAAATTAAAATACATCCATTTAATTATTTTAATTTTAACATAAAATATTAAATGACTCATCTATATATCAAAGTAATTTTTTATTTGCTTAACGTGCACTTTGTTGTTGTTATGAATTAGGAGAACTTGAAGAGTTGCATTTAATAATGCAATATAGAGTAAATTCATTCCCTTAAAAAAATGTGAAACCTACAACTAAGTGGAGGCTTTCTACTGCACTCATTAACAATTTATGAGGTATTCTTTGAACTTGTGAAATCTTTTAGTATTCCAACCCAAATTCATCAAATATTTACTTGGTTAGAATGGCCTGGCCGGTATTTCACCACAAACTATAAGCTGATAAGTTATCTTTCTCTTCTTCTTTCTTTGAAAAAATTATGATCAACAATATTGGAAATTTTTCATGTTTCTTTTGCTTTATGTATTTATGGTTACCCAAAATAATATGTGTATATATATAGCATTTAGTTTTCTATAGTATGTTATATGTTCGATCCACATCAAAAGTTTTATATACTGATCTCTTAAATCGTTTATGCAGGATGTGAGAAAAAATGACGTATGTAATTTACCTAAAGGAAGATTTGATGATGGACCCTAGAAGCAATAAGATGGCATTATTTTTTGTTTTATGTAGATGAATTTTATTTTTGTTGTTTGATTTGGTTTTGGTTATATTAGTAAATTGAATATGTAGTACAATCCTTCTTTTTATCCTTGGAAGAGCCGGAAAAATTAAAAAGATTGTACGATCTTTGGTCACTTTTTCTTTGGAAAATATGTATCAAAAAGAAAAACATAATTAGCACTATTTTTTAGTCTCATACATTTCAGACTATAGAGTTCGAGATTGCAAAGCATGTTTTTTTGTCATTGGAAAATTACTAGAAAAGATATGCATCATGACAATGTCTTATTGAGCTAATTATAATAAAGCAGAGGTCATGTTCTCACACAGCCAACATTACGTTACACTATCAAGAGTGATATCAATATTGACAACAAGAGTCTTGATGATGACAGAGCGACCCAAACAGATGATGAGAGAAAATACACTTAAGATTATTGTCTATAAATGAACTAATAGATGATAATCACTTCATTATATATTACATCATAAGATGTAAAAAAAAATACATTTATCTAATTAATCTTCTGTTTATCTATATAGGCTCAAAAGATACCTAATAATCATCTTGATCTCCACAAATAAGTTATCAAACGACAATCAACTTTGGTAACTCAGATAAATTTATTTTTGATTATTTCATGTATAATTATTGACTTAAAGTCTTACTTTATTAGTTCGATTATTTTACAAAATAGTGTAGTACATCACTTAGCATACACGTGCAACCTACGTGTCGAGAAACTAGTACTGGTAAAATTATTGTTTGACGCTATCGAGCAAATCTGATTAGGGGTCATTACTCTAACCAAGCAGCGTGCAAATGTGTATGGTATAAGAAATGTATTCTAATAAATAAAGTGTATATACGTATACTAATACGTATTTCTATGTAAAATTAATATATTTTACCTTGCATCTCCCACACATGAATATTTTGTAGCGCTCAAGGTCTTGGGAATAAGCTATATTTATTACTCCTGGTAGATTGTTTGGAGGGTAGGTTTTGGAGGGAAAAAATTCCGTGAAATTCTTTGAGTGGCCAAACACATATTAAGGCTACATTAGTCTTTATACAAGGGCGCCATAGTTGGCATTGAACCCATTCATTAACTTGTACCATAAATACACCACCTACTAGAAAAACTTAAATCCCTCTACGTACGGTATTAGCTATTCCTTGAGTTGGTATTCCACTTTCCAACAAGTAACTCCGATTAGATTAAAAAAAAATGAATAGAACTTTCAGAATGGAGGAAACATATTTACATAGACTCCCGATGGACCTCTGGGAATGTATACTGGAAAGAGCTATGGATTCAGCGTGGAATTTGTCATCGATTTCTTCTGTGTGAGTACTATAATATATGTTCTGTAGCGTCGATATAAATGGCCGGTGCTTTTTTTTTTTTTTTTTTGTTTTATTACTGCCAATATCGGTTTGTACTGATACTTTGTATGCACAGGTGCAAGCCATTCCGGTTGATCGTATTTTCTGAATGCTCTGTAGTTCGTTTCGTGATGCAGTCTAATCATTGGAAACTAAGATTCATGGAAGAAGACATAGTCCGATTTTTAGAATGGATGCATGTAAGAGGACTCGTCGAGGCTACGCTGATGCTGGGCACATATAGATTTTTCTACCAAGACCGAGAGGAAGGTGAAATCTTACTAGGCCAGGCTGCCGCTGCCGGTAATGAACAGGCGAAGTACATGCACGCTATTGCGATGGTAAAGCTGAAACGTTTCAGCACTGCACTCGATATATTTCGCCAACTGTGGAGGCACAGACTCCATATCCACGCCCTTCGTGAAGAGATGAGGTTAATGATTGGTCCCGCTAACATTGTCAAGGTTCGTAGGACCAGAGTGTGTAAGAGAAAAGGAGAAGGGCACTGGTATCCCAAGAGGAGAGCCGACATACGTCCACACGTTAAAGAATTAAAATTTTCTTGTGAAAACTGTTTGATTGATATCGAAACGTGTCAACTTAGTGTTCCAGAGTATGAAAGTAAAACTTTCCTACTCTTCTAGGAAGCTGATGTAATCTTTTAATCAATAATCATCATATCATAAATAGTACTTGCTGAGTATTATTTACTGCAAATATCCTAGAGTAAGGTGAAATCTCTGTCCTGGTAGTTGCTGTTCTTATCTTGGAGTTGGACTCTCTTACGGCAACAAATTTTTTGAAGAAGCGAAGCAAAAAACTTAAATTGAAAGCAGTCTTAGATGATACTCATATTTCAGTTGTATTTACCAAGTAAATTAGTGCTATTATTAACTCTCCTTAACTGTGTGTAAACAACAAAAAATCCAAATACTCCCTCCGTCAGCAATTTATTTATCATCTTCTAATTTGCGCGCCCCTTGAGAAATCATGTGATAATTACACAGAGTATAACTTTATCTACTTTTGTTACAAAATATATAAATATTTTCAAAACTTACAAAAAATAGCAACATTTTTGTTGTTTGCTACAAAAAATAGCAGAATGTATTTAAAAAGAGAAGAAATATAATTAAAAAAAGATAAATATAATCCTATATATAAGCACCCAAATCATGTTTAGATGGGTTTAAATATTTTTACATTTAAGACCCATATTTTCACTCTCCCCTCAAAACCATCTATTAAAAATTGACAATAGACTTACGTAAAAAACAATAGCCATACAATACACATACAATAGCCATGCGATAGACATATAAAAGACTAACAATAGCCACACAATGGCCATACAGTAGCCATATTATACACATACACCATACGATAGACATACAAAAGACATACAATAAAATTAGTAATTGGGTAGTTGTAATCCCAAAAAAGCAGGAACAGATGAAAAGACATGCCTATAATTATGGGCGATTTTGGTGCATGGTGTATCTTCAATTTTATTGAATAAATCTTTTTTAATAACTTGTATATACAATGTTAAGAAAGTAGTGCTATTCTTGAAAAGTGATATAATGTTGCTAGTATTTTATTGTAAACCTGCTATTATGTTGGTATATTTGTATAATTTAGCCAGAAATCATTAATGACTAAGGATTATTAATTAATTGTCATCTAATTTGCTCGCCCCTTGAACAATAATTCTTCGTTATAATTCCCGATCGCTGTTATAGCTTGTAGTCATTCATAACCAATTGAATTAATAGCACATATTTTTCACAGTTGCTTATAGTTCTTGGTTTACCATCGCAACGTGTGGAAGCATCATACTAACCGCAACATGAGGTATATCCAATCCATCAATTTCTATATCATTCAGATTTTATTTTATGACATTGTGCTTTGCATCCTACTAAAAACAAGTTGTGCAAGAAGTAAAGAATTCAATGCACATGATCCTGAAAGGTTAAAATTGCAAGGGAGAAGAGGAAATTAAGAGAATATCAAGGAAGGACATCAGTGATGCCTTTAATCAATGCTAAAAGACAGTAACATTAGCGGGAACAATCAAGATTGTAGGTACAATTCCCTTGATTCTTCTCGCTAAATATTTATCCATAAAAAAAAAATAGATTTAACCTTGAACTCTATTTTCGTTAACTTTTTTGAGATGCAAAGTTATAAATAAGATTATACTAATCAAATTTTTCTGATAAGTTTTTCTTAATTGATAATACATAAAATTCATTTAATCTTACCCGAGACATTGTTCTAATTAAATTCGTGGATTAGTTCTGTTCAATTTTTTATAAATTCACTTTTTGATTTTAGATGACGTCTTTTTTTAACTCACATACTACGTCTTCTAACACTATCGTATTACTATCTTTTTGCGTTAGTTTCTTCTACTCCCGTCGATCTACCGACTAATTATGCACGCTAACGGATATCGCTACCGATGTCTTCGAACTCAATGCTACTCAATAAAGCCAACATCCTTATTAATATTCAAAGGTCGTCGATGTCATTGTCTATTATGCGTAAAGATCTTTCGTTCTATATTTTTTGCAGGATATGAAGGAATCTGATCGCTCGTGCCATGCATCACCCACATGTCAAGATACAGAGGACGGAAGTAATTACTATTGATACAATACAATATAATCGAATATACAAGGTACAAAAGAGGCCATCAAGACTCGATACATCTAATCTATTATCTTTTGTGTTCGTCCGTGTCATTATGTATAGTATTGAAAGATCTTTCCTTCTCCTTTTTTGAGGGATTTGCAGGAATCTTTACTGTGGTGTGGCCTGCATCACACACCTGCCGATGAAAAGAAGAAAGTAGGTCAGTGAGATTGCGTTACTGAATATTGAAAGATCTTTCGTTTTCCTTTTTTAGGGGATTTGCAGGAATCTTTACTGTGGTGTGGCCTGCATCACCCACCTGCCGATGAAAAGAAGAAAAGGACGTCAAAAAAAAAAAAAAAAAAGGTCAGTTGCAGTGGCTAGGGTATTTACTTTCCAGATTTTCAACGTATACACGTCGGCGAGAGCATGCACTTGTCTTGTTGATGCTTTACGAGTGGACGGCAACAGTAAAACTCAAGAAAATCTATCTTCATAGGGATAGGGCAGGAGGTAAGATTTGCCTCATTCAGGTCAAAAGTCGGGTTAAATTTCTCCATAGGGGTGGTGCGCATTCAATACGCAGATAAGCATGCCAAATGAGTGAAACAGGAATTGCCCTGCGGAGCGCGTTGAATGGCGGGCATATTCAGTGGTATCGTGAAAGTGTATTATTATTGGTTGGACTTTGTGCATTAGGGTTTCTAGTTTCGAGGGCTTGCAGCCCCGTTAAATGTTTAGATCTGACATGCGAGGCTTGTCCATTGAGTGCTGATGAGCTTGTGGGACGTCCGCAAAAAGTAATAAGTACAGTAACATTCAATACAAGACATGGGAGGGGTTCAAAGATTCAATGAATGCAAATCAGAACACCTAATTTATGACAGTATCCTATCTCAAGAGGTGTAAGTGACTATCTAATGAAAGTAGATCTGATAGGGCTGGAAGGCAATGTGTATGGTTAATTTGACTGTCCCATGTACTGTACTGCATTGTAATTATGATTACAACATCTAATTCGATTGTTACTTTAAATATCATTGCGGTGGATGAAAAGGTGTGGTGGTGCATTCATCAAGTATTAATGTGGATAGTTGGGAAAATTAGAGTGGCATGCCGAAAATTCGTTCATTTGTGGTATTGATGATACTGATGAAATGCATCAAAAACAGAACTGCAAGGCTAAACGACAATACATTAAATTTTGTTGTTGCCAAGTCTACACATTGGGTGTGGCTGCAATCCCTCTAATTCAAAAGCACTATGATCTGAACCCTAAATTACTCAATGCGTCGTCTGCCGAGCCAAGCTGCTCTCACGTCTACTGATTGGATGTCGACAACCCTAAGTGCACGATATAGAGCAGTAAAAGCACTATGATCTGAACCCTAAATTACTCAATGCGTCGTCCGCCGAGCCAAGCTGCTCTCACGTCTACTGATTGGATGTCCACAACCATAAGTGCACGATATGGAGCAGTAAAGGATCTCATCTGACAGTTCCCTCTTTTACAGTGGCATTGGGTGGAGAAAAGGTTCATTCTTATCCTGCAAAATAAATAATGGTTAGCTTCTTGATAATATAACTCAGATAACCTTCGTCTCTGCAATTATGAGCACGTATCAGTTAACATGAGCTTATATAGTTTGAGTCGGTTAAGTGGATTATTTACAACCTTGATTGACATCGTTCCATGTCCTATTTACAACCGAGATTCACATAGTTACGTGTTAAACACATGAATTGCATTATCGAATTCGAATCCCCCTTACGGATTATCAAAGCATGGACTACATGACCTCGCCATTTTATACACCCTTCCAACTCAATTAATGCTTAGGCTATTAAAGGCATATCGCCCTTCCTCTATCTACATAAAATTACATTTTTTAATCGTGACATAGCGACGGGTCCATGATCCCATTAATTTAATGACTTTTAAGTCTCCGGCTCCTATAATTACTTTAAAATTGAAATACGCGACCTAATTTTTTCTGGTTTTTTGTTACGTATTTTAAGTATTTACTGTACCGCTTATACTCTCTGTACATTTCCACAGACCGCCATTAACTCCTCACGATACTTACTCATTCGCTACTCCTTTTGCCTATAAATGGGGTACCCCAGCAGATATCCTTCACAAATGCTCTTTCTAAAATCATCGTCTCGCCTTTGAACCTCACTTTCATCGAAAGGATCCTCCTCCTTTCTCCGAAATGTGCTTCTTTGATCGTGGTTCCATATCTTTGAAACATCTTCTTTATTCGGTACAGACGGTAAATGAGAAAGCTGGAAACAAGTATGCTTCAACTGTCTGCGTTCACCACCCTTCTCTCTATGTTGAGACGTCCGTAGTTCCCCGAGTCATTGACCTTGATCGGGATCCTAACGACGTTCTTTGGAATGTCATCTCCATGAGATGTGCAGTCACACAGCGATTATGGTGCGCTCGTTTTCTAACACAGTTGTTTACTGTGATATTCCTCTTGTCACGAGGTGCAATTGTGCAACACTCTCTGCATAGGTATTCAGAGGTTTGCATATATGATTGCACCACTAGTCCATGTATGTAGTGAAATGTAAAGAACCAAATCCTTCCGGGTATAAGGAGCTGAAGTTGGAATATAAGGCGGTGTGGTTCTTGATAATATTATGCTAACACACATACAAGTTGGAAGAGGATATATAATTGTTATTATACTGAAAAGTGTTATTCCTGTTGTAAAAGAATTACCGTGGGTGTCAATGCATCTACTATTCATTGAAGACTTCCATTACCCCTCTTTCTTTACTACTATTGGATTTGAATAATGCATAGTTACAACAATAGTTTATCCCTCAGCATATGTCTATAAATGGAGACTTGCATTACATTTGTAAACTACAATTCAATATAGAGCAATAAAATTACTCTTCTTCTTCTCTCATCTATTTAGTTATTATTATCTTTTATATTCCTAGTTAACTACTATAATTTCATAACACGTTATCATTAGTCACAACTGTACGTACAATTCCCATGATTCTTCTCCCTAAATAGCTATCCATAAATCGAGATCTAGAATAGCGTGTTCTCGAATGTAGGATGTGTTGATATTTTGGTGATGCTAATGCTATTTAAAGGGAACTTGTATAGTACCCGCGTGATGCGCGGCTGCAAATTTAATCAAAGTGCCATCATAGTAAAAAATTTAAAGCTGTCATATGATTTTGGTATTTAATATTGTGGTTCTGCATTAT